>MU008178.1:0-70960 GCA_010909165.1 Anthoceros angustus
CAACGACCCAATCAAGACTTGCTCTTCTTGTATCTGATGGAGGAAGATGCCAACCACACCAAAAGAAATGTGCGGGAGCGCTTGTTTTCACGCATGCCATGAAGGATGAGTGTGTACGCCATATTGTCGATCCGCTCAAGCACTGAGCCTTCGTCTCGACCCGCAATGGATTAGAGTGTACAGTCGCGTGAAGAACTTTGACGTAAAGTCGCGGCCTCGCCTGGGCCTCGACGCCCACCGGTTTTTTTTTCGGGTAGTGTAAATTTTAGAGAGAGAAAATTGACCTTTTGGTCATTATTTTACCCAGAGTAAAATTCATTACAAGATAGTAGAAAATCATCTACCATCAAGGTACAAAACAATGAACCATACAAGTGGGTAAAATCATCTACCATCAAGGTAGAAAATAGAGCACTAGAGTAGAAAACATGACCAAGTGAATACCACCGGTCTAGAAGCTCATTCTAGAAATCCCACCAAAATCGCTAATCGACAAAACATTTTCGTTAAATAATATTCATGCGGATCCGTGATATACAAAACCAACAAAGAAACCTTTTCTTTGCGAGTTTCTGATATCCGTAATGGCATGAAATACAAATTCAACTAATGAAGAGTAAATACCGATAGATTGAACTCGCTAGATTGAACTCTACTTCAACAACAATGGAACCTACAAACAAAACGAAACAAAGACACAAACCGTGATTAGGCCGATACTAGAAAACACTGGAAATAATCATAGCAAATACTTAGAAATGATACTCACCTTATTTAGGAAATTGAGTATAATTATACTGATTGAAAACGTAATTTTCGACCACTTGGCTTGATTGGCGTACAGGTAGTGGTAGTGCACCCTAGACGTTGGCTGGCGCATGAGAAACCGGCTTACTCCTAAGAAGCTCCCCTGTAGAATATCAGAGCATTCAAGGCGAGATTCACTCTCTCACCTCGAACAACAGATTCTGTCATATTTGCTTGGTGTGCAGCATCTGAGGAGTGCTCTTCAAGGCAGGCAACAGCTTGAAGTCCAAGCAATTGGTCCGGAAGACATCGACATGGGAATCTCATCCCATTAGGTGTACATAAATACAAGATTCAGTTGTAATCTGACGGCTGGAGATTGCTGTCACACTTTCTGGGATGTGGGAAATGCCATAGCCACTCCTTGTCCCTCTTTGTTCTTCCATTGGGACGTAACAGTCTTGAGTTGTGTGTAAAAGTTCACTCCTGCCTTCCCATAGAAGTTGAGGTCCCCTGCGAAGGAAGTTTTCGATCCCGTGAAGGAGGAAAAGGGCAATGGTACCGGGATGGGCACGTTGATGCCCACCTGCCCCACCTCAATCTCATGCTGAAAGGTTCTGGCGGCCACCCCGAGTTGGTGAAGATGGCAGTGCCATTGCCGTACCTGTTGGTATTGATAAGCTCGATGGCATCCCTCAAACTGCTTACCTGCAGGCACACCAGAACTGGACCAAAAATCTCCTCCTGGTAGCATGCCATGTCAGTTTTCACATCAGCGAGGATGGTAGGACCTATGAAGTTGCCTTTCTCATAGCCATCCACTTGAAGGTTGCGGCCATCCAGAACGAGCCTGGCACCCTGCTTCTCCCCGCTCTCGATGAGGGACAGGATTCGTTCCTTAGCTTGCTTGCTGATCACCGGTCCAAGGTCTGCACCATCCTCCGTCCCGGCATTCACCTTCAGCAACCTGGCCTTCTCCTTCAGCTTCTCTTCCCAGGGCTTGGAATCACCCACGAACACGGCAGTAGAGATGGCCATGCACCTCTGTCCAGCTGCCCCGAACGCAGCTCCTACAAGGGCATTCACCGTGCTCTCCGGACTAGCATCCGGCATGATGACAGCATGGTTCTTGGCCCCCATGTTGCACTGCACACGCTTCCCCTGGCAGATGCCCGCTGGTAGATGTGCATCCCGGCCACATCCGAGCCCACAAAGGAGATGGCCTTGATGTCCGGGTGGTCGCACATGGCATCCACAACCCCGTGGGTGCCGTGCACAATATTCAGAACCCCAGGTGGCAGCCCGGCCTCCGACACCAGCTCTGCCAGCAGCATCGCAGCCCCTGGGTCCTTCTCGGAAGGCTTCAGGATAAATGTGTTCCCGCAAGTGACTGCAAAGGGGAACATCCACAGCGGAATCATAGCCGGAAAATTGAAAGGGCAAATCCCTGCACACACTCCCAATGGCTGCCTGATGCTGTACGTGTCTATCCCGCTGGACACGTTCTCCACAAACTCCCCCATCTGAAAATTGGCCATGGCTGCCGCCTGCTCCACCACTTCCAGCCCTCGGAACACATCCCCTCTAGCATCCGCAAGAGTCTTCCCCTGCTCCAGAGTCACGATCCTGGCCAGCTTCTCCATGTCCCGCCGGATCAATTCCTGGAACTTGAGCATCACCCTCTGCCGGGAGGTCACAGGAGTGTCCCTCCACTTAGGGTAAGCCATCTTGGCAGCTACCACGGCCGCATCAAACTCCGCAGAAGTGGTGAGGGGAACTTGGGACACGCTCTCCTGAGTAGCAGGATTGACCACATGGATCCACTCATCGGAGCGGGAGTCGATGAATTCCCCGCCGATGAACAACTTCACCTTGGGAGGAGAAGATGCTGCACTCTCAGGACTCTCTTGAAGGCAGCTCCTCCAGATCAAAATCTAGCAGTCAGTAGAGGAGGGAGGTGGAAAAGGAGGACACCGACGGAGCAGAAGATGCGAGGTTCCTCCTGCTCCATAAACCTATCTCCTGCCACCATCTCCACCCTTTGCTGCAGAAGCCTCTGCCGCCTACCACTCTCCAGGAATGAAATCGATTCAGAGCAGATCGGTGACGAGGCTCCTCCCCGGCTCACCACCCGCCACAATTGCCTTGCTACCGGCATCTTTGCTCACCCCGGCTGCGATTCTTCACACCTCAACTAGAAGACAACGCACGACTAAGAAGTTGAGCACGACTCAGAGTTCAGTACCCTGCTGAACGTTTCCTTGTGATTTCGTATGCGGATTTGAGGAAGTGGATTTTCTACTACTGGTCGCATTCCCGGCGATCGTCCTTCCGAACCCGCCCACTAGTTCCTCTGTCAAGACGGCCTCTGACTTTTGCAAGCGTTTAGACTTTTCGGTGCCTATCTTTCTTGAAATCCCTATGTTGATGACAAACTCCTATATCTCTCACCGCTTCAGTCGTAAGCTCGATACCGATAAGGTAGGGCGGCTGGATGCCGATCTTCGCCAGTTCCGCGTTTTTTGCGGCCCTCTTGCCCGTGGATTAGAATCGTGACTTGAATAGTGTTCAGCCTGTTGACTTGCGTTCGTCTTGTTCCAGACAATGCTTGAGGATAGCATATAGCGATCCGGGGTAACGTTCGTCAATCTATGCAGCCATGCGGGTCTGGTCAACAAGGCACACAGTAATTTTGTTGCAAACCAGAGAACGAGGGTATGGAAGCAGTCAGGTCAGAGCTGCTGGACAGACGGGGACGGATTGGTGCATAATGTTTTGGTTGGGGATATGAAGCATCCCAAGAGTTAAGCAACCTATGCCGTAATCCAATGCAGCCAATCCGTGACAATGAATTGAAAAATCTGCGGGCCTATGTTGCTATGTCACACTGCCACCATAGTGTACAAGGAAGTGGAGAGGGAATCTCTAATTTGCTGTTTATACAAGCATGATACATTTGTACAAGGATGCATGGTCCTGTAGGAGGTAGTGGTAGTGCACCCTAGACGTTGGCTGGCGCATGAGAAACCGGCTTACTCCTAAGAAGCTCCCCTGTAGAATATCAGAGCATTCAAGGCGAGATTCACTCTCTCACCTCGAACAACAGATTCTACCATATTTGCCTGGCTGTGCAGCATCTGAGGAGTGCTCTTCAAGGCAGGCAACAGCTTGAAGTCCAAGCAATTGGTCCGGAAGACATCGACATGGGAATCTCATCCCATTAGGTGTACATAAATACAAGATTCAGTTGTAATCTGACGGCTGGAGATTGCTGTCACACTTTCTGGGATGTGGGAAATGCCATAGCCACTCCTTGTCCCTCTGTACTTCCATTGGGACGTAACAGTCTTTATCTGTGTGTAAAAGTTCACTCCTGCCTTCCCATAGAAGTTGAGGTCCCCTGCGAAGGAAGTTTTCGATCCCGTGAAGGAGGAAAAGGGCAATGGTACCGGGATGGGCACGTTGATGCCCACCTGCCCCACCTCAATCTCATGCTGAAAGGTTCTGGCGGCTACCCCCGAGTTGGTGAAGATGGCAGTGCCATTGCCGTACCTGTTGTTATTGATAAGCTCGATGGCATCCTCCAAACTGCTAACCTGTAGGCACACCAGAACTGGACCAAAAATCTCCTCCTGGTAGCATGCCATGTCAGTTTTCACATCAGCGAGGATGGTAGGACCTATAAAGTTGCCTTTCTCATAGCCATCCACTTGAAGGTTGCGGCCATCCAGAACGAGCTTGGCACCCTGCTTCTCCCCGCTCTCGATGAGGGACAGGATTCGTTCCTTGGCTTGCTTGCTGATCACCGGCCCAAGGTCTGCACCATCCTCCGTCCCGGCATTCACCTTCAGCAACCTGGCCTTCTCCTTCAGCTTCTCTTCCCAGGGCTTGGAATCACCCACGAACACGGCAGTAGAGATGGCCATGCACCTCAGCTGCCCCGAACGCAGCTCCTACAAGGGCATTACCGTGTCTCCGACTAGCATCCGGCATGATGACGGCATGGTTCTTGGCCCCCATGTTGCACTGCACACGCTTCCCCTTGGCAGATGCCCGCTGGTAGATGTGCATCCCGGCCACATCCGAGCCCACAAAGGAGATGGCCTTAATGTCGGGTGGTCGCAAATGGCATCCACAACCCCGTGGGTTCCGTGCACAATATTCAGAACCCCAGGTGGCAGCCCGGCCTCCGACACCAGCTCCGCCAGCAGCATCGCAGCCCCTGGATCCTTCTCGGAAGGCTTCAGGATAAATGTGTTCCCGCAAGTGACTGCAAAGGGGAACATCCACAGCGGAATCATAGCCGGAAAATTAAAAGGGCAAATCCCTGCACACACTCCCAATGGCTGCCTGATGCTGTACGTGTCTATCCCGCTGGACACGTTCTCCACAAACTCCCCCATCTGAAAATTGGCCATGGCTGCCGCCTGCTCCACCACTTCCAGCCCTCGGAACACATCTCCTCTGGCATCCGCAAGAGTCTTCCCCTGCTCCAGAGTCACAATCCTGGCCAGCTTCTCCATGTCCCGCCGGATCAATTCCTGGAACTTCAGCATCACCCTCTGCCGGGAGGTCACAGGAGCGTCCCTCCACTTCCGGTAAGCCATATTGGCAGCTACCACGGCCGCATCAAACTCCGCAGAAGTGGTGAGGGGAGCTTGAGACACGCTCTCCTGAGTAGCAGGATTGACCACATGGATCCACTCATCGGAGCGGGAGTCGATGAATTCCCCGCCGATGAACATCTTCACCTTGGGAGGAGAAGATGCCGCACTCTCAGGACTCTCTTGAAGGGCAGCTCCTCCAGATCAAAATCTAGCAGTCAGTAGAGGAGGGGAGGTGGAAAAGGAGGACACCGACGGAGCAGAAGATGCGAGGTTCCTCCTGCTCCATAAACCTATCTCCCTGCCACCATCTCCACCCTTTGCTGCAGAAGCCTCTGCCGCTACCACTCTCCAGGAATGAAATCGATTCAGAGCAGATCGGTGACGGGCTCCTCCCCAGCTCACCACCCGCCACAATTGCCTTGCTACCGGCATCTTTGCTCACCCCGGCTGCGATTCTTCACACCTCAACTAGAAGACAACGCACGACTAAGAAGTTGAGCACGACTCAGAGTTCAGTACCCTGCTGAACGTTTCCTTGTGATTTCGTATGCGGATTTGAGGAAGTGGATTTTCTACTACTGGTCGCATTCCCGGCGATCGTCCTTCCGAACCCGCCCACTAGTTCCTCTGTCAAGACGGCCTCTGAGTTTTGGAGCTCAGACCAGGTAGATTGTCTGTCATGTTGATTGCAATTGGCAACGAGTACCTGGCTCGATGTGCCTGATAGTTTGTTCACTAATGTTCTGGCTGTATTCGCAGCAGGCTGCCGGTTTCCTGTCAGATTGTAAATCTTGGAGGGAATCAAAATCGGAGGCATGTAAGTCAGTCAGGCTGAAAGTGGTGTAGTTGTCCGAGGGATCTCGAGGAGGAACTTGTTAATGGCTGTGATGCGTCTTATTCATGATGTCTTGGTGCATAGCTAGTAGGTTTTGTTTTGACCGTGGGGACCTCGTCTACAAGCTCGCCTTTTTCTTCACAGAGCCAAGATGACTCATGACAAGGCCCTTAGGTGAGTGGCGTGCCTTGGGCGCAGGTGGCGAGGTTTGTTCTACTCCCTGCCTTGCATCATTCTTGCAGTGCCCTCGATTAAGCTGGCGACTTCTCATGTACAACATTATCGGATACTAGTAGTAGTTGCTGGGCTTAGCACACTAAGCCTAGCAAGCTTATCAATCCTAACACGCCTATCTAACGTACACACGTGACACGTGAGATCATAACATAGAATGGGAGTAACTCGCACATTGGCACACACACTCTCCAGGAACAACATGCAAATTCCTCACACATCGCTCTGAAGTCGTAGCTTTGGCCTCCTCACAACACCCTTGCATTGCATATCTGGGGACAAGCTATGATCCAGGGCTTGTCCTCGCAGAGGGTCTAGCATCGCCCTAGCACACTAAGCCTAGCCACTGTAGCACGGCCTAGCATCGCCTAAGCCTAAGCCTAGCCTGCGGCCTAGCACAGCCTAACTAAGCCACGGCCTGGCACGCCCAGCACACCAGCTGGCACGGCCCAGACCACTAAGCCAGCGGCCTAGCATCGCCAGCACACTAAGCCTGCACTGGCAGCCTGGCACTAAGCCTGCCGCATGCACAGCACGCCCAGCCTGGCCAGCACCTGGCATGCCTGGCACACACTAAACTGTGCGGCCAGTATCGCCTAGCGCGACCCTAGCATCGCCCTAGCACACTAAACTGGCGGCCTGGCACATTGCCCAGCGACCTAGCATCGCCTAGCACACTAAGCCTAGCGGCCTGGCACAGCATCGCCTAGCGGCTGGCGCACAGCATCGCCTAGCGTCGCCCAGCACGCGGCCTAGCACGCCTAGCACTAAGCCTGCACGGCTATCACACTAAGCTGCTTGACTTATAAATCCTAACGCCTATCGCGTATACTCCAGATCAAAATCTAGCAGTCAGTAGAGGAGGGAGGTGGAAAAGGAGGACACCGGAAGGAGCAGAAGATGCGAGGTTCCTCCTGCTCCATAAACCTATCTCCCTGCCACCATCTCCACCCTTTGCTGCAGAAGCCTCTGCCGCTACCACTCTCCAGGAATGAAATCGATTCAGAGCAGATCGGTGACGGAGGCTCCTCCCCCGGCTCACCACCCGCCACAATTGCCTTGCTACCGGCATCTTTGCTCACCCCGGCTGCGATTCTTCACACCTCAACTAGAAGACAACGCACGACTAAGAAGTTGAGCACGACTCAGAGTTCAGTACCCTGCTGAACGTTTCCTTGTGATTCGTATGCGGATTTGAGGAAGTGGATTTTCTACTACTGGTCGCATTCGGCGATCGTCCTTCCGAACCCGCCCACTAGTTCCTCTGTCAAGACGGCCTCTGAGTTTTGGAGCTCAGACCAGGTAGATTGTCTGTCATGTTGATTGCAATTGGCAACGAGTACCTGGCTCGATGTGCCTGATAGTTTGTTCACTAATGTTCTGGCTGTATTCGCAGCAGGCTGCCGGTTTCCTGTCAGATTGTAAATCTTGGAGGGAATCAAAATCGGAGGCATGTAAGTCAGTCAGGCTGAAAGTGGTGTAGTTGTCCGAGGGATCTCGAGGAGGAACTTGTTAATGGCTGTGATGCGTCTTATTCATGATGTCTTGGTGCATAGCTAGTAGGTTTTGTTTTGACCGTGGGGACCTCGTCTACAAGCTCGCCTTTTTTCCTTCTGCACAAGAGCCAAGATGACTCAGAATAAAGAAGGCCCCAGGGTGAGTGGCGACTCAGGGGCAGGTGGCGAGGTTTTGTTCTACTCCCGCCTTGCTGCATCATCATTCTGCGCCCTCGATTAAGTGGCGACTTCTCATGTACACATTATCATTAGTAGTTGCTGCTTAAGACACTAAGCCCAGTGCTTATCAATCCCAACACGCCTATCTAACGACACACACGCGACACACGAGATCATAAACAGAATAACAGGAGGAGTAACTCGCACATCGGCACAACACACTCTCCTTATAAGTAAATACATGCAAATTCCTCACACATCGCTCTCGGTCGAAGCTTTGGCCTCCCCACAACACCCTTGCATTGCATATCTAGAGGACAAGCGCGATCCGACAGCTCCGCGAGGTCCAGTCGCCTAGCACACTAAGCCTAGCGCTCAGCGGCCTAGCACAACTAAGCCTAGCACTGCCCAGCAGACGCTTGCATGCAAGCCTAGCACCCGCCCAGCACGCCTAGCACTAAGCCCAGCACCCAAGCATCGCCCAGCACACTAAGCCCAGCACGCCCAGCACGCCCAGCACACTGCTTCCCACCCGCCTAGCACCCCAGCACACCAAGCCCAGCACCCCAGCCTAGCACACTAAGCCCAGCCCAGCACTGGCAGCACACCAAGCCCAGCAGCCTAGCATCGCCCAGCACACCCCAGCATCGCCTAGCACACTAAGCCAGCGCACCAGCACATTGCCCAGCACGACCTAGCATCGCCCAGCACACTAAGCCCAGCACGGCCTGGCACGCTAGCATCGCCTGGCACGCCCCTAGCATCGCCAAGCGCCTAGCACGCCAGCACGCCCAGCATCGCCTAGCACACAAGCCTAGCACGCCTATCACACTAAGCCAAGTTTATAAATCCTAGCACGCCTATCTAACGATACATAGATCATAGTCAGAATAACAGGAGGAGTAAGTCGCACATCGAGGCAAACACACCTCCCACGAGATCAACACGCAATTCCTCACACATCGCCTCGAGTCGTAGCTTGGCCTCCTCACAACACCCTTGCATTGCATATTTAGAGGACAGCTCACATCGGACAAGCTATGATGCTTGTCCTATGAAAGGTTCATATATACTGTACTCCAGATATTCCTAAGATCGACGCAAAGATATGCCTAAATATCCCAAGAATACACTATAATACGCATGAATATGCTAAAGCATATTACTTGAGCTTATCCACTTAGCTATTGCTAACCATTTTTAATTAACACTAATCAATTCTTAATTAACATAAGCACTTTAGATTAATTAACATTAATTATTTACTTACTTAAACATAAGTAATTAGATTAATTAATTCTAATCAAACACTAAACCCAAGTACAGAGATTAGTGTCACAACGGCATGACAAAGGCCATGTATTGGTAACTTGTATCGACACACGCACTTGCGTTATTCGCATGGCCTTGTCAAGCATAGAAAAATGCTCACCTGGATTCGATCGCGTGAACATGGGAAACGACTAGCTACTAACCACGATTCAACCGCCAATTTGTTTCAATGCTCTTGTCACTGCTTGCAAGCTCGTTGCCTATTGATTGATTAGACCTTGGCTGGTTAAGGCTGCTTAGGGTAAGTTTCTCGCACACAAATCCCTCATGAGAAAATAGTCGCACCCTAGAACGGCGGAAACCAATCCATTCGGGCTTTTCTTTTTTGGCAAGGAAAATGGACTGTTGCCTCGAGGATTTCTTTTCACAATTTACTTTACTCTTTTTTACAAGTGTAATTATACCAACATTCTACGTGTAAGTCTCTACGTTCTCTTCTACTATACCAACTTCAAAAGAATGTTACAATGCAATAGAGGATAACACAATGGAATATACGGACTGAGCTTTAGACTACCTTTCCTTTCAGCTTTTGCACCTTGAAATCTAATTGGAATTTGAAAATAGACGGAATCTGATGAAAGAATATGCGGACAAGTTAGTAACTGGTGTGGTAGGTGGACTGATCCTGAGCTGTTGCTGGATACCATACAGTTTTGGTTAGCTTTTCATTAGTCCTTTGAGTTGCAACCCTAGATTGCTCAGAAGCTACAGTTTGTCAGATTGACATACATCGTGTAGGAAGCGAGAGGGGTTCAAATGACAATCCCAATGCCTGGCCGCAATGTATCGCAGCAAGAGGAAGCTCATGTGAAAGCGCAGTATAGGCAATTGAAACATCTGGTGGACGAACACGACATTGTGTTCCTGCTAACTGACACAAGAGAGAGTCGATGGTTGCCAACCCTCTTGTGTGCAGAGGGAAACAAGGTGACTGGCTTGGAGTGGACGTTCGTATATTCTGTGTTTGTCGTGCAGTATTTGTTATGCTGAGTGGCCACAGAATAATATTGCAAAGGCTTTGGTGCAGATCAGCAGGATGGATCTCCACCTAGATCACGTTTGGGATGCTATTTCTGCAACGACGTGATTGCTCCACTGGATGTGGGTATGGTTCGTGCCGCAGTTCCTCGGGCTCAACACGCTGGGCATCGTCTTCCCCCGCGGCCTGCTGCATTGCCAAAAGAACATCGGTGACAACAAGGCCTTCGCCATCGCCGGCTTCAGCAGCCAGAACCCCGGCCTCCAGGTCCTGGTGACATCCTGTTCAGCGATTCTTCCCACCCCAGTTCTGCCGATATCTTGGAGCAGGCGCAGGGCATCGACGGCAACATCTTGGACAAGAAGTCTATTATAGTCCCATTTGGATGGAATTTCCGTATATGGGACTTGGTATTTCACAACTTGTACCTATGATGTGCCTAAGCTACTAGCACCAAGAGCATCCAGTCCCTCTAGGCACATCGAAGCGCAGATGCACGTTGTTATAAATTTGTGCCTGTTTGCCCTAAGCCGTTTGGGCAAGCTCCTGGCTTTTGCCCAAGGGATGACTGTCACTCCAAAGCCCACTGTGTATACAGCACAACACTGTTCTCGTCCATACTGCACAACACACAATGAAAGTGCAGGGACCGTTTATCATACAGCATACCTTTTACATGTATGTATGTAACCCTCCATCCAACCCGGTGTACAACAAAGCAAAAAACTGACTCCAGACAGGGGTTGCAGTGGGGGGAGCATCCCCACGCTGCATCCCCTGTCTGGGATTCACAATAAAAAGTAGGGAAGTATAATACTCACAGGCTTTTCAGTTTCACGTTTTGAAACTTTCGTTTACATCCAGGTGTATTAACTAGAAGCAAAGAGAGTATCTCATCCTTCCTTAAATTAGAACCTGGAAAACAGCTGTTAGTGAGAAAATGCCTAATAGTGTTGGGCAGTCAGCTATGTTGGAAACCATTGGCCACAAAAGCATCAATGAGAATTTGGATCTCTTGTATGGCTTTCCGAGCATCAGAGTTGATGTAAAGCAAAGGGAACACGTGCGACAAGATGACTTCGTAAGCTTGTCCAACAGCCCGATTGGACATGAAGTGAATGAATTGGGCAAAGCAGAAAGGAGCTGATGAATACAGGCATCCCCCAAGCTTTTTTGGGCCCTAACGTGGAGAGAAGGGATGGCTTCCCTGTTTGGATTCACCCATTGAATGTGGTTACTACACAGTCTGAGGTTCAGGATTTCAGCACAGACTCTGAAGGTTATCTCCTTGGAAAGAGAGCTCATTTCTATCATTCCAGTTTGAAATTTCCAACCATGCTACCGGAGAATTCTCATATAGAAAATATGACAAAAGATCCCTATGAGACACTCAAAATACTTGATGGAAAACATGCCTGGAAATTGCCCGAGTACCAGCTATTCGAGCCCGGAGTTTCCTTCGAGCCTTCTGAACAGCGACATTGTACTCGCTGCTCACGGTGGGGTAAACCTTTCCCATGGATGCCTCTACGGAGGCAGCAAAAGGTCCGATTTGGAGCTTGTCAAGAAACTCTCTCGCAATTTTTACAGTCTGCTGTGTAACAAGGTGAGTGGCGACAAGACGAACTAACGCACGAGTCAATTAACGCGCTAGATACCGAGACGGTGGAGAGTTTGCACGCAGCCTGATAGCAGGAGGATTCCTGAGAGGCAATTCCGGAAATCCAAGATCCGACTCTCGTCACGCTCTGCGAAAATCTTGCCAGCAACAACGGAGCGCTTCAGATCCCGCAGCAAGAAGACGAGGTTCCTTCGGAGCGGCATCCGCACTAGCAATTGGACAGAATCTACATTGACAGGAAAAGAAAAGCACAATGGAAAGCGCCCCACACCGCGACTGAGGCAGAGACTCCAGCGACTGATGTGGCGGGTGCGGGAGCAGGACAGGCTGCCGTTCTTGCGTCTTCCTCGTGCCTTGATTGCGCACGGAGAGTGACGGAGTTTGAACTGAACTATAGGAGATTCTTATCCACCCGAGCGCACAGAATTGCGATATTTTATTATTCGATAGTTTCCTCCTTGCGGGAAGCGGAGAGACGGCAGCGGAAGGCGATGGCGGCAGCCGCAGGCGTAGCGACTGTCACAGGGTGGCAGACTCGCTGCCGTTTCCAGACGCAGGCGAGCATCACCTGTAGAAGTTGCCCTAGTGTGTGCAATGCAGCGTCGCCTGCGGCGCTGTGGAGCTCTCCCGGCGGCGTAGGATTCGGTGGTCAGGGATTCAGGGAATGCCGTGCTGCGGAGTTGCGGTCCGTTGGCGTGAGGCCTCGTGGAGCCCGGCCTTGTACGAGGGCCTCTGCGCAGGGGGATGAGTTTCAGGTGCGCAGGCTGCTTGTTTCAGCGTGAGCTTGTTTTTGCAGATGAGATTTAGCAGATGTGCAGCATTGCTGCCTGCTGTGTCAGAGTGGATGCATTCAGTGGATAGCTCGGTTACTTGTGCCCGGTTGTACAGACGACCTCGCAGTCGGGAGTGAAAACCAAAAGCATCCTTTGCACAAACTGCACGGGGAACGGTGAGTGTCCACTGACGCCAGTCTAGGGTTTCTGCATGCTAGTCTGTGGTCTAAAACTCTTGCTGATTTTCGCAGGGGCTGTTGTGTGTTCCCAGTGTAATGGAGAAGGCGTGAATGCGGTGGATCACTTCAATGGCCGGTTCAAAGCAGGCCAAATTTGCTGGCTGTGCAGGTACTCTGTATTCCATTCGCTATGCACCTGTCCCGAGCCCTGCCAGTGACATCTTTCTGTACCTGAGTTTACCTTTCTCCCTGGCTGTGTCGATGTAATCCTGCAGGGGCAAGAAACAAATGCTCTGCGGAGAGTGCAATGGTGCTGGATTCATTGGTGGCTTTCTGAATACGCAAGACGATTAGGGCCTGCAACACCCTAGGCCAGCATATCGCGGTCACCTTTTCGGCTATTATTCACGCCGAACTAGTATCTCATCGTTTGTGCACTGAAGTAGAGATTCCGAAGTAAACTGCTTGTTTCTACTTCATACAGTCCAGACGCAATCAGCGTGGTCGACGTGTCTGAGTCTGGGTCATCCTCACGAGGCTTATCCGAGAAGATAAAAGGTTCAATATAAGTTATAATCTTCATTCAATTGTACGGTGGAAACATTCTTTAATCAAAAGAGGCTGCACAGCGGCTAGTGTATACAGAGTATGTAAAGACTTTTTGAACCCGCTTGCAGTGGTTCGCACATGGAACCAAGATCTGCCGCAGGAGGCCGTAGATCGAACTTGACTGTTAAATTCTCTGCGTATTTTCTCCAAGGGGCACAGAGAAAATGTTAGGCAAGTCAAAACGACTCTCACAAGAGAGTTCTCACAAAGTACACAGTCCCGAGGACAGTTCTTCAATCGCAAGAACATCCATGCTGAACCTGAAGATCTGACTACAGTTCGACCACCCTAGGCCGCAGCCTCCTGCTTGGCGGCCTCTTCAAAAGTCTCGCCCTCTACCAGCTCAGGCACGTCCTCATCGTCGTCATCTGCCGCACCAGACTCTTGCCTCTGGTACTGCTGAGCTATCTTTTTCAAGTTGGCCAAGTTGTCCGGACCTGCACAAAAGAACGAACAGAACACATGTCACTCGACGAGGCTAATAGAGACCACAGCGAAATTTGGCTGGCAGAGCACTAACCAAGCTGGTTGATGATGCCTGGAAGCAGATCTTGCAGCTCTGGTAACAGTCCAACATTTCTTAACGTCAGTGGGCGTTCAAAATGACCACTCAAGGCCAAACTTATTAGCCACTTCCAGCAAACCACAAGAGTGTGGACTTCGCCACAAAACCAAGGCACAAAAAATAAGCAGCACATACTCTTCGTTTGCGACGGTCCGCTAACAACCCACGTGTTTGCAGCGATGGACGCTTGCACTGCAAGGAAAAACATACAGACGTCAGAATTTGCGGGTATGTTTAAGTAAAAGTGCTACATTCCCAGAAAACTGTGAACAAGTCGAAGACCATACCATAAACACATGGTAGTGAACACATACGGGACCAAGCCTCAGCTCACCTTTGGGATTGGAAAAATGAATAACGGTCTCATCCTTGAAGATATTGACCTCCTCAATTCCGGGTATCGTGTTGACACCCAATCTTTTCAAGGTGTTCTGCAACCTTTTGTCATCCGTAGTAGTGGTTTTATGCACGGCCTTCTTCTTCCTGCACCAGCAATCCCAGCCCCCATCAGTACTCAGCGAAACCACAAACCCCATCCCACCACAACCCTCCGACGAAGCTCACCTCCTAACGCTGCCCTTCCCACCAGTGCGGACCGCACTGGCCATCTTCATCAGCTTCTCCCTATTCATCTACAACACGCGCAAGGCATCCACAATGTCAGCACGTGCTCCCAGCCGCACCACATTGCCAAGAACAAGAACCCGGCCAGGGAAGCCGCGGTGACACACACCGCGAGCTGAGACGCGGTCACGAGAGGTCACGTGAGGTTAGGCGGTAAGGCAAGGCACGATGTGCGGGCGCCCAAGGGCGGCGGCAACCGGCGGTGGCAAAGCGCAAGATTTCACAGACAGTGGCGCGGCCACCACACGCAGATATACCTTGGCTTGGCTTCGGATGGATCGGGCAAGGGCTAAACCCTGAAGCGGCTGCGCTCCTGCGTCTGAGGCTGAGCGGCGTCAGCTGGGAAGAGCCTTGCCCCTTTTTGTTTGGGCTTTGCTAAAACCTAAGCCCTCTGGCTAAACTCGGGCTAAGGTTGCGCCGGCCCTGCCACTTCGGATAAACCCAATTACGCCGAGCACGCCTGTAGGGCTCTGGAGGGTTTGAGCACAGCTTTGTAAACTCTACTAGAAGTAGGCACACATATATGCATGTGTGTGCCTACTTCTAGTAGGCACACACATATACCTTGGATAATATATTCAACAAGGTGGACTCTTAGAAAAAATAAAAAGGCCTATTTAGATATTCTGTTCTTTCTTGTAGTTTATGGTACGACCGGACAAATTTAGAGCTTGTTAAATATTTTAGGATTTTTTTTAGTTGGAAGTAATATAACGAAATGCCTCTCCAACAACAAATATAGGTTTTTCCATCTCCCAAACTATGATATTATCTAAATCTAAAATCTTATACAAATTCATAAGTGATATATGTTTTGACTGTAATAACTTGATAATCTGTGTATGCTAGACTTCTTGGTTACAACAATCTCATCTAACTTGCTAGCACCTAGTTCCCTTAGCTTAAGACTCAATCTAACACGATATTGGCAAAAAAGTAGTTAGCTACTGGCAACTCCAATGTGACAGAAAATGCAAAGGCAAAGACTCTCAATCACAAGAAGAGGTGCTTGTCTTTGAGGGTATGCAAATGGATTGGTACAAGCCAGCTTTTTTGTTGTTTCCTAATGCTTCAAATGCAAAGAGCAATTTGGGTTGTACAGAGTTCTCTACGTTATTTGACAATCTCCCGAACACAACTCCTGCTAGTAGTAGAAGAGTCGTAAGGTGGCTAGAGAACCTTAAACAACTTGAACAATAGAATTGTCAGATAATGGTATAGAGTTTATCCATCCTAATCTATCATAGGTAGATGCAAATTTTGGGCTTGAATTTATACCACTTCCGATCACAATTGTGAGGCAACTTCTCATATTTGTAGTGAAGTTGAGTCTCATGTTCAAGAGAAGGTTGACTTTAACAACACAAGCTCGGGCTTTCCGTTCTAAAAAAGGAACTCTTGATTAAACTCAGAATGACGAATCTACTCAAAACGAGTCTTTGAAGATACAGATCACTTCATACACTTATTTTTACCCATATTCTGAACTCACCAACCTTGAGCACATATTCTGGTGGCCTTGTCCTTCAATATCATGTTTTAAAAAAAATAAAAAATAAAAAAATACCTTTCAATATCTGAAGACTGGTACAAAGCCATATAGAAGAGGTTTTAGAGGCTTTGAATACAGAAGAGCGCTCTACTATCGAGAGCCCATAGAGGGTGGGCAAAGTAGGGAATCGGCATAATTACCCCACACTTTCATACCAAGAAAGGCAAAAGATCTAGGGGTCGCAAATCTGGTCAAGCCAACGGAAGTCTCGTATGGCGAAGCCTGGAGATGTCTAAAGAAGAAAATGACAAAGAGAAAGCAAAACAAAAACATTTTGTCTCCAGTCTGCCAATCTGACATCTACCTCAAAGATTCCAATAGATGCTTTTAACCCATGATAGTTCATGCGTTGGGACGATGTGGCTAGTGCACGAGCAGCAGGCCAGCTTAGGCTAGTCCCCAGCCATCCTTAGGGCAGACCACATTCCGCTCCGTTCCATTGTCTAAAACCAGCTAGCAAAGACCAAGGACAATGGGGAAACCCCAAGCCCGGCGTTTCTAACCCGGTGGTCCCGAAACCCTAGAAGAATTCGTGACCAATGTTAGAAATCAAACACCAAAACCCAAGGACAAAGGGAAAGCCTCAAGCAGATCGTTTCAAATTGTCCTTGGATTTCGCAACCTACGGTTTTTGGTAACTATAGCTAGGTTAAATATTCAAATATCGAAACCCAATGAGTAGGCAATAAATGCGGTAAATATTCAAGACAATAGCTCATTCACACTGTACACCAGAGAACAAGGAGTCTTCTTGGAGAGAATGCACGGGAAACACATGTCGGCCTCAAGACGGCTGCAAAAGCATAGGAAGGGGCCCCGCAAGTCCATCTCCATTCCCGCCAATGCACTGCGTCACGAAGGGAGAGACTACCACGTCATCTTTCAACTCTATTCACACAGGGTTCTCTTCCAGACACTGGTCTACTACATCTATACTGCAGTTCAAAGAGCGCAAACACTGTAGGCAAGAAGGACACCTCATCAAGCGCGGTAAAGGCCGGTTCTAGGTCAAGGCTATGTCAACCTGAGAGCGTTGTTCTTTCTCTGAGGCTTTTGCATTCTTGAGACTTGTTTGCTCGTACTGTCCGCTATAGAGCTCTTACTTTTTACAACTAGCAATGGGTGCAAAAAGCTAAGAAGATAGAATGCCATGCCGAGAAGGACATCGAGACAAGGCGATTGGCAACGGCGGCCTTCTGCGCCGGGGATGGAGCCGTTGAGGCCACACTGGAAGGGAATGCTTCGTTGGACCCAGCGATGGTTGTGAAAACAAGAACTTGGCACATGCTACTTTGATCTTAGGGTCGACGCCTCAAAACCTAAAAGGTAAGTGGGTGCAGGTGAAGAAGTTGAGGACGCAGGCACAAGTCTAAGAGGACAATTGCGACGAGGACGAGAGGGCACATGGAGGATCCCATAGTTTGCAAGGTACTTGTGGAGGCAAGGGGGGGAATTGGGGACGAGCTAAGCACGGTGTTACGATAGGCATCATTAGGTTAAGCCTAAACACATATGTCATGAATAAGCACGTTAGGGTTATATATGAACGGGTATGTATATAGTACTTAAAAACATTTTTGTGTATGAGATTGTCATTATCAAATCTACTAAAGTGAGTTTGTTCTTTAGCTTCTTCTCGCTCCGCTCGATATTTTCATGGTATCAGAGCATGGTGCTCTGCTTCCTGCTGGATTTTGACAATGCCGAGGCGAGGAGGCCGTAGAGGACATCAGAGTGGTGTGCCCCCAAGAAATTTCCACAAGGAGGCCCACACACGAAGACAAACAGCAGGTGTTCCGATTGATACCTTGCTGGACCTCTACGAACACGACCATCCTGCCCTCTGGCTACAACGTTTTGTGGCACAACGAAGAACCCCACCTGGACCAACCTGGATCAGAACTCGCAACCAGGAAATTGACCGACTCTACAGGGAGCGTTGTCACAGGAGAGGACAGAATTCAAATTTGTTCTTTAATCCTACGGCAGATCAGAATCCTCATTTGCTTTTCCGCCCTAGGAACGCTGTGACTCCCTCCTGTTCCAGTCTTCTTCCTCTGCCACAACAACGAAGAGACAACAATCTTAGAGCAGCCCCACAGCCTAGGATCAGCGCTAATGAGAGATGGCTGCCCTGGCTAAATCTTGAAAAGGTGTCGACTTTGTCACAGCAAACCAGAATCTTACGAGGCGGCTGAGCCATACTGCAACAGGCTTGCCATCTCAAATCTCAAACGGGAAATCAAGGAGGATTTGAATTACATCACCTATTCCCTTGAAATGCTGAATCTGAGGCTTCAGGATCAGCAAATTGGATGCAAGGACTCTGTTGTTGGGCAGATGGCTTATCAATCCTGAAATTTTCCGCTGCATTTTGAGTGGAGCAATCCTGGCGCAGGGGCAACCCCAGCCAGGATCTGAAGCGGCGGCATGGAACATACACCCCTTCACCATGCAACTTTTGTCTGCACCTGATTCGTCCAACTGTGAATGTCTATTCACAAGATAGGGACATGACGGTTAGCTTCAACCCTAATCTTTAGTTTAGTTTCTTGAAGCGACATATTTTTTTAGGGTTATGCCTATAAGCGCAACTGTTCACTAGTGTCTGAAAGGTAGTTGAGGAGTTCAGCACAAGAAGGGCGTATCTTTTTGGTACCCCCTCCTTTGGCTGAACCCTTCCAATTACCCTTCCTGCACTTAATGGTCAGTCTCTGCGACTAAAGCATGAAATTGAGCAAACTA
Source organism: Anthoceros angustus (assembly GCA_010909165.1). Lineage (NCBI taxonomy): Eukaryota > Viridiplantae > Streptophyta > Anthocerotopsida > Anthocerotales > Anthocerotaceae > Anthoceros > Anthoceros angustus. Next base: position 19,082 of record MU008178.1, read on the forward strand.
TGCATGGATACTTATCTGCCCTATAGGAACCATTGTTCCTTATAGTCTTTCTGTTATCCGTGTCTTCACCTGAAAGTCCAAACATGGCTGCTCCAAATTCACATCCACATATAGCCCCGGCACTATCCTTTACTTCAGAACTGAAGGAAAAGGATCGGTTTAAGGGCAGTGGTTACCTCATTTGGCGAGTCAGGATTAAGGCCATCATGTCTGCTCGAGGAGTGTGGCCAGTCCTTGATGGCACTTTCAAGCAGCCTGATCCTACCACACACCCAGATGATCACGCCAAGTGGATGCATCACAATGGGATTGCAATGGCCATCCTTATCAACGGCCTTGATGCAGATCTTGTGCCCGATGTTGAATTCCTTGACACAGCACGAGAGATATGGACTCAGCTGGAGACCACCTACCATTCCACTAACATGCTTTCCCTGTCGGCTGTTAGAATGGAATTCTATGCTTTGAAAATGAGGGAGGGAGAGAAGATCGCTGTACATACCAGCAAGTTTCGCCATTTGAGAGCTCAGATCACGTCGCTGACTGGGAACAAAATGCCGGAAGTCGAAGCTGTATCTCAGCTGTTGATTAGTCTCCCACCCTCTTACCAAAGCTTTGTCACAGCACAGAATGGACCTGTGAAGCCTGCTTCTGCTGGCGCTGTCGCTGCTGCTGCCCCCACTGTTGAGGACATCATCGGCGCACTCTACCAGGAGGAGCAGGCCCGCACTCTCTCTGGCCATGCTCCTAAGAACAAGGCAGAGCGGGTGTTAGCTGTGAACACTCGCCCTTTCAAAGGCAAGGGCAAGTTCAGGGGGTGGAATAACACACCTGGAGGCTCTGCTGGGCAGCGAACTGATTCCACCAGCAGCTCTTCCACAAAACGACCAGGTTCTTGTAACTGGTGTGGTACCCCTGGGCATTGGGCAAGAGAATGCCGTCGTAAAAGGCAGGTGAGCCACAACGCCCGCCCAGAGCCAATGCTGCTGTCAAAGAGAAAAACTCTGGCGATATGAAAGCACCAGTCAAGATACTCACTGTCTGCCTTTCCAGTTCGCTGAATGATGACGGCAGCTGGTATTTGGACTCCGGGGCTACAACTCACATTTGTAAAGACAGGGAGTTGTTCACTTCTCTTAACCTTGGTCATGTCCATGACAAGGTGTTGCTTGGAGATGAGCAGAGTACCACCAGTCTGCGCATAGAGGGCAGAGGTACTTGTGTCTTCAGGCTGCATGACAACACAGATCTCAAGTTAGACGAAGTTCTGTATGTTCCAAGCATGGCCAAGAACCTCATGTCTATGAGTCAGTTGTTACGTTCTCGTACCTTTTGCATGCGGGCTGATTTCAATCACTGCTCCTTCTATAGGAAGACATATCCAGATACGTGCATCTTCAAGGGCATATTGGATCATGACCTGTATAGGTTGAACATAACCTGTAACCCTGCCATTGTCCTCCAACATGCTGCACATTCCATGACAAGTAATTCTGTTAGTGCAAAGCAGGAGTCAGTCTTATGGCACGCTAGGCTAGGACATATAAACAGGTCAAAGCTGATCGACATGTCCGTGATGGAATGTCACAGAGAGCCGTTACCTAAATGCTTTAAGGATTTACCAGTCTGTGAATCCTGCATCCTGGCCAAGCAGAAGGAATCACCTTTCCCTAATGCTCCTGCACACAGAGCCACACAGGTCTTGGAATTAGTCCATGCTGACATATCGGGCAAAATACATGAGCCATCCTTAGGAGGTTCACAATATTTCTTCACCTTGACGGATGGCTACAGCCGGTATACATGGACATTTCCTATGCGTCTGAAAAGTGATACTTTCAACTGTTTCAAGGAATGGCTCTTGACTGCTCAGAGACAATCTGGAATGCCTCTCAAGATCTTAAGGACAGACAATGGGTCGGAGTTTGTGAACTTATCTTTTGATGAACTGCTTCAAGAGAATGGTATTCTTCGACAATTAACTGTTCCCTACACACCACAACAGAACGGGGTTTCAGAGAGGAAAAACCAAACATTGTTAGGAATGACAAGGAGCATGTTGATATGGGCGAAGCTGCAGGCTCTTGAGGTGAGGCGGTTGTGACAACCTATATTACGAGCGAGTCCTTACGAGCTCATCCCACAAGACACCATACGAAACATTCTGGAACAAAAGGCCGAGTCTTCTTCATCTGCGTGTTTTTGGGTCAAAGGCATATGCACATATTCCTGTTGAAAAACGCAAGAAGTTAGATGCTCGTGCACAAGCCCTTATCTTTGTAGGATACAGTGAACATGTAAAGGCCTACAAACTCTACAATCCAGAAACAGATTCAATGGTGCTTGCGAGGAGTGTCGTCTTCCTAGAGCCTGTTCAGCCCAGGGACATATCATCCACCGAGTCTGTTCCCACATTCGGTGGTTCTGATATTCTAGATGCTGAAGAGATAGCAGAATATCCCCTGGATGACATGGAACTTGCTGCTGCCCCACCATTTATTCCTGCTCCTGCTGCTGCAGATGATGATTGGCAACCAGTGGAGGCTCTTGATGCGGAGCAGGGTCCTGTCCCAGGCCAGGATGATCCACCTGTGAGGCAGATGTGGCCCAGGATGATATCCCTCATGGCGCCGGTAATCCTCCTGTCCAGGAACAACAAGCAAATATGCCTGATGAGGAACCTGCACCAGAACCCGAGTTGAGGAGATCGACTCGTCATCGGCCACCACCTTCTGAATGGGCAGAGCCACGTTATCAGTCCGTGGATTTTAGGACAAACCTGGTGACTAATCCTGTCCTACCAGATGAGCCTACCTCCCTATCACAAGCCTACGATGGCCCTGAGGCTAAGCAATGGAAGATTGCAGTAGAGGATGAATACCAATCGTTAGTGAAAAATCGGACTTGGACTCTTACAGATTTGCCTCCTGGCCGAAAGGCCATATCCTGCAAATGGGTTTTTAAAATAAAACTGAATGCCAAGGGTGAGGTTGCGAGGTTTAAAGCTAGGCTAGTGGCTCGAGGTTTTACACAAGTGGAGGGCCTGGACTACCAGGAAACCTTCTCGCCAGTGGTAAGAACGCAATCCATTAGACTACTGCTAGCTTATGCTACGGAGCACGATCTGGATCTTCAGCAAATGGATGTTTGCACCGCTTTTCTATATGGGGCCTTAGACGAAGAACTCTATATGCTTCAGCCTGAGGGATACGAGAATAAGAAGCATCCCAACAAAGTCCTCAAGCTGCTCAAGTGTATTTACGGTTTAAAGCAGAGTGGGAGAGTCTGGTACTTTACCATGCACGTTTATCTGCTCACCATTAACTTCGTTCAGGGCACAGCTGACTCCAATGTCTACAAGCTCACGGATGGCTCCTCTATTGTCATCCTTGCACTCTATGTTGATGATGTTATCCTTGCAACCAATGATCAGCTGCTGCTATCAGAAGTTAAACAGAAACTGAGCAGCAAATTCGATATGAAAGACATTGGCGAGTTGAAGTTCTGTCTTGGTATTCAGCTCTTGAGGGTTAGGTCTGAAGGACTCCTATACATTCATCAGCATAAGTACATCAGTGAGATCCTAAGGAAGTTTAACCTAGATCAAGCGCGTCCTGCCACTACACCCTATTCCGTTGGAACAAGGCTTACCCGAGAGCAGTGTTCTGAAACAGCTGAGGAGATAGAGGATATGCGAGATGTCCCATACAGACATGCTGTGGGCAGTCTGATTTTTGTGGCCAATTGGACGCGGCCCGATATCCAATACTCTGTTAGTACAGTCTCGCAGTTTTTAGAACACCCTGGCAGGACACATTGGACGGCTGTTAAGAGGATTTTTCGTTACCTAAAAGGCACTCTCACAACAGGCTTGGTTTACAAGAGTAGCGGCCAAGGAAAGCTTACCTTGACAGGTTATACGGATGCCGACTGGGCTTCTGATTACGACTCTCGCCGCAGCCTGTCCACTTATTGTTTTCTCTTGGCCTCCGCTGCTGTGAACTGGAGCTGTAAGAAGCAAGCAAGCATCGCCCTCAGCTCCACCGAAGCCGAATATAAGTCCTTGACCGAGGCTTCTAAGGGAGCTGAGTGGGAGAGGAGTTTCCTTGCTGATATTGGTGAAGTGCAAAACCAGCCCACACAGCTGCTCTGCGACAATCAGTCCGCCCTTGCGTTAGTTGCCAACCCAAAATTCCACGCTCGCACGAAACATATCGAGATCCAGCATCACTACATTCGGGACGTTGTGGAAAGGAAAGTGATCCAGGTTGGTTATGTTCAGACAGATGCAAACACAGCTGACATTCTGACTAAAGGCCTGTCCAAGCAGCTGCACTATGCACATATGGAAGGGTTGGGACTCTCAGATTTCTCAGCTTACTTCCAGCAGTAAAGCAGTGAGGACTTATCTGGTTGTTGGGGGGGGTGGAAGCTTGCGCTTCCAGATTATTTTGAGGACCTCCTCTAACCCAGCCAGGCTCCTCCCTGCATATGAAAGCAAGGTTAGTACATGCATATGAACACAAGGCTGACCAGTGCAGGTGGATGAAGCTTAGAGCAATATTTAATCACCTGGCTGCTGGTCCTTTTTCTTACTCTTCCTCGCTGGGTATCACGTCTTTGACCTTCTCCAGTAGCTTGATAGTCTTTTGAAGCTCCTGGATTAGGCTTTGTTTCCCCGCTTCCCCTTTGAAGTCATCAGACAGGTGAGGTTTGGTCTGCCCTTTCTTCGCTTTGCCGACTATCATTGAGAAGTCCACCTGCACATGGCAAGGACCTAGGTGCGCGTACTGCCCCCAGCAGTATCGTGCATCCCAGTCCCACCCTCTAGTAGCAGTGGCTTTCCTCTCTGCGTCTGTAGTTGGAAGGCCTTCTGGTGAAGACGGAAGACTGTCCTTCACGGTTTCAGGGCTTGGTGCTCTCTTCTTCCTCTTGCTCTTGCGCTGGTTCGCCAGGTTGCTGTAGCTACGCCCGCTCCGTGTTTGCATGATGGCCAGTCTGAGCAGGTGGATGAGCGTGAACAGGACGAGCTGGATCAGCCCGATCACAGAAGCTAGGTGGGCTGCCATTTTGCGGCTGCCCCGTCTCGCTTTTATCCTCAGCTGGCCTTGGGGCGCAAGCGGTTGTGTACGCTACGCGAGTACTCGGCGGCTGGTGCTGTCCGCTACCGGGCGTGATGCCAGCGGTGGTTCAGCTCAAGTGCGTCGGGCTCTGCGTGAAGGAATCCTGGTCATTTCTATGTGTGTTGAGCTTAAGGGGGGGTGTTACGATAGGCATCATTAGGTTAAGCCTAAACACATATGTCATGAATAAGCACGTTAGGGTTATATATGAACGGGTATGTATATAGTACTTAAAAACATTTTTGTGTATGAGATTGTCATTATCAAATCTACTAAAGTGAGTTTGTTCTTTAGCTTCTTCTCGCTCCGCTCGATATTTTCACACGGTGGCCAAGTTAAGGGGGACAAACTTCAAGGCAATCGCCTAGCACTTTCTGGCGCTAGCGCAGATGGCTTGGTAAGGCCAACACGAGGTGGGAGAGAAGGACCCAAGCCCCAGTCAGCAATAATCTTCCTGGTATCGACCTTGATACCCTTAGCTGAGATTATATGTCCATGGTATTCACATTCCTCCCTTGAGAACACATAGTTGCTGCGTTTTGCTAGTAGCTTGTGCTAGTGCAACTACTCAAATACCTTTCTGACTAGCTGATAATGGGGGTCGTGGTCAGCACTGTATATGAGTGTGTCATCAAGGAAGACCTCAACTCCATGGCCAAGCAGTGGTAGTAGGATCTCCTGTATCAAACATTGAAAAGAGGCCAGAGCGTTCGTCAGGCTGAAAGGCATAACGATGAACTTGAAGTGGCCATGCCTAGTTCTGAAGGCTGTTTTGTACTCATCACCTTCACGGATCCGGAACTGGTGAAAGCCAGATCTGAGATCTATCTTGGAGAAGAACTTTGCTCCATAGAGCTGGTCAAGGGTTTCGTCAATTCTCAGAATTTGGTAAACATTCCTGATGGTGGCCCTGTTGAGGCCCTTGTAGTCTATACACAAGCGCCAGCCCCCATTTGGTTTCCTAACCAGCAACTTTCCATGGTTGAGGTTCAGTAGGGAGGAATACTGACTGATTTATGTTCTGGTACCAGCTCAATGGCATGGCCTATGGCTCTACGTAATTCTGTAGGCTCTACGACATCTTTGGAACCGGACAATAACTCTTTCATGGTAAGAGGGAACGTGTCTTCCTCTTCCTTGGCTTTAGCTGCTCTAAACTCAGGACACTCTTGATGTTGGTACCAATTGCTGTTGAGGTACGAGTGGTCTTACCAGTCTCTTTCAGCCATTTGATGGAGTCCTACCAATATGGGCTTGTTCGTGACCCATGCTCAGTTGATGTGCAGGTGAAGCACATCCTTTTTTCATGGTAGTTCCTTTTCTAATCTTTGGACAAGATCTTGAACATAGGTTTTTTCTCCGCTACGTTAGCTGCTTAAGCCAAAACATAAAACTAGAAGCAGCCTAGTCTCCTCCTGCCCCTGTAGATTTGAGGTGGTAGATTCGAGTCCATCTCCATGGACTTTATAACCCACTTGCCCAGAACTAGATCCGAAAAAGATAGTGTTGGCGGGCACGAACACAACGGAGGTTAGTCCAGATCCAGTTCCGATCCGAGCTCCCAACACAACGGTTTCACAACCCCAGTAGCATGACTACCACCTGTAGCCCCAAGTCCTTCCCAACAAATTGCTCCAACGACACCACCACAAACTCTGAACCCACTTGCTCACTGATTATTTCGAAGGTTGGGTAGGTGAATCCGACACCACAGCTACTTGGAAACCCATAGATTGGTGTCGCCGCTTCCCTCAACTCGAGCATGACCTCGAAGGCCTGGAGGACCAAGCCTCGTCAAGTGGGGGAGAATGCCACAGCACGACACAGTGATCGCTGACCACAGCATTGCCGGGACGACTCGGCTGGTGCACGAGCGGGAGGCCGGCTTAGGTCAGTCCCCAGCCATCCTTAAGGCACTCCCACATTTCATTCTGCTGGACGGTCAGCCATAGCATGCATACATAATAACCCATAATTACCAGTAATTAAAACCCCTTTCAGGATAGGTAAAATAGCTTAGACAAACTGTCAAGACACAATCGACATTCGGTTGTTCATGGGTTCTTTGCGCGACATGCATGAGACCCTACTTGTACATGGGATTGTAAGAATACAGCAGACCATTCTAGTTCGATCTACATGTAAGGGACCCAGCAGTCTCTTGTACGTTGCATAAACAAATGCTTCAACCTATGGGTAAAGACTTATTGGGGAAGTGTCACCCTAGACATCTCAGGCGAGGAATTGAGCAAGATTCTGAATGCAAACTTAGACGCTCATTATCTCCACAGAGACTATGCATCTCATATCACAGAGTGGTGGAGCGTTGCAACTGATAAGTGATGTGAGTTGTCATTCTGAGTTGTCATTCTTCTCCCTTGTCTTCGATGGCCCACAGCTGCCTCTTGCCGACAAAAGAGGAGGAAGACTTGCGTTTTGGGAAAGTTCTATGCAAGAGGCTCTACAAGTTTTTGTAAAAGAGATCCGCTATCGGTTGTGAAAGGGATCAACCTGATTGCTTAGAGGCCACACTTTCATTGCGATTGGAGTGCGCGAAGGAGATATTTGCTCGACCCAGGACTCCGTGAACTCCATTAGGAGGAGATTTAGCCCAATCAAGGGTCAATCTTTGTGACTTCTTTTACTTAACTTTTAGTAGCGGTTAATGTTGCGCTAAAAACCACATACAAGGGAGTCCACCGCACCCAATAAATGGGGCGATTTCCATACATATTCTAGATGAAAGGATTGTACCCCAACCCGGTACTGATCCGTTTAAAAGGGTGCTTAACTGTGGAGTTTTGATAGCGAGTGGTTTATGCATTCTTGGGGGTGCTTAGACCACTTAATAACAAAACTTCATGTTGCATCTAGACACATTATCACTATTGTGAGATTTGACGGTGTTGGGAGTTGTGCATATGGATTTGGATGTTAGGCTGAAGGTGCGGGAGCACGAGGGTGCGAGAGCGCGAAGGCGCGAAGGTGCGAAGGAGTAGGAGCGCAGAGGTGTGTGGCGCGCAGTGGTGCAGGAGCGTGGAGGTGTGGGTGCGGAGGTGTGAGGTGTGCGGTCTTGTGAGGCCGCCAGTATGTTGCCCAAAGCGTGGCGAGTGCGTGCGGGCCGAGGGTGAGCCATGGACATGGGGGATACGTGTGGGGCGCAGGGTGTGGGGTCCCACAGCAAAGCCTAGTTCCTTGGGCCTGCGGAGCGGAGGCAATGAGGCCGGCCCGCTTTTAGGTTCGTGTCCTTCGCCGGCCTTGGCTTTGCTATTTGGGGCTGCGGCCCGCTTTTGAGGGCTCACGGCCTTGCGGCGGGCCCCGGTTCTAGGCTCTGCAGTGCGGCGGGTAAGACTGATTTTCGAGGCTTGTGCAAGTGGTAGCGCCAGTTTTCAAGGCTTGCGGCGGCATACCGAGTCTTTTGGTGCTGATTTTTGGCGATAATTCTTCCGGTTTTTCGCGGTTTCAAGTGTCCATTTTAGGGTGGCGCAATTTTGTGCGCAAGGTGCTCTTCAAGAAATTTTTGGGGGTCCTTTTGCGCTTCTACAGGATTCCTCATTGTCTTTGGCTAAATTTGTACGTCGGGCACTATTTTGGTGGGTTTTGGCGTGTTCTTAGGGCTCATGATGCGGCGGCAGCAAGACCCGGTTTTCGAGGCTGGCGCCGCCCATTTTCAAGGCTTGCGGTATGCGGCGGCGGTGTCTTTTGGTGCTGATTTTTTGGCGATAATTCTTCCCCGGTTTTTCTCGCCGGTTTCAAGTGTCCATTTTTAGGGCGCGCAATTTTGTGCGCACGCAAGGTGCTCTTCAAGAAATTTTTTTGGGGGTCCTTTTTGCGCTTCTTCTCTACAGGATTCCTCGGCTGTCTTTGGCTAAATTTGGCACGTGCGGGCACTATTTTGGTGGGTTTTGGCGGCGGGCCCCGGTTCTTAGGGCTCATGATGCGGCAGCAAGACCCGGCCAGTTTTCAGAGCCATGGCGCCTGGCCCAGTTTTACATGAAGGCGGCGGTGAGTCTTTTGGTGCTGATTTTTTGGCGATAATTTTTCCCCGGTTTTTCTCGCCGGTTTGAAGTGTCCATTTTTAGGGCGCGCAATTTTGTGCGCACGCGAGGTGCTCTTCAAGAAATTTTTTTGGGGGTCCTTTTTGCGCTTCTTCTCTACAGGATTCCTCGGCTGTCTTTGGCTAAATTTGGCACGTGCGGGCAAATTGTTAGGTCAAGTAGGTGAATATGCCTTTGCTGCCAGGGCTCTCCGCCCTCTTCTTTTGGCCCTTGCTTCTGAGGAGACCATTGCACCGCTTTGCGCCTTGCATCTAGCCCAGAAGGATGCCATCCCCCTGGACATACTCGACTATGTCTCTAATGACCCCTTCTCTCTAGACCGTGCGGCTTTCGCCTTGGCTCTCTCTACGGCCCCGCGTCTTCTGCCGGGCTATCTAGAATGGTGTTTGAACACCTTAGGAACCTCTTTCTTCCTGAAGACCCATCCAGCGGCTTCCCTAAGCTCTTTTCCCTAGCTGGCGCTATGGCGCAGGGTGAAATGCTTCTTCGGATCTCTCAAGTCCTTGTAGCTAGCAGGTTAGTTGCCATGGACAAGCCTGCCCCAAGCTTTGGTGTGCGTCCACACGTGGTCGGGAAAGCCTTCATGCGGTTCCTCAATTCTATTATTGTCCTTCAGTGCCGCTCCCTCCTTCAGCAGCACCTTAACCCCCTTCAATTTGGCATCGCCACTAGGGGGGGTTGCGAGTCTGTGGTATTTGGTGTGCAGGCATGCCTTGACACCCACCCGGAGTGGGTGATCTTACAGGAGGATGTTGAGAACGCCTTTAATACTATTTCCAAGAGCGTCATTTTCGAGGAGCTTATGGACGCCGGTGGTGTCCTAGGGAAGCTTATCCCTTTTGTCCGGTACTTCTACGGGAGGTCTTCCAACTTCTACTATCAGCATAAGAACATCTCTTCGGGATTTACCGTTTCTGTCTTGGAATCGCCCACAAGCACCAGGCAAGGCAACCCTTTAGGCGATGCTCTCTTTGTCGTCGCTCACTACAGGGCCCTATCCAGGGCCGCTTCCTTAGCGCTTGACTGTGTCTTCCCATCGCTGGCATACAACTCTCACATCCTCGGACCTAGGGACAAGGTCAAGGTAGCCTTTGAGCTCTTCTTTCATGAGCTCTTTTTGGTTGGCTTGAAGGTTAAGCTCTCCAAGTGCCTTGTCTGGTCCTTGTCGAGCATCATCCCCACTTCGCAGTTCCCTATTGGGGAGATTGCTCCGGCCCCGGGTTTACGGATTTTAGGAGTTTCCTTCGATTCTCCTAATTTCATTGGGAGCTTCCTGGACCAGGCTCTCCAGGAAGACTTATCCCATGTCGAGGACCTTCCTCTACTGGAGTATGCTCAGGTGGCCTTCAGAATTCTTTCTTCCTGTTCCGCTAGGCACTTGGGCTACCTCATCCGCACATAGCCCCCGTCTCAGGTTCAAGATTCTATCTCGGTTATAAAGGTTGAACAGGAAGATTATGGACACTCTCGGAGACATAATGGGCCCAGGGGCTTTCAAGTGCCCTCATACTTTATTTCGTTATGGTCCCACCCGATCTGATTTGGGGGCACGGCACTGCTCTCATTGGAGGTTTCTTCCCGGACAGCTTTTTTGAGGAGCTGGGCCCTGTCAGCCCTTGCCGTGGCCTCTTGCTTCATCCTCCAGTACCGGCCCTTTCTAGAGGATCTTGTTTCTGGTGTGAAAGAGGGAACCTTCCCTCTCAAAATTTCCTTGAGGCAGGCCAGGAAAATGCTTTTTGCGGATGGTAGGTGGGAATTCCCCCCTTTCTCGAATTTCATCTCGAACAGTTTCAGGGGGTTGCAGGCGGCGTTGCTTGAGAAGCAGTCAAGCTTTCCAGCCCGTCCTCCTAGACTCCTCCATCCACAGGTCTACGAGAGCTCCGCTTTGCTCTTGTTCTAGTAAGGGTGCTGGCGCTTGGCTTCTGGCTCGTCCATGTATTTGGGGTTTTGTCATCGCACTTACCACCTTCGCCACTGCGATGCGATTCCGTTTTGGCCTGCTCTAGCCTGTGGCATTCTCCATCTTTATCTGTGAGTGCGACTCTGCCCTCGATGGCTCTGGGGTACACCTTGCTTACTGTCTCCATGGGGGTCACTCACGACGTAGTTCGCGATGTCATGTTTGCCATAGCTCGTGAAAGCGGCTACATGGCCTGGAGGGAGCAAGGGTACACTCTTCGTACAGGTTGGTCAATTAGGCTGACTTGTACCTTGTCCGCGGTGATCAAGTCTCGGTGGCAAGATATCATACTCAAATCATTGGAAGTTCCTTTTCATTTAGATTCATGAAACAAATTGTAGAATTCTCATAACTGTTAGACGACCAATATGCATCATCGAGACATTCTGAAAATCTAAGACCCCTCGAAACAAAACACATACATAACTACAAAAGATTATGAATAAAAACTTATAAAACAACTCCATGCTACTATAATATCCAAAGCCTAGGAGTCTCTTTATTGCCACACTAAACTCACTATCGTAGGGTAGGGTGTCATTTTGACCGAGTACTATCTCGGTCCGGACACTAGCTCGTTGGTCCGGACGAGGAAGGGACGTGCCTTTTGCGACCATTGGTCACTAAATATAATCAATATAAATAATTAATTTATAAATAATAATATAAAAGGCATAGATGCGAGTCCGCAGCATCACTACCGGTATGCTGAGACTACGTCCATGATAAGATGGGTCCATGTGTCCATAATAAATATAAATCCACGATATAAAATTAAGCAATTTCTTGATTTTAAACTGGACTTTTATGAACCCTCGGTCCACGAAAAAATAAGGGACCGAGGTGGGGGCTCAGACCGAGAACCTCGGTCCCATGTTTTTTTTGATACATGCGGACAATCCGAGTCGAAATAAAGGAATCAGCCGAGCTACGCTTTTCAAGAAAAATAAATTATTTTTACTTTAGTCTGATATTTTAATATTAAAGATAAAAGACTTGTTTAATTTAACTATTTTATTTTTATATAATAAATATAAATTAATATATATCGAGCAACTATTTTCTCAATAATATAATATAATATGAAAATAATATATAAATTAATATAAAATATATTTGCTCAATTTTTAAATTTTTCTAAATTATTCATCGAAATGTAAAAATTTCTAGATATAATGCCAATACCAAAGTATAACCAACTAGTGCACTTGAACCACAGTAGCTCGGGATGCGAGGAATTAGGATTGGATTGAGGGCAAAAACCACACAACTCGGGATGCTAGCGAGTGGGGTTGAATACTCACTGTTCTCAACCGAGGCCTTGCCTCTAACAACTAGACCCGAGCGAGTGAGGAATCGAGATCGAGCTCGGGATGCAACAAAGTAGGATTAAACCAGCGACCACGTGAAGGCCTTGCCTTCAACTACCAAGACCCGGTTTCTTGATATTGGTTTAGTATGGACGTGCTTAATATATGATCATTTATAAAGTGCTGAATTGAAGAAAATATACTACCTTCTTTGTTGAAATTATATAGAATATTTTATACCGTATTAAAAATTAATCCTTAAAAATTGACTATTCGACAAAGGCGTCAAACCATAGCCCCACTCCCCACGATCGTGTCATTCTTTATGTTAGTGCCTCTCTTTATATGTTGTTGCATCACATTGCATCGTATTCAATACGGCACGAAATCACAAATTTGACTCGCCAGTGCAAAGTATGATATCATGAATACACAATCAAGTGAACACACCTCGCGAAGATCTTGGCTGGAGGAGTATGCGGGTTGGGTGACGTCGACGTTTTCCCAACTTGAGCGAACTTTATTTTCGATCTGTTCCCCTACTACACAAAATTGGTTGGATCGAAACTGCTCATACAATCTTACTCTTCATCCCTGTTGAATTTGGTGTTCAGGATTCACGATCTTACGGTGGCGATCTCTCTGGCCTGGTCATTGTTTCTTTGGTAGCGGGGTTGCTTGCTCGACTTGTGGGTGGAATGATTTCGGTGGCGTCAACATGGACGAAATGCCACCGCACATTTTCCACGGTTGCTAGCGATCTTCTTCGTTCCAGCTTCTGAAAATAATGATGTTCACTCGATTCACAAAACCGGTGACTTCTCCATGCTTTAGGTGATGTTTAGTAATATGAAATGGCAAGCGGGCTGGCACGAAACAAGGATGGCACATCAACCAGCGCCTGCCAGATATCTTTGAGAGGCGTGTCCGAGAAAACACGAAGCCGGTCAGGGTAGCGCGGGCGCAGGATGTAACTTTCGACGGCAACAAATGTCTGAGTTCGTCTCTTCGTCCCGATTTCTGCGGTGAGCACAGATCTAGCCTCGGGAAGCAAGTTTGCGGTGGTCGCACATGGAAGGATTTTGTATTCCAACCGGGCTTCATCGCATATGATCGTTTTGTGGAAGAATTGGCGAAAATTCGGTCATGTTCTTGGGGCTCTTGCTCCGCTCATCTTGTTGCATGATCTTGAGCTTTTTAGGTCTCGACCTCACGATGCTTCAAGGCCTTGAAATGGCTCGGCTGCACTGGGCAACCCCATACCACCACCTTCCCTAGCACCGACGCTCAAGGGCTTCCCCAACCACTAGGAATGCCACCTTTCTGCGTTTTGAAATTAGTCTCACTGAAGGAGATGTCATCGGATCGGTTGATGAGCAAATTGTTTACTTGGAATCGCTTGCAGAGGAGATGCTTGAGAACTGCCTGCCCTCGCCCTAGCGCAAACATTTCCACCACGGATTAGATTTTTTTTTACACATGCCGGAGCAGGACTAGTCAGACAAATGCCACCCCGTCAGGGAGCTACGCTTTTCAAAAAATAAATTATTTTTACTTTAGTCTGATATTTTAATATTAAAGATAAAAGACTTGTTTAATTTAACTATTTTATTTTTATATAATAAATATAAATTAATATATATCGAGCAACTATTTTCTCAATAATATAATATAATATGAAAATAATATATAAATTAATATAAAATATATTTGCTCAATTTTTAAATTTTCTAAATTATTCATCGAAATGTAAAAAATTTCTAGATATAATGCCAATACCAAAGTAAGGCAACTAACCAGTGCACTTGAACCACAGCGCTCGGGGATGCGAGGAATTAGGATTGGATTGAGGGCAAAAACCACACAACTCAGGATGCTAGCGAGGAGTGGGGTTGAATACTCAATTGCCTCAACCGAGGCCTTGCCTCTAACAACTAGACCAGGCGAGTGAGGAATCGAGATCGAGCTCGGGGATGCAACAAAGTAGGATTAAACCCGCGACCACGTGAACCAAGGCCTTGCCTTCAACTACCAAGACCAGTTTCTTGATATTGGTTTAGTATGGACGTGCTTAATATATGACTGTTTATAAAGTGCTGAATTGAAGAAAAATATACTACCTTGCTGTTGAAATTATATAGAATATTTTATACCGTATTAAAAATTAATCCTTAAAAAAAATTGACTATTCGACAAAGGGGCGTCCAAACCATAGCCCCACTCCCCCTACGATCGTGTCATTCTTTATGTTAGTGCCTCTCTTTATATGTTGTTGCATCCTGTTGCATCGTATTCAATACGGCACGAAATCACAAATTTGACTCCGCTTGTGCAAAGTATGATATCATGAATACACAATCAAGTGAACACACCTCGCGAAGATCTTGGCTGGAGGAGTATGCGGGTTGGGTGGGACGTCGACGTTTTCCCAACTTGAGCGAACTTTATTTTCGATCTGTTCCCCCTACTACACAAAATTGGTTGGATCGACGCGAACTGTTCATACAATCTTACTCTTCATCCTGTTTGAATTTGGTGTTCGTAGGATTCACGATCTTCTGGTGGCGATCTCTGCGTCATTGTTTCTTTGGTAGCTGGCGGGGCGAAGTTGCTTGCTCGATTCTGCTGGTGGCTGGTGAATGATTTCGGTGACGTCAACATGGACCAGGAAATGCCCACCGCACATTTTTCCACCGGTTGCTAGACAGCGATCTTCTTCCAGTTTCCAGCTTCCAGTTGCCTGAAATAATGATGTTCACTCGGTTACCGAAACCAGGCAGCTTCTCCCATGCTTTAGGTGATGTTTAGTAATATGAAATGGTAAGCGGGCTGGCACGAAACAAGGATGGCACATCAACGGCGCTTGCGGATATCTTTGAGAGGCGTGTCCAGAAAACCTGGCCCGGTCGAGTGGCGCGGATGTAACTTTCGACGGCAACAAATGTCTGAGTTCGTCTCTTCGTCCCGATTTCTGCGGTGAGCACAGATCTAGCCTCGGGAAGCAAGTTTGCGGTGAGCACAGATCTAGCCTCGGGAAGCAAGTTTGCGGTGGTGCTGTACACCATGGAGAAGGATTTTGTATTCCAACCCCGGGCTTCACTGCATATGATCGTTTTTGTGGAAGAATTGGCGAGAAAATTCCCGGTCATGTTCTCTTGGGGCTCTTGCTCCTGCTCATCTTGTTTGCATGATCTTGAGCTGCTTTTTAGGTCTCAGCCTCTGATGCTTCAAGGCCTTGAAATGGCTCCAAGCCACAGAATTGGGCACTGCCATACCACCACCTTCCCTAGCACTGACGCGCTCAAGGGCTTCCGGCCCCAACCCTGCTAGGAATGCCCTGCTCTGCGTTTGCTGAAATTGGTCTCACCTGAAGGAGATGTCATCAGATCGGTTGATGAACGAAATTGTTTACTTGGAATCTGGCTTCGGTACAGGGAACAGATGCTTGAGAACTGTTCCTGTCCTCTGCCCTAGCTGCAAACATTTCCACCACGGATTAGATTTTTTTTTTAATTTGGTATTTTGAAAATAAATCAAAACAACCCCGGGGGAGAAATCTTCAGCAAGGGTTCTGATTCCCCTATGTTACACATCGTATCATCCCAGCAGGAAGAGACCACAGATTAGATGTACAACCCTACCACCAACTTAGTACAAAAGCAGGAGCAACTAACCACACTCAAGGAAGAATTTGGCACTGAAACCAGAAAGATACCAGGCCCAGAATCTAACGCGAAGCAGGATGTCTACCTTGGTGTTGCAGTTCTCAAGTATTAGGTGGGGATAAGCTTCTAAAACTGTGCCCAGAGGCTCAGTTTTACTCCTTTCATGCCTTGTCTTCTGCACAAGATCGGATACCGCTAAGTATGTGATAGTAGCCGGAGTTGCATGCTTCATCTTTCACACCTGCAAGGCTCCATGTGACCAACCAAAAGCAAATTATGCTACTCACCACATTCATGACCCAAAATAAGCTGTTGGGCCATAAGGCAAGTGACAGACAACAAGGCCATCAGGTTTCCCTCGATGCTCATGAACGATTACAATATCAGTGAAGTCATTTGCTCTGAATGCCGAGACAATTTCTGAGATGACCTACAACGACTGGATCGGCCACGGTTGATGACAGACACGATCAACTGGGGACGACACAGACGATAAGGATGGAGAAGTTTGCAACTTACTTGACCTCCACAGTTTAGCCTTTGTGCATTTGGCAGCAGTATCTTGAGCTCCTACACCGCACAAGAACGCCACCGTTGAAAACCTGGCACAGGATATTTTGACAATATCCAGGCAGAGAAACAAACTTTCACTCGGATACATACCTTCACGAATCGGGTGAGCGTACTGCTGGGATCGCTAAACGTGGTTAGCAGAATTTTGCACACCTGCGTGCGCATACTCATCGTCGATGCCGGGCGCCATCTCTAGGACATTCAAGAAAATACAAACTCTGGCAGGTTCGCAGACTTGTGAACCCTAGTGGTGGATTCAGACTTTCAGACCTGCCTCGTAGCTAAAATGCTAGACTAGGTTTGCAACTCATTGGTCAATGGGTTTTATACTGAGGGATTTGCGTTCAGCTCTTCGAGGAGTACAGTGTAAGCGCTTCTGCACGTTCTCCCCATTCTTCCACGAGACGACAAGACAGGAGAAACATCTTGTGAAGGGACTGCATTTCTCACTTTTGCCAGAGAGAGAGGCGGACAAGTAAGGGGTGCAGGAATTGAATTAAGTGTGGCTATCGCTTCTAGCGCTAAGGCCATACTACACCTATACTATATAGGTACACAGAGGCGCAGAAGCACCTAAGAATTTTTGAGTGGTGGAGAACGAGGCAGTCGGAAACCTTGTTAGAGTGTGCTAGTTGTGACATTTTTGTGCGATCTTTTGGGTTTAGATTCACAAGTGTGTACGTAGATGGTGGAGAACGCAAGGCGCTAATGGTCACTGTGCTCTTAATGCGAGCACGGAAACCAAAGCGCCAACCCACCATGGTGAGCATGTCACACCGTAGCGGTCATGCCATCGCTCTCATCCACTCTCCCGTTCGGCGCGACGGCATTTCGCACGCCCGTCACCGCTTCACTAACCATAATGTAACGTATAATATAGCTATACCATATGTACTCTGTATTGTACCCATATGTCTACGTATTTTTGAACCCGTCTTTAGTTTGAAGAAGTGCAAACTCTGAAAGTGCCCTATCCCGCACGCTCGCGAGGCTAGGTTCCAAAGCTGGCCGTGACCGAACTTGCTAAATGAAGCTCGACTTGAACACGGTGGTCGCTTAGTTGGAAGAGGACGAGCCTACCCAGCTCAACTTTGTGCCTCTGCGCATCAGTGTACAGGATTACAATAGAGGCTCACATGTCTATAGAGGTTGCGTGAAATGTTTCACTGGTATCTTGCCGGAAGGGTGGTGTAAAAAATGTAAGGCTGTTGTGAATGGGCAAATGGGCAAATGCAATCAGGTTTGGAGGAGTCGAGCAGTCTTGACTCCTCCTTCTTGATTCGATTGTGAGGCATGGGCGACGGCATTCACTGCTGGTAGAGATTTTATTAGGCTCACGGCTGAAGAGTTTAGCTTGAAGGAATTAGGAGGAGAAGGTATAGAAGTCTTGGACTGGCTGCTGCACAAGAGTTTCCTATGCCTCTTCTCCATCAAAAAACATCAAGTCGTGACCTTCCAGCATCATCATTCTAAGGGCGTCGGTCTCGTTCGAGAATTGTTTCGACCTTGGTGTGATGGACAACGAGCCAATAATTTGCCAGTTACGCACGGTGAGGCGCCTCTAGTGCAAACAATTTCAGCTTTTCATGCGGACACAAATGAGTGCGAGCACAGCGAAGACCTTGTGAGCAAACATGTGAACAAGCCTTTGTCAATTGTTGTGCCTCTTGTCGTTTGTTGTTCTCTGTCTATGGTTGTAACTATTGTGCTGGTTTCACTTCCAACAAAGAGTCTTGCTGCGATATGTCCCGTAGTTTCTCTTGCAGCAATTATAGTGTTCAAGCTTTTGTAGCAGTCAAAGACACGAGTCAGCGTAAATTACATAGTGCTATACATTGGTTCTCAATTGATGTCTTATATGTCCATGTACCACAAATAGGCTTGCATTCCCTACCACATATTATGGAACAATGGTGTCCACTCGTCTAGCAAGCTCCATGAAAGTGGGCTGTTTCTTCTTAGATGGCAGCTTCCAAGTACTACTTCTTTCCCAAAAAGCAAGCACTTTTCAAGCTATTATCGGTGCTATGTCACGTACTGTAGTCTTGTTGGAAGTGTGATGGCGGCCTCGTGGGCCTCGAGGCGCCCGCTGATTTATTTTGAGGCCGGTAGATTCTAGAGAATTAACCAAATATAATTATTTTTTGCTCAATAGAGTAAAATTTATTACAATAGGATAGAAAATATGCCATGTGAGGTGAAAATGATTCACCATCCATGTTAAAACCAGGGCCGTAAGGTAAAGTATTGGGCCATGTAGATCTAAAGAAGCTCATTCTAGAAATCCCACCAACATCGCTAATCGGGAAGTAAAACATTTCCTATTAAATAATATTCATGCGGATCCAGGATATACAAAAAACCAACAAAGAAACTTTTCTTTACAGAGTTTCCTGTATATCCAGAATGGCATGAAATACAAATTAAAATAATGAAGAGTAAATACCAGAATAGATTGATCCCCATTACTGGATTGATTGATCAACCTACATAAAAAGCGTAACTTAGGCATAAAACTAAAAGCACAACAAAATCCAATAATAATCCACAGATACTTAATGAACATACTTACCTTATTTTGGAAAATTGACTTTACAATTATACAAATTGAAAATATAACTTTCACGACCACTAGGTTTCATTGGCACAACTTGTCCAACACTGTCATAGTTTTGAAGGAGTTGATGAAGCTGGGGGCTTCGAAAAAATTGTTCTTCCTGTAAGGTGACAACCTGATAAAAAAAACATTAGTTTTCACTCAGCTGAATATGATAAAAGGCAGGCAAGATAACTTACTGATTCCGGAAGATTTTCGACAGTGGTAGTGGACACCCCTTCAGATGCAGTATCAATTTTCTGTTTCTGTTGTCTTTCCCATTGCAATCTTCGAATCTCTTGCTGCTCTTTCTGCTGCAGTTTCAGTTTTTCTTGATGTTTCAGGTGTTCTTGACTTCTTTCTACATTCTTCCGCCTCTGAATCTCGAGAGCTTTAGCTCTTTGCTTGGACACTCGTAGTTCAACAGCTTTGCGCCTTTGCCTTTCAATAAGTGCCTCTATGTCTTTTTGCCGTTGCAACTCCCTTTCCTGTTTTTGCCTATCATACTCTGATTCCCGTTCTCGCGAGATATGAGCAAGATGCTGCTCAAAATTGCTTGTATTGCCATTGCCAATCCCATTTTGCAATACCACATCCAGAGGTAATATGGCCACATTTCTGTCCTGTTGCACTTCAGACATCTCATCACAATCACTTGGCACAATGGCCTGCAACTGAGGAACCACTGAATTATCAATGTTGAAATGTGGAATAGTAAGGCTTCCCATACTGGTGGCTGAAATTGCATCTTTAGTAGATGGGTTTGAAATCTGCCAAAAGCAAAGAGTCAGACTAACTCCAAAAGAAATATAAGGACAAAATTATGCAATAACTTAACCTTGACATCATTTTGAACTTGAATTAAAGCCTCTGTCGTTGGTCTGATCTTAGTGATCTGTAGATCATGGACACTACTTTCAAACAGAGTATCTGAATCCATTGCTTCACTATCTTTTACCTAGCAATACAGCACAAAATAGAGTTAAAAGACATCACCAAAAAGCACCAAACGCAAAAAACAATGACAGTAATAACCTAATTTTAAGGGCAGCAAATGCCACTTCGAGAATAATCTGGTGTACTGTTGACATTGTAATGCAGTGTATTCTCATAACGGATAACAGGAGTAGCAACAGACAACACAACCTGACAATACAAAGAGTCAGAAAACACTACAGTATAACGGTTCTGAAAATAGACAACAAATTCCTCACTTACATTCTCAACAGGTGGCGCTTGTAGAGGAAATTGACTGCACGCCTGTGAAAGCTGACAATATTATAACATTTTCAAGCAATATGATTTACCTCATGCAAAAAAAAAAAAACTTACATCTTCAGGCTGACTCGCAAAAACGACTTCCGGAGTCACATCGAAACTAGT
This sequence comes from Anthoceros angustus, assembly GCA_010909165.1. Classification (NCBI taxonomy): domain Eukaryota; kingdom Viridiplantae; phylum Streptophyta; class Anthocerotopsida; order Anthocerotales; family Anthocerotaceae; genus Anthoceros; species Anthoceros angustus. The sequence continues at coordinate 39,750 of MU008178.1, forward strand.
TGATGGAAGCACGCCCCGCAGGTCGTCTTGCATCCGATTCAGTTCTTCATTCAATAACTCTTTGTACGATCTTCGTTCACCTGGAACTAGCACCTTTGCTGCTGCTGCTTGTTTTGCTTGCCCTGAACGGTCATATCTGCAAACCAACAAATTGTAAGAAGGATTAACAAATCACATCAACAGCAAAAGCAGCCACTACAAATTACCTTGAGAATCCAGCATCCGTTTTGTGTCCAGTAATACTTCTTCTGGCATCACAAGGCACCTGGGCCATTGTAAGGCGTGTAATCATTGTAACGCGACAACTTTTGTTCGTGTAATAGCCATCGAGACCAGCCCCTTCTGTCATCGTCTTCATATACCTTGACAACATTCCTTTGGACACGCGAAGTTTCGCATACCACGCCTGGTTTAACAATATCTTATTAGTATGATATAGAGAGAAATACACAGAAAACAGAAGATTTTAAACTTACATTTGATCTGGGATTGTCGATTGGGGAATTGAATAGACCCTACTAGAAAAGGGCAGTCATGTTACACTTTATGTTAAGATTTGGACCCCCCTTTGTTGCAATTATGTTAAAATCTTGGGGTCTTGTTACACTTTTGGGACCCCCTTATTACGATTAGGTTTGGAAACCAACCCTCCACCTTATTCTGAGTCATATAGTCTTGTTGCAATTATGTTGCAATGTAGTGAGAGGTGGTTTGTGTCCCTCTCAAAATTTCAACATAATTGCAACAACCAAAGTGTTACATCGTCTCTTATTGATTTTGCGCTTGGTACCGAACCTCCTCCCCATCTACCTTCCTCTTTTACTACTATTACCCTATGGAATACCTAGTTTTACTTAGTAGTTCCACCGATACTCGTATGAATACACATATATAAAATACATGTATGAATACATTCTTTGTAAAATACACGTATTGTTCATGGTAACATATACTATATGGTAATTTCACTGTGATATATGGTCATATTCTATTTTATATAAAATAAGCATATCGTCACACGGATAACGTACATACTTTGTACACGTCCACGATCGTTTACTAGTTTGTCCTTGAGCACTCGATTGCCTTTTGTGCCTCTGAGTTTGTGCTACAGCGGACCCATGTTTGCTATCTTGCGTGGGGTTGTTTGGCTCAAGTCCTCCCTCCTTCTCTCTCCCCTAGACAAGCGCCTCATGTCAATTCTGCGCCTTTTTGCCCTTGCCTCGACCATGGCTGTTGGTTGCTCCACTCCTATCCTCCCTCTCCCTCCTTCTTCCATCGCCTTCCCTAACTTCACATCATAGTCTGGTTACGCATCAGCTGAAAATTTGAGATAAGAAATAACAGCATGGAATGGGTCTTGGCCTGACCTTGCAACTACTTGCAGTTGTACATGTACACGAGACACCCTGCCATGCTACTATCGCCTTCTCTAACATCAAATCGCACTAGCTAGTTACGCAACAGCTGAAAATTTGAGAGGAAATCACAGTATTGGAACAGGTCTTGGCCTGACCTTGCAATGCTCTGTACAAGATACGCGGTGTACGTGATCCCGCCACCATCCCTTCACCAACATCATGTCACGGTGGTTACGCATCAAGCGAAAAATTGAGAGGAAATCATAGCATGGAATGGGTCTCTCTGGAAATCACGGCATGGATTGGGTCTCTACTTGAAATCACGGCATGGAACGGGCCTCCTCCTCTTCCTTTCCCTCTCCCCTCCTCCTTCTTCCATCTCCCCTCCTTCCTCCCTCCTTCCTCCCTCCTTCCTCCCTCCTTCCTCCCTCCTTCCTCCCTCCTTCCTCCCTCCTTCCTCCCTCCTTCCTCCCTCCTCCTCCCTCCTTCCTCCTCCTTCTTCCTCCTCCCTCCTTCCTCCCTCCTTCCTCCCTCCTTCTCCTCCTCCTCCTCCCTACCTCGGATCCCTCTCCCCTTTTCCTCCTTGCCTCTCCTCCTCCTCCTCTCTCGGATCCCTCTCCCCTTTTCCTCCTCCTCTCCTCCTCCTCCTCCTCTATATGGATCCCTCTCCCCATTTCCTCCTTGCCTCTCCTCCTCCTCCTCCTCCTCCTCCTCCTCCTCCTCCTCCTCCTCCTCTCCCTCCTCCTCCTCCTCCTCCTCCTCCTCTCCTCCTCCTCCTCTCCTCCTCCTCCTCCTCCTCTCTCCTCCCCTTTTCCTCCTTGCCTCTCCTCCTCCTCCTCCTCCTCCTCCTCTCCTCCCTCCTCTCCCCCTCCTTCCTCTCCTCCTCCTCCTCTACCTCTCCCTCTCCTTTCCTCCTTGCCTCTCCTCCTCCTCCTCTCCTCCTCTCCCCTCCTCCTCTCCTCCTCCTCCTCTCCTCTCCTCTCCTCCTCCTCCTCCTCCTCTCCTCCTCCTCCTCCTCCTCCTCCTCCTCTACCTCGATCCCTCTCCCCTTTTCCTCCTTGACTCTCCTGCCTCCTCCTCCTCCTCCTTATCTACCTCTCGTCCCCTTTTCCTTGCCTATCGCCTTCTCTAACATCAAATGACACTAGCTAATTCATAGCATGAAAAATTTGAGAGGAAATCAGTATTGGAAGTACAAGATCTGCGGGTGTACGTGATCGCCCACCACCATCCGTCACCTCGTCATGTCACCTGCTGTTACGCATCGGTGAAAAATTGAGACTAGAAATCACGACTTGGAGCGGGTCTTTACTTGAAATCCATGGACATGGAGCGGGCCTCTTCTTTCCCTCTCCTCCTCCTCCTTTCCATCTACCCTCCTCTTCCCTCTCCCCTCCTCTTCCTTCCCTCTCCCCTCCTCTTGCTCCTCTTCTTTTCCATCTTCCCTCCTCCTCCTTATAATCTCCCCTCCCATCCTTCGCTTTCCCTCCTCCTCCTTCCTCTCTCCCTCCTCTCCTCCTCCTCCTCCTCCTCCTCCTCTACCTCGGATCCTCTCTCCCCTCCTTCCTCCTTCCTCCTCTCCTCCTCCTCCTCCTCCTCCTCCTCCTCCTCCTCCTCCTCCTCCTCCTCCTCCTCCTCCTCCTCCTCCTCCTCCTCCTCCTCCTCCTCCTCCTCTATATGGATCCCTCTCCCCATTTCCTCCTTGCCTCCTCCTCCTCCTCCTCCTCCTCCTCCTCCTCATCCCTCTCCTCCTCCTCCTCTCCTCCTCCTCCTCTCCTCCTCCTCCTCCTCCTCCTCCTCCTCCTCCTCTACCTCATCCCTCTCCCCTTTTCCTCCTTGCCTCTACCTCCTCCTCCTCCCTACCTCGGATCCCTCTCCCCTTTTCCTCCTCTCTACCTCCTCCTCCCTACCTCGGATCCCTCTCCCCTTTTCCTCCTTGCCTCTCTACCTCCTCTACCTCGATCCCTCTCCCCTTTTCCTCCTTGACTCTCCTGCCTCCTCCTCCTCCTCCTTATCTACCTCGATCCCCGTCCCCTTTTCCTCCTTGCCTCTTCTAACATCAAATGACACTAGCTAATTACGCAACTGAAAATTTGAGAGGAAATCACGATTGGAAGTACAAGATCCGGCGGGTGTACACGTGATCGCCCGCCACCATCCGTCACCTACGTCATGTCACGGTTACGCGCACGAAAATTGAGACTAGAAATCACGACTTGGAGCGGGTCTTTACTTGAAATCACGCATGGAACGGGCCTCTTCTTTCCCTCTCCTCCTCCTTTCCATCTACCCTCCTCTTCTTTCCCTCTCCCCTCCTCTTCCTTCCCTCTCCCCTCCTCTTGCTCCTCTTCTTTTCCATCTTCCCTCCTCCTCCTTATAATCTCCCCTCCTCTCCTCTCCCCTCCTCCTCCTTCCTCTCTCCCTCCTCTCCTCCTCCTCCTCCTCCTCCTCCTCTACCTCGATCCCTCTCCCTCCTCCCTCCTTCCTCCTCTCCTCCTCCTCCTCCTCCTCCTCCTCCTCCTCCTCCTCCTCCTCCTCCTCCTCCTCCTCCTCCTCCTCCTCCTCTCCTCCTCTACCTCTCCTCTCCCTATTTCCTCCTTGCCTCTCCCTCCTCCTCCTCTCCTCCTCTTCCTCCCCACCTCTCCCTTCTCCTCTCCCCTCCTTCTCCTTGCCTCGCAGAGTGAGCCTCGGACCCTGAACTTAGACATAGGTAAATAATATTATGTTTAGGTCACCTTTAAAGGTGAGTTAATGGGCATGTTCTTGTGATATTGTGTCAGGCACCATTAACAAATAGTTGTGAAGAGAGTGCAAAGAAGGCGCTAGGAAAAACCTTAACTAATTGTACTCCCAATGGGGTGTAATAAAGATGGGGGAAGAGAAGAGAGAGAGGGTCCTTATTCTGATCATGTTGCAATTGCATGAGGAATTCATAAACAATGCATATGAGAGAGGATGTAGTTAAGAGGGTGAAGTGGTAGAGAGAGAGAGTGTGTTAAGATTGTAGGCCCACTTGGGGAAAGAAATGACAAACTTAATACCAAGCCTCCAAATGATGTTGCAAGTTAGAAGTGTAACATAAAATTGCAACAACGACTGTAACATAGGCTGCCCTTTCTAGTTTCTAGAAACCCTTGGATAGCTTTGTTTTGGTCGCTTTCAGTTCACTTTGGCGAGTGATCGATCATAACTCTGAAGGTTTGGATCACATCAAACTCATAGTTCTTAACCTTTGGGCGAAAGTGCTCACTTTGGTAGTTGCGCATGTCAACCTTATAATTTTTGGACATTCGTTTCTGATACCTGCAAAGAGGAACTAATCAACAACGCATACCAAAAAGCAAAAAGCGGAAACCTACTAAAAAAAGAGGAAGAGACCTACTGAACAAAATTTCCGCCAGAATATGATGCAAATGAAAAGTCCTTGATAAGAAGATTGTGCAACTCCTCTCCACCACGTACACCAAACCGATTCGTACAAAAGTATGCACACCTGCTCCAGTAAACAACTAAAACTAAGATACATGATGTTTCTTTGTATTAAAACAAAAAAAATAGAACACACCTCTTTTGAGCGCCACGTCCAAAGGAATACTGGTGGTCCCTATGAGCTAAAATCCTCCGCTCATCATCATTAGAGATAAGCTTCACCTCCTTCCGACACGATACAATTCCAAGGTCCTTACTGATCTTCATTGAAGCAACCAGGGCAGCCTGTGGCCCATGAAATATACCATGGAATATATTGATTATTGGGACATCAGAGCCACGACGGCTTTGATCCAACACACATTTCCTCATCAGGATTCGATTAAACCCTCGAAAGAAGGACATTAACCTGCACAACGAGAAGAAAAGCTTTCAACCAAATGGCAACCAAGCAAGAAAAACAACCAAAAACACAAGGGGGAGAGCTTTACGTTTCTGGAGAAAACCTGCTGTTGTCTTTCAAATTACGCACTTGGTGAAAGAAGAGTATTAAAATGAGGTTCAGGTCCCTATGGGGAATGTCCTCTACCGCTCTGTCCCATCCCCTTACACCGCTAACTTTCATGAACGCTTTCAAACGACTGCGACACCAATTGTTTTGACGTTTCGACTTATCCTCACCACCACTCAGTGCATTATCAACAGCACCATCAGGAACAGAAGGGTCAAACCCCTGCTCTCTGAATATAGCTTCATCCTCAATCTCTTCTACCCCCATGGCAAAGTCATCTTCAGGACCAGCACATCTTAATCTTTCAAACATATCGAGGCACTCTTGATCCGGTACCACTTCAGGGTTAGGGACAACCACAAGCATCGAGAACTCACCAAGCTAACATGGAGGGCCTGCCCCACAGACACTTCCAGTCTGCAGACATGCCTTCGCAGCATTGAGGACCATGCTATCGTCAGTGATCAAATGATCATTGTCACTTACAAAGACAACACCCCTCTCAGTTACAGGGACATAGTTAATGATCTCAGACAAAGGGCCTTCCACCAAAGGAACAGCTCGAGTGTCCACACTTCTTCTCTTCTGGGCAAACTCAGCTGCGTGCCGAGCAGCCATCTTAGAAGGAAAACGCCTTGGCGGCTTTGGACAAGTCTTCAATGGCACCAAATATGTCCTCTCACTATGGACAAGAACACCATCGACTTTACCATCATCATTGAGGGGATGAGTTGCAGTATATGCAATTGCAGACTTGACACGTTGTTGTGTGAATGGCTTTGACATGACTTCGGAGATAGGAACTTGTTTTTTCCCCGGTCCAGCAGGTCCAGTAGGTTTCCTTTTTGGAGCCATCTCCAAAGTGGTGTCATGTCAGACCTTAAGAAGGCATTCAAAACAACCAAACAGAATTACAGTAATTTATTCTACTTACATGAAAAATAGAAACGCCAAATGAAACCTGCTGGCGGTTAAGAACTTGATCAGATGATCTAGGCAGTGGCAAGGGCGGTAGGCACAATCCCGATAGCAATGACATCTGAAAACTACAGTTTTGATTCATTCCCTTTCCAACTTCGTTGAGTATGCAACTATCCGCCATCTTCAACATGGCATCTTTGGACATTGCCAAACTTAAAAACTCATTGCAAAGAAACATCGAAAATAATTTTAACCCCCAAGATACCAAGAGATGAAAAAATTCACAGAACATAGCTTCACATAATTTCAAACACATGACAGACACATATTGAAGAATTTCCTTTGAGAATGGAGGCCAACCCTCCAAACGTTGAGATAGCCTGCAATATCGACAAGCAAAAAGTTAAACATTCGCAAAAGGTCGAAAAATCCACAATATTGCATTTCTGTGATTCAGCTTATACTTGGTAGAATTCTCTACCGAAACACCGAATGACAAGTTTATAAAGTTACAAATGGCTAAATCCATGCCTGGAGTTCACAGAGCAAAAGATCAAGGTGCAAGAGACGATGAAAGACAACTTAGGTTATGGCACGTACCAACAGGTTGATGGGGTATCGTCGCCTCTACAGGCACAGCAAATTCCAAGGAAATACAATTACAGGTTGGACTAACTGCAATACACAAAAAACAAAAGAGTGAATCAATAACTCTAGAGAGCCAGACCATAGACAAACAGAACACACGGACATCACAAACGACAAGAGAGATAAATAACAGATACTCCACACTGAACTTTACAACTAATGAAAAGACTCTTAACTTGAAACTTCAAACACTGCTAAAAACATTCTAGACCAATAACAGATTGGAGTCCGCTAACACAGCTCACATCCTACTCGTTGTTCAAGACGCTTAAGGTTCAAAAATTATCAATTTGAACTTGAAGACAAACACCAAACGGATCACAGATGATTAAACATGCAAACCGTAGTACAGAATCACGCATGGCAACAGGTCAACAAGATCACGTACACTCACACACATTATCAAAGACACAATACGTACTCTCAAAAGATTATCAAAGACACAAAAAAAAATGGACACCTAAACTGTAGCATGCAAAAATAGACTTGAAAGAAAACACAGTACAACCACAAACAGAGCCACCATACACAAACCAAACACGCTCAAGAAACATCACATCAAATAGACGTAGAGCTAACCTCCACTGGTCCAGGATGTAACAGTTTTAGTCTCCGGCCTACAACCATGACACAATATAGGCGAAAGGTTCATTATACAAGCACATGGGATGACAACGCAATAGAGAGCCAAATGTAGCTATACAATGGAATCGCATTATGCAACAAGTGGCAAAAGCAACTGGATTGATAAACCAAACTTTCAATGCCAAGGCGATTCAGAACAATATAGGAATACATTTGCTAAACTTGCCAGGCTGAAATCGACTTTAATACTACACTTGATACAATACAGAAGCTATAATTGAAAAGCAATATACAACTAGCAACAAAGGTTTCAAAGACGAATGTACAAAGTCTCAAGGCTTTGAGAAACACAACTTAAGAGATAAACATCAACTCAGCACAAAACATATCCATCAGGCATGACAACGGGGCAGCAAGATCCACATGTACACTGAACTAATTATCAAAGACACAAGAAGAAATTGGAAACATAGACACCTAAACTGTAGCATGCCACACAATACGATTAACAAGCAGGAGCCACACATACACAAACCAAACAAGTTCAAGAAACCTCACATCAATAATAAGCGTAAAGAAACTGACCTCCGCTGGTCCAAGATGTAACAGTTTTAGTCTCCGGCCTGCAACCATTACAAAATATAAGCAATAGGTTCATAGTACAAGCACATGGGGGGACAACCAATAGAGAGCAAAAGGTAGCCCTACAACGAAACCACAATACGAACACTTTTGAGACAGAAGCAAGCTATCGCAAGGCGGAAGCACACTTGGAGAACAGCAACATAGGAAACACTATGAGCTTTCAAGACAGCCAATTACAAGAACAGAGAGGAAACTCAAAACACCAGAAACCAACCACGCACCAATAGTGAAGGTCGCAGGGGATATCAAAGGAAAAGAAAACGAACAGTGCGGGCTCAGAGGCTGGCACTGCGCTAGAAGTGGCGGGCTTTAAGTTCTAGGGACAAACAGCTTTCAGGTCCACCACAAACAGAGTAACTGCATGCAGGACCTTACGCGTAGATAACAAAGAAAGACATGGCCTCCGAGTGCAGAGCAAAGTAAAGAGAAAGACCCCGAAAAGAGCACACAGATATGGCAAGAACAAGGACAAGAGCAAAACACCAAAAGTACACAAACACAAGCGGCACAAGGTAGATCGGGAGGACCAGACGCACAAACCAGCCTCAAGCTCAAGCGCCCTAAACACAAATGATCGCCTGAGCACAAATGATCGTCTGACTGACAGAGAAAGAAACCTCAAAGCGACACAGAACGCAAGTGAACCTTGCACAAACAGAGCAGAAGCCGATAAGGGAGAAAGACGTTGTGAGTAGAAAAGAGGGCTTTATAGCCTATGAAACCCTAACCTCTCTCACTGTCGGCGCCGACAACCTCTCTCTACCAGACCTACTTCAAATTTACCAAACCTACGATCCGAGGCCAATTTAGAACCTACGCCGCCGGGTTGGTGCGTCTTGCCCGCCGCCACACCCAAACCTAATTTGAATTCACCTAACCTAAATATCGAACCACCAACAGCTCGAGCGTGAGCCAAAGCGGGCAACGAATAACAGATTGACACGTAGGGACATCGGTGGAAGCCTCTCGAACTGTCTACCTTCTCTTACTTAAGTCTCTCTCCCCAGCTGTAGCTTCTTTTCCAAGTGACTCCCGCTTTCGTTTCTACACCCGCTACTGCCCACCTTCTGTCGGCGCCGAGCTGCGCGATCGCCATGGTTTTGGTTTTGTGAGGTGTTGCTCGTTAGGGGTTGGTGGAACAGGATGCTGGCACCCTAGATCCCTTGAGCTCCTCGAATGCTACCTCTGGACAAAACCCACCTGGTAAGTAGTTCGTCTTCACACTTCATTTCATGCTGCCTAAGGTCTTCGAGTGCAAGCAATTCGGCAATCATGTTGCTTGGTATGTTAGAGCTCTCGCTGAATCAAGATTTGGTCCTTTTCTAGGGTGGGTCTTACATCGTAACTGTGCCTGTGTTTCTTTATGTTTACATACTCATCCATCTGATGTCTCTCGCATTTTACAGGCTGTGCGAAGAGACGCTCGAAGGCACCCCACCATTTTGAACTGTGCGTAAGTTTCTTGCTCCCTTGTTGGCCTCCTGCTTTCACGTTGGTGGTGTTGGTTTAGGCTTCCCTTGTAGTTTTGCGTCCTCTCTATAATCAGTTTTAAACGTCTACAGTCTAGGCTGGAATGAGAAGGGTCTTCTTCCATCGTACTGTCCCTGTCAACATTTGTATGTTTTCATACTCATCTTGACTGATGTTTTCACCTACGCAAATTCCGCGAAGAGAAGCTAGAAGGCACCCCACCTGCGCGTAAGTTTCTTGAGCGTAAGTTTCTTTCTTGCTCTTGTTGGCCTGATCTTTCTACATTCGTGGTGCTGATTAAAGCTTGCATGTAGTGTGGCGTGTTTAGGCTTGCTTGCGAAATCTAACAGCAAGTTACTGCACGCTGTTTCTATATAGGTATGGCTCTGGGCGTCCTTGAAAGAGCCGGATAGCATTGCGATATGCATTCGAAAACCTCTGACGTTTCTCGAAGGAAAGTGACCACGGCGGCAACAATGATGCCGCAAAACTTTATAGTTTCCAACAGTCTGACGACAGAAGGCAATGCAGGTACCTTACACGTTTTCTTGCATTAAGGTTCGCATGATCTCTGTGTGTCTCAGTGTGCATTAACAAACAAACCTTTAATCCAGGTACATCCACAGGATTACAAGCGTCCTCGAATCATGCAACAAATCCAAGTTATCGACGCTATTTCTCCACAGGTATGCTCGTTTATGCTACAGACCTCTGGAAGCCGGTTACTAAATCATGCAATTACTGTTTGATGTTTTAGAATGCGTTTGGAAAGTGACAGCCCAGACGCAATGGTGGACATCAAAGAAGGTAAAAGTCAATTTTTATTTCTTTCTTTAACTTTACTTGATATTCACTTCCTTTTATCTGATATCAATGTTCCGCAGAGAGCGACTACAGGAGTGTCCACCAAGACAACATGGAAAGTGCACCACCAAACAAACAAATTCCCAACCATGGGGATCCAGGATATGGCACCAAGCCGGAGATGGAGCTTCCACTCCTAGAAATACGAAAAATCGTCGAGAAAGGTAAAAATAGCTTGTTTGATTTACCCTTTTGTATTAGGCTAATAATAATTATTTCTTGCAGTCGTTTCAGAACATGCTATGTTTTTATCCATGAACAAACAAGACTTGCAGCTCCTTCGCGTGATGCCAGATGAACTCTACAAAATTAAGAAGGTAAAATCTCATGACTGAAATATTAACATTTTAGTTCCATATAAAGATTTCTGATAAAGATTTTCAATCTTCATGAGATAAAAAAGAATTTTCGCACAACAGTTCAGTTAGAGTTGGAGACTCTGACACTTGTCAACAGATTCAACGGGCATCAACTTTCTGTTGAATCCCTCTTGGAGGTATTTTTAAACCAATTCTTTAAGCATATTTCAATAAATAGGGAGAACTTATACAGGTCTGTAACAGATTGCTGCAGAACAGGCAGCTGCGGCAAAGGAAATCAAGGATAAAATAGATATCATTGACAGTAAAGTCGACAATGTTAATTTCTATCAGGTGAGGCAAATACCGCTCTTAATTCACTTTAAGGTTTACATACTTGACCTAACTCAATTCTCACTTTTTGTAGACTCAAAAAGGCAAGCGGAAAATTGATGAGCTTGATGCTCCGGCACCACAATATGGCCCTGACCAAGAATTTTCTCAATTTGGCAAATGGATGGAAAAATACCAATATCCTGAAATATTCCAATATTTCAAAAAAAGGTATGTTCCTATTTGGGAACGTAATATTCAAGATCTGGAAGAGCCAATCCTCAAGGAAGACGGCTCAACTCTAACACTTCAGGAACATAGGGAGATTCAGATGAGTGAGTTATTTTAATCTTTCAAATGACCTCTTCCATGTTTTGCTACAGGTAAAATGCAATATATTTCCTGTTTAATCGTGTATTCTATGATATACAGAAATTGCACTTGTACTAGAAAACAAAGAGCTCAAAACAAAAGATTTGCTGGCTCTCATGGAGGATCCAGAGACAACAAAAAACATTAAAAAGGTAAATCATGACAATTTCACTTTCTTTAAACAAGATGTAATTTCTGATGTAAATCTATGTGCTATCCAGAACTTGCGATCACACTTCCGTAGTGTTGGAAATCTCCACAGCACCTGCTTAACATTGGTCAAAAAGGTATACACAAAGCAGGATCAACTGCGACTTGAAATGGAGGTTAGTGACTAACACGTTTGCACCTTCGTTTATAGTTTTCGGAGAGCCAAAAGGAGTTATTCGCACTCTTTGAGGTTAGTGCATGAAATGAAAGTGAATTTGAAATCATGTTAAATTCTAATTTAAGACATGTTTCGTTGCAGAAATACTCTCGTATGGATGAAATTCTGGAAATGATAATTTTTCTTTCTGAGCCATATAACTATCAAAGAAAAAATTATAATTCTGAAGAGGAAGCTGCACCAAATAACACTCCGAAATCACCTGTTTACACGCCATCCACGCCCGTGGAAGATAATTAGAATGTTGCAGTAAATAGTTAAAAGTATCCAGTGAACTGTGAAAAACTGTTACAGACGTTAAAACCAAGCACTATAGAAATGTAAAGGTGCTTTCATCGTAGTAAGAGAAAAAAGAATTATAAGCAGGGTACTCCAAGCAACAACTCTAAGATTTGAGCGGACCTCGCCGCCTCGATGTGCGGTCCAGTGGGCGTCTGGGCCCCGACTCGGCCGCTCCCTTACGCCCGAGAGCGGATGCTCGTTGGGCGCCTGACCTCGACGGTCTCGGCCTCGGCGCCGTTCGCCCGTCGGCAGCCCCTCGTCGTTCCTAACTGGTGTTACCTCGCACCGGCTCCATGCCCTCTGGTTGTCGATCATTTCTTTGGAATAAGCCCTTTGCGTCTTTGCTCAAGAAAAGGCCACTTTTCAAAGCAGTGTCAACTACTGGCATAAAGCTCCCAAACTTGGAGACATCTCCAATCTACCTACTGTGCACACGGTTGCTTGCTCAAGAACGGGAATACCAATCTCACCTTGGCTACTTGTCCCCAAGCCACTGTCATGAGGGAGGAAATTCTCCCACATGGAAGTGTCCTCTTGATCTTGGCGAGGTGTTGGAACTCGGTTTGAGCAACAGCTGCAACCTCGGAATACCTAACAACCAGCTTTTGAGTGGGGACTACCTTGTCCATGAGCAGCATAACCTTTGGTGTTTGCACATGAAACCTCGTCCCTTGCTTACATGTACAATAACCCCAAGGGGTTCCGGCACCACTCAATATATCTCGTGCTTTCCATTGTCTATTGACATAAGCAATATTTGGAAGTCAGGTTGGTAAGACCACATGGGTCTAATATGGGTTGCTTTTGGATAGCTGCACAATGTCCTCTTGCTTGGAATTTGAGCATGCCTACTGCATACCAAAAGTGCCAGTAACCTCTTGAACAAAATATGCAGCAGCCAATCAATCGCTGATTATGAAGGGTTTTCTTGGAGAGCAAACATCTGTACTTCATATATTTGTGATATGCTTCTATGGACGAGTTGCAGTCTTGTCCGGCATGTGGAATTGTCTGCAACTTTAATCCATTTATGTTAGAACCCCTTTGGTCTTTAAAATACTTCACAAAGCGCTAGCGGACTCGGAAGGTAGCATAAAAGCAGTTCAAGTCTTTGGCGCATGCTTGGTTTACCTCTACCCGACATCAATGTCCATATGCATGATGTCACCCAGGATTTCATAATTGCATGCCTGGTGTCGGGTGCCTTCACCTTTTTTAGCAATTGCAGCCAAGCCCTCCGAACATGCCATAGACACAAGAAAACCAGTACGTTACTTCCAAACACAGCCTTGATGCCATTAATTTCCGCCATACAATCGTCTACCGAGCGGTCGGTTGCCAATCGCCTATGTAGCATCCTTGCTCGTAAGCATTCCAATAACTGTGAAATATTGGCGTAGCCTTGCTGGTAATCAGCCGAGGATACCGTTAAAATGATCGTCAAAAACCAACGGTGAATAGTGGAACTTCCACTTATTGGTGCCAAATGTGGCATCCATAGATATCACTGACTTGTGACTCCAACGCAACATGGACTGTGAAAATCTGTTTGGATGCCTAACATAAAATCCTTGGCATGCTGTTCTTCTCCCGGCAAAGGAAAAAACACCTCCTCCCTATGGACATCCATCCACAACTTGACACTCACCTCATCGTTTACATGGAATCGCCACACCCAGGTCCAACTTTCTTTTCTCCTTATGTCTCTAGGCAAGCAAAAATCATCCGCTCAGGGCGCTTGCACATCACGATGCTTCCTTAAAAACACCTAGACTCATGGTCAATTAGGATCAGCGATCGTCTTCGTAGCAACTTATACTTCACCCACTCCTTCTTAGGCGTGTGGGCGTAAGGAGCAAGGTAATTTGAAGGCTGAATCACTCGCTAGCAAACCATGACAATACTCTCCCGTTGAATCAATGTGCTCCTTTGATGTAGTCTCGATTCGGCAACCTCGGGAAACATCTCCGGTATGTTACAAACAACAAAAGCACCGCGTTTCTTGCTTTCTCCAGCAATCTTGGGCGCTGCTCCCTTTGCCTAACCCTTGCTTAGTGATGTCACGCTACTGAGAATCCGAGGAGTTTGCTTTCGGTAGCCATAAGCACGAGCAAACTTGATGTAGTCTTAGAGTGGTAGATGAAATTCCTCTTTGCCTCACACGGATCTGGTCCAAACATTGGCCCTTATCAATTTGGTGGGGAAGAGCGTCGACTTCTCTTTTATGAAATCTGGGTACCTTGTGGGGGAATGTAGCAACGTTTCACAGTCACGTCTGCGGACAAGATGCTCACCATCACCGCCAATTCAATGTCTCCTTCTGAAAGGACGGGACCCAGTTACGCACTTCAAAAGGGCAAGGTTGAGGCGGGATGGGGGCACCAGCCTTCTCGGGTTGATTCATCCATAAAATCTATGGGATTGTCTTCTCTATTTCTGTCACGTGACTTGGGCACAGCCTCGTCTTGTGGATAGGGCACTTCAGTTGCACTTCTTCAAACTAAAGGCAGGTTCGAGAATCGTGAACATATGGGTACAATATAGAGTACATATGATATAGCTATATCGTTATATTAGGGTTAGTGAAGCGGCGATGGGCGCGGAAATCGTCGCCCGAGCAGGAGAGTGGATGAGGAAGCGATGGCATGACCGCTGCGATGTGTATCACCATGGTGAGTTGGCGGTTTCCATGCTTGCATTAAACACGGTGACCATTAGCGCTGGGGTGAGAACATGGTGACCTTGAATAGCGGGGAAATGTTTCACACATGTCAAAAAGTCGAGAAGCGATCATTGCTAAGCGGACGGAGGCGGCGGGGAATGTCTGGCGCAGCTGCTTTATTTCATCTTCTGCGGGCAATTTGACGATCGGATTGCGAGGCGTTGCTTGCATTTTGACCTCGTTGTTTTCAAAGGTGGAAGCGAAGACCCAGTCTTGCTTTCGACATGCGGATGAGGAAGCTTGCGCTTATTATCAACTCCACCCCTCAAGTCTAGTTCTTGCAAGCCTCAAGTCAGCTTGCTGGGCAGGAAAGCGAATAATGGTTTGTGCTTAGTGCAACTCGTCTTGGCTTTCCACTGGATCCCAATGACGTTATTGCCCAGCTGCTAGCATGCAAGTATGGAAAGAAGTAACCTTGAAAGAATTGTAGTTACATATACTCTAAGAGGGAAGCTTAAGATTTTGCATCGCTAAGTCCCTTGGAATCCTTGGAAAGTTCAAATCAAGAATGAGTACATAGCGGCTAGCTCTCACATGCAAATAGGTTCTCAGGCATCCATAGCGTTGTAAGCAAGACTTGCCATGCACTTCACGTAGTGCTTTCCACAATGGGCGCTACGTATGCGTGTGCGGTAGTTTTAGGGAAAAAACTGGCGAGGCAATGATGGATCATGATAATAGATGTTGCAGTGCTTTGGAAAACCTGATGTCAGCTCTCTATCGTCTGCATCCCAACGTTTTTGTTTGTTCCAAACCTAGCTTATGATTTGGAACGAACAACATCATTACAGCTCTTTTATGATGTCGTCTTAGGGACCCTTTTTTTAGCGTCTCCCCATCGATTGCAAGGCGATGTCGCTTAGCCCTAGGCTTCTCTTGGGCGCCTTCATGAGAACTCCGAGATAAAGTGGCGAGACTTAGTTCCTTTTTCATCCCGGTGGTATCTCGTCGCTCTGGGGTGGGAATTAGTCACGGAGATTGCCTCCGGCTCCACCGTTCCGGTAGGGGCCTGAGGCTCTTCGGGGAAGAGGGGGCTATCTTTTGCTCGATTGAGGTTGGAGACGGCTAAGCCTCATCAGGTTTGTCAAGACCCCGTGAAGGCGCGTCTCAAAAGATGCCTCCTACTTGATGTGAAGTATCTTTTATGTTGCCAGACCCTTGATCCGGGCAGGTGGATTGACATCAGGGACTCTACAATTCTTGCTCTTGGACCCTTCACCCGGCTCCACATGTCCCCATCCCACAAAATATCTTGGAGTTTGTGGCTGAGGAGCCCTTCTATTTGCTTTTATCTGGACAGATTTTTGGTGTGATTAACTACTGCATGACTCTCTTAGGGGTCTTTACAGGGTATCTGCCGTCATCTAGTGACTACTTTCTTCTTGAGGATCCTTCTAGTGGTTTTTTGGAGCTCTTTATCCTGGCAGTGGCAGTGGCGTGGAGACCCCATCAGTTTCATGGTGTTGGGGCTGACAAGCTTTTGGTTATGGAGAACCCACAGGAGTGCCTTCCTCCAGTGGGAGGCGTTCCTACATTTTCATTAGGCTGCAGCATTGTCTGCGGCTCGAGCCGATCGGGGCTCATCTTAGCCCCCCATCAATTTTGGCATTGCCACAGGAAGGGGCTACGAGGCAGTGAGTTTTGGAGTAGGCGGTTCTCGGCTACATCGGATTGGGTTCCCCTTGGTCGATGTTGAGCAGCTTTCAACATCCAAGCGCCCATCTTCTAAGAGCTTAAAGGCAGGCGGACAAGCGGCCAAGTATTATTAACATGATAATTTTGAAGGGAATAGTAACCTTGATTAGAGAACGACACCTCCTTGTCACGATGTACACCTTCACCACTGTGACATATCACCCTACTTTGATAATCGCACACCCTTTACGAGCCCTTGCTGATAAAGATGCACTTTCAAGTCTACACTCGAGGCCCAGAACCTTTATAGGGTGTGGGCCCATCATATTTTTGTAGAATGCATAGAGGCTGCCATTTTCATATGTTTATTACAGAAAACTTTTACTTTCAAGTGGTGGAACACAATGAAAACAATCACATACTAGCGGAGTCTCATTTCGGTGGTGAGAACATTGCAACAAACAAGCTGCTAAAGTGGTCATCGGGCCGACAATAGTCATTCAAAGTCTTGAGGCGACTCGTTTATGCCTTGATCTTGAGTCAAGGACCACCACCAAATTCGAGGCGGTCCATATCCTCGTCAAAGTTGTCATTCTCCTCCAATGCTTGCTCAGTATTCATTGAAGTATAATTCTTGAATTTGAGCTTGTGGCACTCAACCACTTAGGCTTTAAGGCAATGCTAGCGTCCTTAAAATGAATAAAGTTGGTTGCCCATGAGCCCATGCAAGCGTCCTTAAAATCAACAAACTTCAGTTATTAAAAAGATATAGGTTTCGAACACGGAGCCTAGTCATTTCTACACCTTTTTCCCAAGCACTTAACCAACAGTCCCAACTTGCAAGAGTCTTGAGCCGCTAAATATTTATTTTCTTAAAGGCGACCTATGAACCCATGGGGGCCGGCGTGTTGGCGGCCGTGGCGCGTGTAGGGGCGCCCGGCGGGCCATGGGCCGAAGTGTGAGGGAGGCGGTGGCGGCGCCATGGGCGGGCGGGCGTGTTGGGGAGGGCGGCCGGCCCATGGGCGGCGTGCTGGGGAGGGCCGGCGGCCGGCGGCGAGGCATGTTGGGGAGGGCGTCGTGGCCGGCGCCTCCTAGCTCACCGCATGCGAGGTGGTGCTAAGGAGGCGCCGTTCGCGCGCCTCCTTAGCACCATCCTACGGTGCATCTTGAGCTAGGGGGACGAAGGGCAGCGGCGGTATCTATCATCGGGAAGGTGTGGCCCATTTGCGGGAAGGGTTAAAGATTTGCGTCCATAGGTGGCTGAAGAGTACAAGTGGTGGGAAGCCTTTTGGGTGGACGGAAGAGATTGCTATCATTATGGAGAATAACATTGGGCTAATGCTCTGACGTCCTTGGAAGTGGTTTTCACATGCGATGGATCATACGGCTGACCACTTCGATCGGATGAGCTTTCTTTGGATGAGGCATTATTGAGGACCTCCCAGTGATATGTGCCAGGGCATATCAAAAATGGGAAACAGCGATTGGGAATGGTGCGGATGAATAGGGACATAATGGAAATGCAGAAGGGGATGTTACGGCGGTGTTGTGCACTATGGATCCATAGGATAGGCGCCGCAGGCCATTCTAGATTGGGAGAGTCATTGGCCGGTAGATGCACGACCTCACTTTCTTATCCATTGGTATCGGAATGAGCACACGGATGCGTCGAAGGGGTATGTGTAGGAATACATGGTGTCAGTGCCAACCTGTCGATGTATGGAAAAAAGGGAATAGTTCCATTACCCAAAAACATCGAGGCGTTTGTGAATGGCTTGACCATCTGTATTATGGGTTGTGTTGAGCATGCGGAAATATGTGTATCGGTGGACAAAAAAGCGATAAAGGGATAAGCTTTGCAAGATTACTGGCTTCATACAACCTCGAGTCAAAGTGCACATGGCGCGACTTTTCTTGTGACGGTAGAAATGGCACAATCCGGTCGTTGTAGGAAGGGTTCGTTCCCAAGGAATATGAACTCGTTTCGTTCGGCGATTCGTCTCACTTTAATGGTTCGGTCCCAATGCACACACTCCTTAGTTCCGTCTAACTACTCGCGACAAACACCAGGCCCTATGGCCAAGCGTTTAAGGACCCGTTCGCGTCCAGATTCGTTCACGTTAAATCTCTCACACCTCGTCAGTTCCTCTCTCCTCACTACACTTATCGGTCTTAAGGAAGGAAGGCGGGTTACCTGATCAGGACCTCCTCGCGTTCTCACAGGGCCTCTCGTCAAGACTCTGCCGCCCTCCAGTCCCTCAGGCTCCACGTTCCGGTCCGTTTGGCGCGGCGGCTGGGCACGGGTCCCAGTCTTCCACACCACAACACGTTAGGTCGTCACGGGACCACTGATCAATCCCTCCGGGTTGCATTCGCTCGTTGACTCGGGACTCACGTTAGCAAGAAGACACACAAGTGCAGAGCAGCATCAACACCAAGAGAAAGATGATTTATTGAGTGACCCTCTTATACTACGCCGGTCGGCGTCTTTATTACACCCCTATTCGGTGATGGCCATTTCGGTGCCTAATCGACGCCTACCATCCTATTCCCTCCCCTATCTCCTTGGCGTGGTGGGGAGGAAGGTCGAGTTCCTTGGGATTGGTGGTCCAATCTCCGTCACAGATTGCGGGCGCACCCAATCGGATGATCCGGCGGGACCCTCCTCTCCCGGAATCACAGCCGGGTTGGGCTCGTGGCGGTCGGCGGCCGTTACCAACGTCATCCTCCCCAGCCTCCCCATGGGTCCCCTCGGTGGGGCCACCGTATCCTCTCCCGGCGTAAGTCGAAGGGGCTCCTCCTTCTTGCCGAGTCGGACCTCGAGGTCGGTCTCGACTCGAACTGAACTCGAGTCGGCTTATTTCTGGTCTGGGTCCCCTCGTCTCGGGGTTCGGACCTCGTCAGAACTTCTGGTCCGGTCCCAAGCTCGGACCCCTTTCACATGGACCTCGTCTTGCTAGGTCCTCCTCCTTACCCCGACCCTTGTCTTGGTTGGGTTGGCTCCCTCCTGCACCCCTTCGGGCCCTCACCCCCTTCTCGGGCGGGTGGTGGTGAACTTACCTTAGGGTCCGTTGCGTCCCGCTCCTCTTGGGGCTCCTCTCCTTGCCGTCGTCTCCAAGCAGGGGCCCCTAGGGTCCTGTCTTTGTCCCCTTCTTCCCCTCAGGCCTTCCAGGGGTCGTCTGCGGGGAGGCCTCTCCCGGGAGCTCGGTGTGTAATAGGCAAAGTCCGAATCCACTTGCTGGATTGCCTCTTCCACGTCTTGCGGGCACCGATACTCCCTTCGCCATAGGTGCTCGGTGAGCTGTTGCACCTTGTTGCTCCACCTCCCACTTGGGTTTGATAGGCGGGCGCTTGCTTCATGAGGTGCCAGTGCCTCGGTCACCTCCGCGTGTCATTGTTGCTCCACTTGCTCCAACTCCCTCCTTGGTTCGACTTGCCGCCATAGCGCGTTCCTTCCTTCCTCGGTGGACCGGCTGCCTTCCGGCGCCCTCGCCTCTTTGTCCATTAAACTTGCCATCTCCGCTCAGACGGTCGGGCCTTGCGGCTGCGGGCTTCCGAGCCCTTCTCCATCTCGGCGGCGTGCTCCTGTTCCATCGCCGTCTTGACTCCGTCAGCAGGCCGGGCGCTCTATTTCGGTCGCGTTCGCGACCATGTCCTGAGACTACCATTCCTCTCAATGATAGTTTGGGCTGCGGCTCAAAGTCTCCTTGCGGTCCTCCATCTCCACCTTGCTGCTCCACCTCCGGTGAGTCAGGAGATCCTCCATCTGTCATGAACTTCTTGGCCAGTGCTTGCTGCCACCTCCTGCTCCATCTTGAGGCGGTGGGCGCTCTATCTCGCTCGAAGTCTGGATTCTCTCATTGAGAACTCCTTGCTGCTCAAGCGTCTTGGGTTGTAACTCCAAGGTGTCCTTGTCCTCCAACTCTGCCGCCTCCCTTCTCCTGCAGTGCCAGGGTCCCGATTTCCGGGTCTTGGCCTCCGGTGTTTACGGCTCGTCGTGCTTGCTCCATGCCACACTTTCGGCCTTGATTGGCGTGGCTCTCTCGGCCGCCTCCCTCCACGGTTCCGATCATAGTGATCGCGATCGGCCGTGCGTCGCCTCCTTGGCCACCTTCACTGAGCCTCTCGACAGCTCTGGTCGGTCAGGCTGCCTCGCGGTCCTTCGCGGGCGCCCTCGCTTCTGTGCGCTCGCCCTCTGCACTGCGAGGTCCTCCCCTTGGGCCTCCTTAGCTTGCCAGGCTCCTCGGTGAAGGAATTTGGTCCGGTCCTTGCGGATGGACGGACCTCCCTCTCGGCCTCGGCGTTTCCCTCCTCAATCGGCCGAGCTTGGCCTTCCTTCCTCTGGGCCCCTCAAGCCTCTGGAGGAGTACCATGCGCCTCGGGTGGCTTCTACCTCACAGGTCTTCTCGGCCATCCGAGACCCCAAAGCATCTGTCCCATGTGGCAGGACCGCCGTGTTTCTTCCACGGCGCGCTGGTGAGGCTCCCACAAAGTCCGTGGCGGGGAGGCATTTCACGATCGAGGACCTCCATACCCATGTCGGGGTAAGTGGGTTCTCGGACCTAATCGGGACCCTTAGGTCTGAGTCTTTGCTCGGAGCTTCACCTCCTTGGCCCTTTTGGCGAGCTCCTTCTCAGCCCTTTTCTCACAGGGCTCGGAGGAGGTGAGAATCAGGAGCAAGCCTTTTGCCCCTTCACATCGGCAGCGGGGCCGGCTCGAGTCGGCTGCAGTGTCCTCCTGCTCACAGGCGTCCTTTTGCCCTCCTCACTTCCTCGCCACTCAGGTGGGCGGTAGAAGTCTTGGCAAGGTGCAGCGTTGGTGGCGTGGTCTTGCGTCTCTTGGCTCCCTCACAGTCGTGAGGCTCCTCGGTAGGGGTTGTGGCGGTGGCTGCTGGGGTCGGGCGCTTCTGTGGGTGCTCGGTTGGGGCACGGAGGAGGAGGCGGGAATTTCTTCCATACTTCCACAGGTGGTGAGGGGTCCGTTCAGCGTATGGAGTCAGGAATCCTCGATCGTCCTCCTCCGGGTCCGTTTGGCCTTGACGATCGGCCTCCTCCTCCGGCGCCCTTGCCGCTCCACTTCCGGCGGGGCCTCAGGTCCTTTCGGGCGCTCAAGCTCTCCTTCCTTGAGGAGCTCGAAATGCCCCATACATGGATCGGTATGGGGCCCCAGATGGCGAGGCTTCTCGGTCACGAGCTTGCGGGCCTCTGGCTAAGCCCGGCGATAATCCTTCCCGGTCCCCTCTTCCCGGCTGCGGCGCATGCGGGGAATACCAGCAGTTATCACCAAGGTGATCCACCTTGGTGGCGAGTTCGATGGACAATGATCGGGCTACCGCCCTTACTCAGGTCGGATGTCGATAAGTTGGTGGTCGCGTCGAGCCTCGGCCCCTGTGGCGGCCTATCTTCCCGCCTTGAGGGGCTACCCTCCCCTTCTTCCTCCTTTGGGCGGTTGTAGGCGCCCTCGGGACCTCAAGGTCCATCGCCTTGGGTCCTCCGGAGGTTCTTGGACCGCACCTCCTTATTGACCGCCACATTTTCGGGCGAACTCCGGACGGTGACCTATCGAGCGTCGGACCATCGGAACACATCCAAATGCCACTCCACCAATTCTCACCTTCCTGGGCCGGGGCCCAAAGTCCGGATAGTCACAATGTTTGCGCTCCACAGGTTCCATGGCTCCCAAACTTCCAGAGCTTTTGGGTGCCATCGCCTTCTCCTCCCTTGGTTCTTTGTGGGGCCGACGTTGCGCCTTCTTGCGCGTTGTTGCTCCAACCTCAGCGGTGAGCCGAGCGTCTGGCGTCACGAGATACCGAGCGGGGCGGGCGCGAGATCGCGGTGTCTCGGCTGCCTTGGCCGGCCTTGAAGTAGAGGCGCCTCTTCCACTGTAGCGCATGCGCAGTGCGGCTTGGCCTGCCTCCCTGCGGCCTTCGCGCGTACTCGGCCTTCGCGCCCGCGCGTCCGGGCGTGAATACTATATAACTCACCGATTCGGTCTGGCGGTGCATGCCGTTCTCCACTCGGGGTCGCCCTGGCGTGGCGTCCGTCCTCAGCTCAACTCCTAAGTTACTTTCCTGGCGTACTTATCACCTTTGGTCACAGGTGGGTCCGGACTTATCCGTTACCACAGGCGCGCCAGTAGGTCGGGTCGTTCCTCACTCCGGGTCGGAGTACTCCAGTGCGTCAGTGCTATGCTTATTTCCCCCTTTTTCGCCTCATTTTATCCTTCGCTTCTACAAAAAAACAAAACCCTGCCTATTTCCTAGCCCCCCAAGGGAAGTCCGTAGTCCACAGTGCCGCTGAAGATAGTGATGACAATGTTGGAGAAGCTGGACCAAGTGATGACGAAGGATTGAACTCTAATGATGAGTGAAATTGAAATCACGGTTTGTCCCGGGGTCCCAGAGTGAATGTTGTATGTCTGGTTCCAGATGTTACTGTGTTTTGGAAATACCTGCATTGGCTTTTGTTGTCCTTACTAAACCATTTCCTCCCAAAAATTGAATTCTGATCGTTCCTTCCGATAGCAGCCTTGCAGATTCCTACTTTGCATTAATCCCATAGGTTCGAGTTTGCGACCACCATTCGACATAAACATTGCTGGATGGAAAGTAGGAACTTTAGTGGGTGACACCCTTTTTTTCGGAGACGTTTTCCGGAATGCCTTAAAAACTCTATTTTAGGGCCCATAAAAAACCCCCTCAATAGATTATTTACGGAAAACCCCCTTCGAGATTATTCACCCCCTTCAAAAATTATGATGTTTATTCCTTTTGTTCGCTCTTTCTATGGTTCCCCGTCTAAGCTATATTATGTGTACGGTGTAGAAATTTCCATGCTTGACTCATAGCAAGGGTGAAGGGATCCCTTGGAAGCTCTGTTGCTATAGCGCATTTAAGGGCCACATCAATAGCGCCTCCTCGATGTGGGAGTGCCTCTTTTCATCGGTGGCCGACGACACCCACATCCTTGGGCCGGTGGACCAAAGATGCTTTCGACCTCTTCTCCTTGGAGCTCTTCTGCCTTGGCATGAAGGTCAAGACCTTGAAGTGCAAGGTTTGGTCCTCGTCCAGTATTACGCCCCCTCTTCATTATCCCGGGGGGATATTGATTCTCTGCCTTCTTCTTCCGACAATCATGCTCGTAATGGCCAGGAATTTTGCACCAATTACAAGTGAAGGTCTTCCTGGGCCTGTCATAGATGGTCGTGGCTGAACTTGAGTGAAAGATCCACGCCCACGACCGCGTCCTCTAAAGCCTCCACGTCCACGTGATAAATCCTTGGAGTCCCGGTTGGGCCCCCGGGCTTTATACGGGAATTTGTGGATGCTGCTTTGAAAGAGGATCTTGTGCATATCGATGACCTCTCTAGGTTGGACGACCCGCACGTGGCCTTCGGCATCCTCTCTTCCTGCTTTGCGCACCACCCTGGGTACCTCATTCGCACTGTCCTCCCCCTCTCAAGTTTTTCTTTCTAAACTTGGAGATTTCGACAAGCAGGTTATGCAGTCTTTGGGAGACATTATCGGCCTAGGTTCCTTTGAATGTGCGGCCGGGGAACTGGCGCGACGACAAGCGTCCCTCCTTGTCGCATTTGGGGGCACAGGTCTTTTGGCCATGGAGGCCTCGGCACCAGCGGCTTTTCTAGGAAGCTAGGCCCTCTCGGCCCCAATTTTGGCCTCTCGCTTCCTTATTTGAGATACTAACATTTCGGAGAATTTCGTCACAGGAGTTGAGGAGGGGTGCTTCCCCCTCCAAGTGTCCCTAAGGTCGGCTAAGGACCTCTTACCCCCTCTGGCCAGGGAGGCCATGGCTTCTTTTTCTTCGTTTCTCACTCCGAGCTTGAGGGTTGCAGGCTTCTCTCCGGAGAAGCATTGTGTGTCTGAGGTCTTCTTGGATTCATTTATTCCTTGTCCCGCTAGAGCTCGCCTTCGCTCTTGCTTAGGGAAGGGTGCAAGTTCGTGGCTCCTGGCCCACCCTTGCATCCAGGCGTTCCGAATCGCACCAGCTTCTTTTTCTACCGTGATAAGGTTTCGCGTAGGTCTGGACCAACCACTAGCCTGTTCTCTTCCAGCCTGTTGCTATGGGGCCTCTATCGACGGCCTTGGGGCCCACTTAGCACGTTGTCCAATGGGTGGACAACGTATTGCTACACACGACGCCGTCCGAGATGTCATGTTCTTGATGGCCAAGGAGAGCGGTTTCTTCCCTTTCAAGGAGCGGCAGTATTCTCTGCTTAATGGCGTTTCTATCATAGCTGACCTTTTCCTGATGGGGGGGACGAGGTCTCGGTTGCGGACATGGTTGTCACTTACCCAACCAGAGATTCTGTTAGCGACCATGTCATCATCGACCCTCCAGGTTGGGCGGCGGAAGGGAGTGCAATCAAGAAAATTTTCAAGTATAGGCCCATGGAGCAAGGTCACATTTTCATCCCCCTTGCCATTGAAACCCATGGAGCCTTGGGTAAAGTTTTTTCTTGTTTTATCAAGGAGTGTGCAAAGGGCCTACCACAATGACAGGGGCGGGGTTGGCCTCCCCCTTTCCAGTGTCGTAGCATATTTTAGGCAACGGGTTTCCATCGCCCTACAAAGGGCGTTGGCGAGTGCCATCTTTAGAACGATCATGAGTGCTGGAGATGCGGCATCGGTGGCACCGGTGGTAAGTAGGCCCTTCCCTATCTCGGACGGTGACATCTTGGGGGTAGTTGGGGGTTACAGGGTAGATTAGTGAGGGGGCACCCCCCGGCCTTATAAAGTCTCCACATTCCCCTTCCGCTTATGGTTCCAAATGTACATAATTACATTGGCTGGTGGGTACTCCAGACTTTGAGACCCAAAGACAGAAATATCTCAAAGTTTGAGATCCTCCAGCCCGAGTCGAGTGCAAGGTTTCGGAATTCCGATCATTGTGAAAGCTTTTTGGGGTTGTCTTAGAAAGCATCAGGTATGTGCTTGCTCCGAAAGGGAATTTTCTTTTCCAAGACATAAGTTTCATTGAAGTTTTGGAAATCAATAAGGTTTTTATACCTATATTTATTGGACGTGAAAAGTGACACTTAGTAACAAGCCTTGCATGAGAAGCATGCAGCCCTAGATCTAGTTAGTAAGTTGTTAGTAGTGGTGGTAAGACTTAGCTTAGGGCTTAAGGAAGAAAGTCTGCTTTAAGCAGTTACTTTGGAAATGATGTAAGCCTCCCTATATAAGGAGATGAGGCTAGCCCTAGAGATATATCTTGTGATCCTAGCATGAGAGCTACACTCACATGAGGATAGGACTTTGGAGCCTAGGGCCTTGGGAGCCTAGAGTGTGAGCATGTACAGAAGGATCCTAGCACTTGGGAGCTACACTCTTGTGAGGATAGGACTTTGGAGCCTAGAGGCCTTGGGAGCCTAGAGTGTAAGCGTGCTAGAGGAGAGGCTGTTGAGGAGGAGATCGAGGGGAGAGAGCTAAGCTCCTAGCTTAGGCAAAGATGGGGAGCTCTCTCTGATCTCTCATGTATTCTTGTTGACTCTTGTTGGAATAAATAGCAGCGGTAGACGTGCTGACTGCGAGTCGTCCCGTGGAAGGATGGCGGGCTACTTGGAGGCCTGGTGCTGGTGTCTGGTGATGTTTTTGTCACTAACTGCGTGACTCCCCCACCTCGCTGAAAAGGGGTGGTTACTCACTTTGTCATTGTTCGCCTAACAAACAAAACCGAGCCTTCTTCAGAACGAACAAACGAAACCGACGGAACTGATGCGCAAAGGGGCGCCGTACAGGCGCGCAATGATCAGTGGTGATGCCCAGTAAGCCTGCTTCTCCGGGCGCCACGTCGGCTCTACACCGCATATAGACCGATCCAACGTCAGGAAATGGATCATTTTCAGTGGGAAAGGGGGGATGAAATGTCGGACCGCGGCGCTGGCAACGGTGGGCCTTCGGCCGAGTTAAGGTAAAGTGGGTATATCGGGAGAGGCTTATTTTTAGCACTACTGCCGATACACATCAACGGCTTGCTAGTCGGACAACGAGCACTTTCACCACCAACGCACAATTTTTGGCAACAGCCACACCGACAGCGGCTGCTTTTGGCACGGCAAGCAGGCAACCTCACCGCGCCCTCTGACACACGTCGCTGCTTGTCCTGGAGGAGGCCGTGTCTGAAATTATTCGCTTCAATCCTGCCCCGCCCTCTAAGCTCTCTCAGCCGTGGATTGCTGGTGCGCCGCCCGAATTGCAGGTCGGGCTGTTTCTGCGGGCATGGAATGTCATACAGACAGCGGGGTGCAGATGTTGCGGCATTGTGCGGTGCGGGAAATGGCCGCCTTCAGTGCTGAGGTAGCCGCGGCGGCCGTGGGAAGGTGTATTATTATGTGAAACAACTGGCAGAAGGCTGTGTGCTTGAGCGCTGTTGAGGATGGACGGTCCGGTTGTGGCACCTTTGCCAGCCTCAGGTATGGAGTTTTGAGGTTAGGAGTGGTGTGTGTGTGAGGGATTTTTCTGCACAAGCTCTCGTCTCAGTGCTCCGGTTTGGTTACGGTTGCATTGTGTGTAGATAAGGCTGGGAAGTCCTCGACGTTGAGTTTTGGAGCGATATTTACTATATGTGTGGTAGTTTTCGTGACTACGAAGGTCAGCCTTGGCGTGCTGCTCTACTGGAAGTGGACGAGAACTAGGAATGTGTGCGAGGTGAAGGTTTCTGGTAAGGATATCGGTGAATGCATGTTTCTTGGAGTGTCAATTGCAGGAGGAAGGGAATCAGCTCAGGTTTTTGGTGTTTTCCCGCGGGCAGGAGGCAAGCTGGTCATGTTTCAAAGCTCTGGCAAGCCATCTCCGTCGTCCAAAGCTATGCTGAAGAAGACGGAGAGTTTGAGTAACAAAGATATAATAGGAAGTGGAGGTTACGGCACGGTGTACAAACTGGTGCTTGATGATCATTCTGCCTTTGCAGTCAAGAAGCTGTCGAGGGGAGGGATTGATCATGAGCGGGGATTCGAGAGAGAACTGGAGACTCTGAGCGATATCAAGCATCGGAATCTTGTCACGCTGCGAGGTTACTATAGCGCGCCACAAGTCAATCTCCTGGTGTATGACTTGATGGCCAATGGCAGCCTGGATACGCATCTCCATGGTATGCGGACTTAATAGCTTCTGCACCACCAGGCTCCTGCTCTTTGCTCGGTTGTTTGTGTTACAGTTGCCGAACATAGGTTTTCTGTTTGTGATAGTGTGATGCTAGCGGACTGGCTGCTACCACACCCAATTTTAACGGTGCTCATGTGGACCCCCACTGTTTGAACTGCAGACCGACCAGAGCATGAAGACCCTCTGGATTGGCCTACCAGGTTGAATATTGCGATAGGATGTGCTCGTGGTATTGCTTACCTACATCATGACTGCATCCCGCACATCATACATCGGGATATTAAGTCTAGTAACATATTGCTGGATGAGGACATGGAGCCGCATGTTGCTGATTTTGGCCTGGCGAAGCTAATGAACCCTCGCCGGACTCACGTTACCACAGTTGTTGCTGGCACTTTTGGCTACCTGGCTCCTGGCAAGTACCTCCCTTGCAGCTCAAGTGAATTTCATGGTGACTGGAAGAGCATGTGAGAGTTGACTGTCTGTTGTTGCAAATCCTGCAGAGTACATTGAGACCGGGAAAGCAACCGAGAAAGGTGATGTTTTCAGCTACGGGGTACTGCTTCTAGAGCTTCTCACTGGCAAAAGACCAACCGACGAATTGTTCGTAGAGACTGGCCTGAGTTTGGTGCAATGGGTATACATCTGCTGTTTTGTGTTTGAAAGTCAAAACAATAGATACCATACTTTCCAGCCTAATAGGAAATACAGTTCATTGACAATCGGTTTTGTTGCGTTTCCTCCTGAAGGCTCGAGATTCTTTAGCGAGGGAGCAGATCACAGACTGTTTTGATGAAGAAATTTTGGCCTCAGCTTCAGATGAGGAGCTGACTGAGGCAGCTAGCATTGCTTGCCAATGTCTCAGCCCAGATGCCAAGCTGCGGCCAACCATGGTGGAGGTGGTGAAAATGCTGGAGAGGTTGCAAGCCAGGTATGATGACAATTACACATATCCAGAGTCAGTGACCGTGAGCCCTGTGAGGAGCTTACGAGGATCTGCTACGGATCTCATGCCGGGAAACGGTGAAGAAAACTCCAACAGCCATCAACTCTCGGGTTCGTCTGAACTGGAGATCGAGAATTGAAGATGTGTGACTGTTGTATAACATCCGTGTACTATAGTGGTTTCATGAAGGTCGTGGTCCATTTTTTTCTGCAGCGCGCAGACTCTAGTCAGGTATTGGTTCATCCTTAGTCAGGTATTAGTGCATCCTTATTTCAACGGTCTTCCCAAACATTTGGGCAAATATCAAATTGTGTAAGTTAAACGATTATTGAAGAAAAACGGAAGAAGAGTTTCCGGATCACACATAATTCCTTGGCTTGGCAAGTATTCAAGTTCAGTCGTCCATGGCAGTTGAGTTTGACTGTCTGCATGGCATTCGGAAGAATCGTGCAAGGCATTTGACAGAACCGTGCAACAGCCTCCGGTTGTCTTAATCCCTATTACGCGTTTATGGATTGTAACATATCTTAAATTAGGTCCTCCCATTAGAACTCCATACTTGAGCATCTTCGGCTGGAACTCCACAGTTAAGAATCCTTCGGACGGTGCTTAAATGGGGTGTCCCCTGGGGATTGTCCCAGCATCCTCGGGGATTGTCCCCTGGGGACTCTCTCCCGCTTTTGTACCTTTTTTTTTTATCTCCTCCCTTTAAGGCACGGGCCTTTGCGAGTGGGCTCAAAAGCGCGAGAGTCTCCTCTTCTTAATGGTAATAGTAATGAAGTAACCCCAGGTCAACAGTCCTTGTGCGGGACATCAATATAATGCGGGAGCCACCGGTTTTGGACGCCCTAATATCAAATAATTATTTTTTTGAAGAATGAAATGTCAGCAGGTATGAGTTCATAGTTTTAGTTTTTAACAAAATAAATAAATTTCATATTTAAAAATATAAAATAAATAGGATAATATACCTTCTTATATAATTTTATAATACCTCAGAAATCATGAAAAAACAGAAAAGACCATAAAAATATTATAATAGGGCTGCACACACTGGTTCTCAAAGTAGAAAACAAAAGGCCAAAGGCTAACCGCCTAATGGCGTCTCCTGGCAACTATCATGGAAACCCCAAGGGAGCTACTCCTGCTGTTGCATCTTATGCCGCCTTTCTCATTGTAGGAGCCCGAGCTACAACAAAGCTTGCAAACCTTTGCAGCAACAGCATCTTTGCAGCAGCTGCTCTATGTGTTGCAAAAAAAATTTTAAACTCGATTGAAAAATATATCTTAAATTTATGCTACGAATCTATCGTGGGAGATTAACCTCTTGACGTCGTTTGCCTCTTTAACACCGGTTGACCGACAGCTCAAAATGGGATTTTAAACTCCACGATCTTGAATGGAAAATTTTGTGGTGCATAAAAATTAGCGACTCGCCCTGCGGAATGTTGATGACCTCAAGATGGTGCCCTCCCTCTCGGCGTTCGACTCCTATTCGGTAAAGAAACGGGGAGAGAAGTTTAAGAAGCGGCTGGGGCCATAGTTTTTTAGAAGCTAGAGGCTTGGAAAAGAATTGTTTTATTGCTATCGTGAAAACTCCTTATATACAAGTTTGATCGGTGGTTGAACCGTCTTAACTAACGTAACAGTTTACTTACAACCGTAGAAACTACTTATGTTGCCCTAAGCTGAACCGTGCCCTAAACTCATTACTACTCCTTTCCGTCGGCGCATCAAGGTGGTAACAACACTCCCCCTCGCCGCGGACAAGGAGTGTGTAAGGGAAAACCTCAGTCTCCAGAAGATGGCATCCTTGGTGCATGCTTGCATACAATTCTTGCTGTGCGTTCTCTCCGATCATGGTGGCTCTGCGAGTTACATCATCCATTTCATGTGAGGTGAAAAGTGGAAGTCTCGGCGGGTTAAAGTGCGGGCGAAATTGCCGAGGAGGCGGCGTGGAGCTGGCGCTATGCCTAATCACGCGCAGGAGGGAAATGCGAGTATCAGTATGGAAAGATTCAAAATTGCCACCTTGCAACCTCTACCGGACGACTGATGATGGCGCAGTCGATGGTGTTCTTCAAGGTGCAGCTCCCCCTTGATGAGAATCATACACAAGCTCTAGCAATATGTGTTGCATTAACATTCATAATAGAAAGTACATGCCTTTATGTAGGCAAGGTAGTTGTAACCAATAAGTGGTTGTAACTAACCAATTAAATAACTACTAAAAGAAACTACCTAGAGCCCTAAGGACTAAATTAATTATTAAGTCCTAGGTGCCCTAGTGAAGAGTGCCCTAATAGTAAGCTATTTTATCACTCCCACTCACTATGAACTAGGGGTGATTTTCGACCAAAAAAGAGGTCTAGGAAAACTAGTCTAGTAAAAACTAGTCCTAACTAAACTTTACTTAAAGGCATAAAGTAAAACTTAAGGTAAAACTGAAAGTAATAATCACTATTAAAATAACTCCCACTTAAGGAGAACGAGATGAGAAACTAATAACTCAACTTCAGAATAGGTGGAATTAAAACTAATTAAAAGTATTTAAGCGGATTTATATATAGGAAAATCCAGAAAATACCTAATTTCCGAAAAGGAAAATCAAAAGGATAATGGATAATACCCCTTCTTCCTCAAACTTCACGCGCGATCCCGACAACTTGGTGGTTGGT
>MU008178.1:674368-956868 GCA_010909165.1 Anthoceros angustus
GCAAACGCCTGGGAATCGATTTGGGCGTGGAGATGATGGCGAGCGGGAATGAGGACGTGGGGCAAGGAATGAGGGTAGTCTTCAAAATCGTGCACGAGGCCATGTTAGGAACAGTGTTTCACATAGGGTTTG
Organism: Anthoceros angustus; assembly: GCA_010909165.1. Taxonomy (NCBI): domain Eukaryota; kingdom Viridiplantae; phylum Streptophyta; class Anthocerotopsida; order Anthocerotales; family Anthocerotaceae; genus Anthoceros; species Anthoceros angustus. Next base: position 674,501 of record MU008178.1, read on the forward strand.
TCTCCGAACCCCATTTTGGCCCCAACCATCCGTAAATGCACATGTCTCATTTCACTGCTTGTGATTTGCGAACCCCATGCCCCATGCATCCGAGCCCAAAAGAAGACCTATGCCCACCGTCCGCACAAATGACGGACACACCTTTGTACCAAGTGGCTTGGATGATCATGACTTATGCTCCAAAGAGTCGGAGGCACCGAACGCCCGCGACTTATACTCCAAAGAGGTGCACACCGGGTTTGGAGAGGGTTGCGCTAATACTTGTGTAGGCAAGCACTTTCGCCTGCTTGCTTGTGCACACTTGCCACCGCACCAACACTCACATCAATTCTCTTTTCAAACCCCGTGATTCGGCAATCCACGCAGTGCATACCGCCTGACCCCTCCGTGCTGGAGATAAGCCGCACTTAGATCCGCAGATTAGGCCTCGCGCAAGAATTGGACAAGGTAAAGGATGGTGAGGCCTCCTCAACCGCTCTTGATCAAACTCTTCGTAGCTTACATTTCTTCTTGTCAAGTCCGCATCGCTTTCAACCTTAATCTATCCATGGGTGGCACATGGAGCAAGTCGATCTTAAATTCAAAATCTCGCGAAGCTTGGCTATCCTCTGAACACCTAGTCAGGCACCACAAGGCCAGGGTATAGACATGTCCTCCTTCAGAGCCTCACCGAAATACTCACCATTTGGTCAAAACCCCACCGGGCGACCACTCTTTCTTCAGATATCACTGGCTCACTAGGGCTAGCAGTGCAGATGCTCTTATACTTGTGTTCGACTACATCCGATGTGCTTTCATTACTCAAGGAAAAATCATCTATTCTATTTATTTTCTTGCTTCTCGCAAAACATTGTGAAACATTGTCGCCTTCAAAAGGTTGGCCATTAGAAACCACCATCATACATGTCGAATTTTGGAAAATGTAGCTCATCTAGAAACCAAGGCCTATGCATCTATAATGCATCAAACTCGAATGAGCCGACATTTGGCAACAATCAAAGAGATCCACCGCAAGTCATCTAAGAGGCACATAGAGTAAGGCCAAAAGGTTTTAGATGTTGTATACAAAGCGAATGTGGGAATATAACATCAAGCAACAAATGATTTTGAAAAATAATATTCATGACTTTACGCCTAGATACCGAAATGATTTACAAATTTTTCAAACCACTAAAAATCAACACTCCATCCTGGTATTGATACGCCTCTAGGTTGCTTGACAGTGGAGTTGTTACAAAGTTTTCAAAGCGCCAAAAACAAGCAACCTATCCTAGTACTAATCCGACCCAAGAGTGCTTAACCGAAAAGATTCTCAAAGCACCAAAGTCAAGCACCTCATCCCGGTAATGATCCGACTCGGGAGTGCTTAACCTTGGAGTTCTTATGCCATTGAGTCTATCTGCACCTATCCCAGATGTTTTAAGACAAACAATATATAGATGCGCCGGACGTCCGGCGATCCACTCCACCATTTCCATCTCGCGGACGCCCACAAGATTGGGGTCTCAGAAATGCGCCGGACGTCCGGCGCAGACTCGCCAATGTGCCGAACGTCCGGCGATTGTCCAATTCCTTCTATGTTTTTCACTCTAACAATGGAGATCCTGTGGTTGTGTACTCACAATGCACCGACGTCCAGCGCTACTTTTAGAGTCGTAGTTTGGTCCTCTCGAGATGGCCATGATCGCTATCGGTTAATGTTCTTCACAAGGACGTCCGCCAGCTGTTTTTCGCTGCAATTGCTACTTTGTTGGTTGCCGGACGTCCGCAGTTTGGCTTGTCGGACTAATTTTGTTTGGTTTTGCTCACTGCTCACCCCGCTAGGAAGTACTATCGCGAAAGAGGTGTTTAGGATTCCTAGCACGTTAAAAATCCTTGAAATCCCTTCCTTGTGAAGGTGAAATCCATGAACCTTCTTCGGCTTAAACATTAGCGTAAGTATTCACGAGAAAATAACATGGTCAATGTCTTTCAAGACATGTCTAAAGAGTGGTTTTGCTAAAGATGATGCATTTTGGCCTGCTGGGGGTCATTTTTGGTCTTTAGGGACCCAAACCCCTTTAATGGAGAATAACCCCAGGCCGAGAGACGCTGTTTAGGGAGGAAAGCACTTTGTGAACCCTTGCAATCTGGAAATCCAAGATCGATTAGATCTGTGTGTTTTTTGCTCAGCGTGCTTCCCTACAAGGCGCCAAGGCTCGATTTACAGGCTCCCAGCCAGCGCAAACTGGGCTGGCCAAGAAATCTTCAAGAAATCTCGTGATTCCTGCCATTGCGCAGCGGATCCCTTTATTTCGAAGACTCAATCTTCAAGGGCGACACTCCAAGGCGGAGTGGCGACATTTGAGGCGCCTCCTCTAGCTGGGGCGACGCCATTTTGGAGCCTGGAGCACAGCTGGGCGATTACACCTTCAGCTGTGGCCCAATCCAGCTCACTGCATGCTCCCAGCTGGGATTTCGAGGTCTTCAGGGCATTCCTTCACCTTTGCTGGCTTCTTACAGTGATGGCGTGCTAGAGAGGAGGCCAGATCCAGGCCTGATCCATGGGCTTTCCCAAATACAGCTGGGAATTCAAGATCTAGCGAGCGCTTTTCTCATCCCTTTTCGATCTTTGCAGCAGCAGAGCTTGTGGGAGAGGGAGGACAGACCTTGCCACTCAAGATCTCCATTTCAGGCGGGCTACAGCATGGTCTGATACTTTGGTTTGATTCCAAGATCAGGAGCAGGCGGATTGCAGCTTTGCCAACATTTCTGATTTTGGGGATTTTGGGATTTGCTGAGCGCCCCTTTCACTTTTGCTGGTTTCATACAGTAACAGCGTGCTGGAGAGGAGAACAGATCTCACCATCGAGGTGTCTGGCTCAGCTTGGTCAGAAAGTGGGAGGGGAGGATCACGTTTATTTGACACTCACGTTTCAATTTCGGATGTGTGAGTGCCGTTTGTCGTTGCTGACCTTTCTCAGAGGCTGAGGCGTGGGTGCTGACCCCTAGACAGTCCCATTTTAGGGACTGTACAGTCCTAATTCCAAGGGCTGTGGGAACAGTCCCATTTCAAGGATTGTTGGGAGGAGAGCCGGGACTGTTGGGACAGTCCCACTTAGGGCTGTCCAGCCCCATTGCTGGGACTGGGACAGTTCCTACACAGTGCTAGGACTGCTGGGACAGTCCCACCTCGTGGGCTGTCCAGTTCTATTGCTGGGACAGTCCCACTTAGGGCTGTCCAGCCCCATTGCTGGGACAGTCCCATTGCTGGGACAGTCCCACTGTGGACTGTCCAGTCCCATTGCTGGGACTTAGGACAATCCTACCCTACACCAGGGCTGCTGGAGTGATCCAAGCGTAGGGGTAATCCATTTTGCTGCGAATTGCTAGGAGGCGCCACACCGCTGGCTGTGGAGTGGAGTGAGTGGAGGATTTCGTTGTTCTTTCACATTTAAGGGAGTGTTGCTGATCTTATGCGTTAGTCACATGGGTGATGCACCCCGAGGGACATGAGATCAGTCCCCGTTACCGCTTGAGGACACGGGACATCCAGCAGCGGACCACTCCCGAGCGGGTACAGGCCAGAAGGAGGCGTTCTTTTCAGCATCAGCAGCAAGCACAGGAGGAATTGGCAAGCGGTTTAGAGGAGCCTGGCACGCCACCTGCCACCTTGGAGACAGCAACCAGCTGGTCTCCATTTGCAGATCTCAACACCGGCAAAGAATCATCCGACTCCTTGCCGGAGATCGGGACAAACTTGTCCCAATTTGAGCCTGAGACAAGATCGAATCAGCTGATCTTTCGGAGGATTCGGACACCATGGAAGGTGGAGGACCCTCATACAGGGACAGATTTTCCGGAGGCCGGCACTCAATCTGCGAGATTTTCTACCGCCCCTCAACGCTATCATCACCGGGTCGTTCAAGCATGGCGCTTATAATCACCAGACATGTTTGAGCAGCTTTCAAGCTACGACGACGCTGGATTTGTATGAGGCACATCAAGCGGATTTGTCTTCTACCATCTCCACGGTGAATCCCCAGCTCAAGGAGCTGCAGCTTGCCTACAATGGCAAGTTGGCCACGGCCGTGAGTGCCCACCAGGCCAAGATTGCTGACGCGCCACCGCTCAGCCACCATCCGTGGTGAGTCTAACGGCCGAGAGGGTGGCAGCCACGGTTAGTCCCGAGTTCATCCAAACTCCCAAGTACCTTAATCCGTGGAGGAGTTCATGGCCATCCTCGAGAAGGCGTCCGCTCAAGACTCGAGAAAATAGCTGAGCTGGCCAGTTTCGCTCGCAAGAAGGGTGAGACTGTCCAGATGACCTTTCGCAGGCTCCAGAAGCTGCGAGAAGGCACTGGGATGTTGACTGACCAAGAGGCAGCCGAGAAGTTTCTTACGGCGTTGGAGGGAGATCCATTGTTCCACTTTCAACTTGTCACCTCTTTGGTGGACAAGTATGGGGACAGCTACACCCTGGAACAGGTCCATGAAGAAGCGGAGCGCAAGGAAATCGCGTTTTCAGCGTATGCTTCTCGACACTCCAAGGCCTTCACGCACTATCAAAGCATGTTTTCCAGCAAGGGGAACACATCTGGAGGCGTGGGATCAGGGGTTTCAAGCCCATTCAGGCCAGTCAAGTCGTCGCAGCCACCTCCACGTATTGCAATCGCTGTGGCAGCCGGATCATTTGGCTCGTGCAAGCTTCCTGTGGAAGGTTTGCATTGTTCCCATTGCAACAAGACTGGCCATTTGGTTACATGCTTTCAAAAGCATCCGAGCGCAGATATCAAGAAGGCCCCACACCTTCAGCCGGGACTCCCACAACAGCTGGCGGAATGCGTCGAAGGGCCGATCACACGGAATGGGGCCAAGGCCAAGGAGCGGCTAACCGACAAGATTGCCGCATTGGAGGCAGCAGTGGCAGCACTTACAGCTCACTGGAGCCCCAGCGCTGTGGCAGCACCTCCACCTCCAAGCCCGCCGGACAGCCATTTTGGCACCTCACCGTGAGGAGGAGAGGAGGATTATGGCTGCCACATGAGGCCTGTACTGTCCATCGCCTTGTGGATTCCACGCGATTCCCCCTACCCGCCACATGGGTAGGATGTGACTTGAAGAAGGCGCATTTGGATGTTGCACCGGGATGCCGATCCCTTACTCGGCAACAAAGAGCGAGGGCTGCCATGCCTAGATCCTTTGCTCCGCTGCCGGCGTGGCCATCCTGCTGGAGGGATCATCTGGATGGAGCGCCGAGTGAGCAGCCTCCACATTCGAGTCATGGGGCACCGCAATGTGCCACGATCATCTACCACCGACACCCGACCTTGATCATGCGCAAGGTGTTGGAGACTCCTTTGATCTCCCTCCAGGACATGGGAGTTGGGCGTGCCAGCAGTGCTGGGCTTGGCAACTGAAGTCTCCGCTATCCCATACTGGATCGCCGGAGAGTCCCACGGACACTTCCCCATGCATGGGGCTGCTGGGGACACCTCAACAGCACACCACAGCTCCATGTTCAGGCTGTCAGAGCCCCAAGATTGGGATTCTCCAGTCCCATACTGGGTGGAGAGTCTCAACATCGACGCAGCCCCCATACTGGATCGCCGAGGAATCTCAGCCTTGGTCCTCCCCACTGGACCGACAGCAGTCCCAATGCCAAGCACCTTCAGCTCCATGCCAAGGACTGCGAGGAGAAACCCATCACGGGACTCTGCAGTCCCATACTCGGACAACCGGACCGCCGGTGGATCCACATGGGCAGCCTCACGACGTTTCAGCTGGGTATTGCCCACCACCATCGACCATGTTACGATGGTGGGAGTGACAGGCAGGCCACCCACAGCCATGAGGAGGGCCAGCCACTTGAGGCGGTGCCTATGCGTCCCAAATACATGGAGTACTCGGAGCACCGATTCATTCCCACCAATCGCATGAATGTGCGAGTGAGCAATGCCATGGTGGACAATAGGGAAGGCCATGTCACGGTGAATGGCTATGCTCCCAAGCTTGTGCTCTTGGACACGGGGCTGCGTGATCATTGGCAAGGCTCGCCGCTAGGTTGAACTTGCGAGGAACACCGCCATTCACCTGGAACATCGTGACAGCCGCGTGGAACCTGTGTGGAGACTGTCAGCCACCGCCATCACGCTCAAGCGGACACGCCATGACATTGGCCATTCATTGCCTTGTCACGACAAATGCTAACACGATGTCCTTCTCGGACAGGAGTTTTTGTTTCCACCGCATCAGCGTGGACAATTGACAGCAAGCTCACTATCGCCCGATTGGCGTAGTGGAGGTCGCCATGGCGCACTTTCCCTTGAATGCATGGCGGATTGATCGAGGTCGCCACCGCCCTAGCTACTCCAGTCCTTATGGCGACCATCTGTGCTGTCCCGAGGTGCTCCCACCGGCAGCCAGCATTTGAGTGACATGCTGGAGCTTGCCGACTTGGATCCAGATCACGAGGCCGACCATTTGGTCACAGCCGCCTAGGAGACACTCCACCATCATTCGAAGTGTCCGACCTGGTTCAGCAAGCTCTTCCACGAGTGCAGCAAGCTCTGCAGCTCCAGACTCATGGCATCCTCCACCACGGTGAGCCAGATCATCACGTGGACGGTGCCCACTGCATTGCTGGAACTGCTTTGGGGGTATTTGCACAGGTCTGGAGGCTCTTTTGCTGAATGGCATCTTGGTCAGTCGTTACATTTACTATGACCGTTGTCCCAAGGCGCAATGCATTGCTGCTTTTCGCCTTCAGGAGCTGCGCGATTCCCTTCACTACTCCCCGCCAATGCTATCTCAGGCACCTTTTCTACAATGCCCCAAGACATCCAGCTGTTGCAGCGCCGCCACATTCAGCTCCTGGCCCCCATCCACTTCGTGATTGCGGGATGGGAATGCCAAGGATTTTCTCAAGCCGGCACAGGGGGAGGATTACAAGACCCACGAACCGCCTTGTTTTGGGACCTTCACCGCATCTTGGTGGATGTTCAGCACTTCAGCCCTGGCTGCGCTTACTTGCTGGAGAACACCCCGGCGCAGCTGGACACTCGGCTGCAAGTTCGCCAAGACATGGCCATCATCCAGCAGCATGTGGGCACGCCCTTGCTCATGGATGCCGCCCTGTGTTGGCGCTTTGCTCATCGCTGAAACTATTGGACCAACCTGGCCCCTCAACCTTTGCTAGAGTTGGTGGTCACCCGCACTACTCGGGACCCCACTCTCAAGCTCTCCGATGTGTTGGACCCTTGGCATCAGCCACGGGCTGTGACAGGTGCCGAGCGTGCACCTTGGTACCGCACCAACACGCCGGGACAGGCCCGGCAGACCCTTCCCACCCTAGTGAGCTTTCCTGGCTCCTATGCCTACAGGGGACAAGGGGCAGGTCTGCTATTCAACAGCAACACCCACCAGTGGGAGGAGCCCAATGTGGAGGAGCGGGAGCGCGTCATGGGTTTCCACACCCATGCCACTGCGGCTCCCCAAGTTACCGAGCGTCACCGCCGGGCCGCCTTGGGCCGCGCTATGGATCTGTCAGCCCTCACTTGGCTCATCAGCATATGTCTGGCCTTTCAGCTGTTGGCATTCCCGCGGAGCTCCCACCCGCCCCGAGGTCCTTTTCCCACATGCTGCGCCGACGCTGTCCATTTGCCCTTCCCGGGATACACCACCTGGTCATATTGGCTTGATGCAGGGGGAGGTGGCATGGCCATCCCAGTGCATTCTCAGCATCAAGCTCGTGGACATGGGAAGTCAACTGGGATCCGAGTATGGGATCGTCCAGTATGGGACGTCGAGTAGGGACTCCCAATTCACAGCACCCAAGCCTCGCTTATGTGCCGAGACTGTTGGGTCATGGGGCCCCAACTCACAACAGCGTAGCACGATACATGCCCTTTGCTCCAATACCGGGACTGTTTGCCTTCTCCATGCGAATTGAAGCGATGTAATGTGACCACCTTCCGCATCAATCTGACCAGCAAGGAGCCTATCTACAGGAGGCGCTACAGGCTCAGCAAAACTGAGTGGGACATGGTGGATGCACGTCAAGAGTTGCTTGAAGCCGGGCTCATTCGCCTCTAGCTCCCTATCTGCCACGTGATGCCTCCCAAGAAGGACAGAACGGAATGTGGACAGAGAAGAGGATGTGCGGAGACTACCGTCCTATCAACGCTGACACAGGATCGGTACCCCATGCCAACGCCGGAGGAGATCTTCGACAACATTGGCAAGTCTACCTACTTCTCGATTTTGGATTTGCGTCAAGGCTTCAACCAGGTGTTGCTGAAGAGGACATCAAGAAGACAGCCTTCCACGGCTCTCAGCAGGGAATGGCTGGTGATGCCCTTTGGCTTCAAGAACGCGCCGGTGACTTTCCAGCGCGTAATGGACATAGTACTTGCAGGTTCAGCGAACCTCATGTGCTACATTGATGATGTCCTGGTCCACAGCGAGGACTTTGAGTCTCATTTGGTGCACCTGGAAGATCTGTTCAAGAGATTGCGAAAGGCGCAGTTGACATGTCACCCGGCCAAGTGTGAATTTGGCATGGACACCGTGGCATACCTTGGTCACAGGGTTGTGCCTGGCGGCGTCATGCCTCATGCTGCCAAGGTACAGGCCATCTTGCAGGTGCGAGAGCCCACAAACCTCTCTGCCCTGCGAGCTTTCCTCGGCCTATGCAACTATTACCGAGTATACATTCGGGACTTCAGCCGAATTGCCAAGCCGCTGAATGACTTGCTGCGGAAGGATGTTGTTTGGGCCTGGACAGAGAAGACCCAGCAAGCTTTCGACACGCTGAAACTGAGCTTGACTAAGCTCCTGTCATGGCTGACGACTTCCAAGCCGTTTGTGGTACATACGGAGCATCATCTAGTTGCTAGCCCAACAAGATGAAGATGGAAAGGAGCGGGTGGTTGCGTATGCTTCACGCAGCAACAATCGTGAAGCCAACCATGAGCTACCAAGGGAGTGTCTAGTCAGATGGGCGGTCATTTTAGGCCCTACTGTATGGCAAGCCCTTCACGCTAGTCACTGACCATCAGCCCCTCAAATGGCTGATGACCAACACTAAGTTGAGTGGGAAGCTTGCAAGGTGGGCCATGATCTTGCAGGACTATGAATTTCAAGTGGTGCACCGAACGGGAGTCACACACCAAAACGCGGACACTCTCTCTCGGAATCCCAGTGCTAGTTGCGAAGATGTTACAGGCCGACAGGACCAAGATGATGGAGATCTGCAGCATGTGTCGGTGGCTGCGATGGTGGCTTTGACAAGCCTGGGTGACTGTCCCGAGTATGGGACAGTCCCGAGTATGGGAGTCCTTAGCATTGAGCACATATGCTGGGGACAGGAGGTCCAAGGACATCTGGGAAGACTCCGAAACTCTCCTATTTGTCCAAACAGGACAGTTTGGATCAGCCATTGAGCACGCTGAGCAAGAAAGAATTCGCCAACAAGTATCAATGGCGTGATGGGCATTTGCCGAGGAGGCTGACCAATGGCTGGAACGATTGGTGCCACCACCTGATAGGGAGCAGCTCATCCGTCGAGTGCACGACATGGGCCACTTTGGAGTCAAGCGTACTTACAGTTTGCTCCTCCCATTTCCATTGGCAAGGGATGTACGCCCAAGTCAAACAGTGGCCTGTTGCAAGGACTACGTCAGGGTGAAGACCTCCTTCACCATCCAGAACCCTCAGCTGCACCCTTTGCCTATCATGGGACTGTTCTTTAGGTGGTCTTGTGACTTGTTGGGTGAACTACCCAAGACACCACGAGGGAACGTGTACATTCTCGTCATGATGGAGCACTTCTCCAAGTGGGTGGAGGTGGTGGCTGCCGGACAAGAGCTCCAAAAGCACCGCCAGCCTTTCTTCAGAATGTCTTTGAGTCGCTTTGGGAGCGGCCGAGTGCTTGACGGATCAGGGGTCTGAATTTCGAGGGGAATTCCAAGACCCTCTGGATGCGCTCCATCGACCATCGCAGACCAGCCGAGACCATCCTCGCTGATGGCTGGCTGAACGGATGGTGCACCGGCCGAGTCACACACCAAAACGCGGACACTCTCTCGGAATCCCGGTGCTAGTTGCGAAGATGTTCTGACAGGACCAAGATGATGGAGATGCAGCATGTGTCGGTGGCTGCGATGGTGGCTTTGACAAGCCTTGGTGACTGTCCCGAGTATGGGACAGTCCTTAGCATTGAGCACATATGCTGGGGACAGGAGGTCCAAGGACATCTGGGAAGACTCCGAAACTCTCCTATTTGTCCAAACAGGACAGTTTGGATCAGCCATTGAGCACGCTGAGCAAGAAAGAATTCGCCAGCGCGCTTCCAAGTATCAATGGCGTGATGGGCATTTGCTGAGGAGGCTGACCAATGGGCTGGAACGATTGGTGCCACCACTGGCGATAGGGAGCAGCTGATTCGTCGAGTGCACGATGACATGGGCCATTTTGGAGTCAAGCGTACTTACAGTTTGCTCCTCCCACATTTCCATTGGCAAGGGATGTACGCCCAAGTCAAACAGCAGGTGGCCTGTTGCAAGGACTGCGACAGGGTGAAGACCTCCTTCACCATCCAGAACCCTCAGCTGCACCCTTTGCCTATCATGGGACTGTTCTTTAGGTGGTCTTGTGACTTGTTGGGTGAACTACCCAAGACACCACGAGGGAACGTGTACATTCTCGTCATGATGGAGCACTTCTCCAAGTGGGTAGAGGTGGTGGCCCTGCCGGACAAGAGCTCCAAAAGCACCGCCAGCCTTTCTTCAAATGTCGAGTCGCTTTGGGGGAGTGCGGTGTCGGATCGAGTGGAATTTGAATTCCAAGACCCTCTGGATGCGCTCATCGACCATCGCAGGACCAGCCGAGACCATCCTCAGGCTGATGGCCTGGCTGAACGGATGGTACAGACCATCAAGAAGGGTCTAAGGAAGCTCTGCCTTCAAATGCCCAAGAGAGGGACTTGGCTCTTCCTTACATCGCCATGGCTACGTATGAGTCGGCATGCCTCCTTGGCACATTTCAGTCCCTACTTCTTGCTGTTTGGGAGGGAACCCATGCCGCCTAGCTCAATTGCTAAGCAACTCTATGAGGTAGTGGATCCGGATGATCCAAAGAATGGGCAACTATTGGTCAGCCGCGGCCGCTGCAAGCCATGCCGATGGCCATGGCTAATTTGAGGATTGCCCAACATCGGGACACCCTTAGATATGCCCACACTCGCGGCGCACCCAAGCTCAAGAAATTTCGTGGGGACTTTGTTTACTTGCGAAGGTGGAGACACCCTTGACACCACCACCGACATGTGCTGCGAGTTCAGGAGGTCAAGGAGAATGGTGTGCTAGTGCTACAAGGATCAGATGGACGTACCACCAAGGATCACATGAAAAATTGTGCGCCTTGCCATTTGCCCAACCTGGATCCAACCATTGTCACCAGTGATTGGGTACCTCCGGCTGATTACCCATGCCAGATTTGCAGGAGGACAGACGACCCTGAGCTGATGCTGCTGTGCGACCACTGCAACGGCGGATACCACCTATTTTGCTTGCAGCCGCCTCTCTCCGAGGTGCCGGAGCAGCTGTGGTATTGTCCACTATGTGCTGCCTCTCCGGCCTCAAAGACCGCACACACAAGCTTCAATGGCTGGGGGGGGGTAGGAGCAGATGCTCTCCCAGCATACTTTGTTCTTTGCAAGGGGGACCTTTTAGACTCATACTGGATCGCCAAACTTTGGCCCATTCAGCATGACAATCTGGACCGCGATAAGTGGGCACGTACAGGAGGCAAGGAAGCCACAACAGATCCTGCCATGGGACATGGCGTTCCACAGGATCGCTGATCGGCCTGGGACATGGCCCACCTCACAGTTAAGATTGGTGGAGTTGCCCGAGACAAGCTCATACTGGACACCGGACTCCCAAACTTTTCACGCTTCACGACCGGAGGTTGCCAAGACCGCCTGATGACATGGGCCCACGACAGCTCATACTGGAGCCCCCGCCATGGGACATGTAGCTCACCGGGACAATGGGACTGTCCCAGCCATGGGACATGGCGGCCCCAGCCTGGACCGAGATCGCAGCCATGGGACATGGTCCCACATGGGATCGCCGGATCGCCATGGGACATGGCGCCCCACACAGCCAGATTGCCATGGGACATTGCAGTCCACCCGGATTGCCGGACCGCTGACCGTCAACCACCAGCCCAACGTCAAGACACAAGAACTAAGGTACGCATGCAAAGAATGTGAACTCGATGTATGCTTGCTTTTATATACTACGTTTGGTTAGGCATTTTCATTAACCAAGGACATGAAAACATATCCTTTATTTTGATTGGCCCATAGTCCAAGGATTCATTTCCTTTAAATACTAGTTATAGGAAATAGATCCGTTATGAACGGATAACTAGGTAGGCTAGAAAAAGCCACTTAGTTTAGGTGTGAAACCAAACTGGACCCAAACCCAAACAAGGCACCGATCAACGTGGGAGGAGCAGCACCAAGCGTGAGGGTTGCTTTCGCATCATGGCGCAAACATCAGCTGGGAATCGAGTTGGGCGGAGCGTGGAGATGATGGCGGCGGGAATGAGGACCGTGGGGCAAGGAACAGGGTAGTCTTGAAATCGTGCTCGAGCGCGCGGTTAGGGAGGAAAGCACTTTGTGAACCCTTGCAACTGGAAATCCAAGATCGATTAGATCTGTGTTTTGCTCAGCTGCCTACAAGGCGCCAAGGCTCGATTACAGGCTCCCACGAAACTGGGCTGGCCAAGAAATCTTCAAGAAATCTCGTGATTCCTGCCATTGCGCAGCGGATCCCTTTTGGATCACCGGTCCAAACTTCTCAATGGTTGGGGGTGTCTGGAAGACATTGTCCTCATCTGCATTGGGCGTCCCCGCATCTTGGCCGGAAATAGTAGTGAACAATCCCGACTGCCTCCACTCCAAGCACCGACACCAACTTTCCTCCTTCCAGACGGGCTTCTATCTATGGCAGTAGAGGTTCGTGTTCCCGAAGTCGGGGAACATAGCTGGGCATACTGAGGGCTGAGTGAGTTCTTCTCCACCCTGGACCTGCAACACGCACATCCTGGGATCAGAGCCACTAACACAAACCTATGCCAATGAGTATGACGGGGGCGAAGACGACAGCTCCGACGACTCAGCTATCGGCCAAAGAATACATACTTTGTGGCAGGGAGAGTGGCAAGGACTTTGCATTTGCCTGGCGAGACGGAGGGGCCAGCCGCGCTTGCCTTTCACTCTGTTTACGGGGATCAGGTACTCTTTGGAACTGTGAAACATCTTGATTTTGCCCGAAATCTTCGTCCGCTTGACCGCACATCTACATTGTCAATGACATAGCAATCGTTGGTATCGGTCAAGGAATGAAAGGGCACATAACACGGAAACCCACATCGCCGGCGTCGGAGGTGAACTGGAGCATTGTGTTGGACTCGTAGCTCAAGGTTACGACTACTACGCGACAAGTGTGATAAAAGGTGGTGGTGTGTGGTACATGACTTGACCGCAGAGGAGGCGAAGCCGTGGAGGACAAATCACTTGATTGCCAAATCCTAAATAGATTTCAAGTAATGGAGGGGCCCGTGCTATTATGCTACTATGCTGCCACCGCATATGCACCTACCATAGAGTTAAAATGAACGGCCGGTAGCCATCAATAGCGGCTGGAAAAAGGGTATCCGAACGTTATGAAAACGCTTACTTACCCAATTGCATATTGGGCTTGCCCGCATGCGCGTATAAACAAACACGTAGTGGTCACACTACCTTGCAAAATGATGTGCAATCGACAATGCGAAGGACATCGCGAACGCTGTGTGGAACCGTATGTTGGGTATGGGTTAAAAGAACAAAACGCATGCACATATATTCCTCCTTGTTCCTCCATACATAGGATAAGGACAATAACTCGGACCTCAGGCGTTACGGATCGCGAAATTAGGGTTTCCCGCCATTCCTTATAAACCCGAACAATTGAGTCCTTCTTCCGAGCCGCAGCAGGGCGAACCGAGCTCTTCCAACGCGGAGCGTCTGCGATTCAAGCGAGGCCACGTGGTTTTCCCAACAATTTGCCGTCGGCGACCCTCGCCACCGACTCTCCATCCTTGAGGACGACAGTGAGAAATTCCTTGTCCGAAATAGAATTGGTGCTTGCCTAATCCGGATTGAGCGTGTTTGATGCCTATCTTTGGTGCTACAGACGATGGCGAGCGACGCCAGAAGAAGGACCTCCCTGCGGGCCTAACCACGGAGACTTGTTGGAGAAGCGGAGGCGTAAGAAATCTAAAAGCAAGAAGGAGGCGAAATCGAGAACCACAGATCCTCCGCGACACGATCTGGCCGGACATGCTTTCCAACCTTGAGCAAGGTGGAGGTGGAACGGAAGGGGCAAAGTCCGGTCACTCAATTCAAGGCAAGCACCACAAAGACAGGTTGGTGGTGGAGAGAAGTCCGGCTTGTCCAAAGGATTGAGGGTGGGAAATCCAGATCAATTCCCTCCATACTCGTATGAGGAGACTGCACATGGAGGCACATGAACCAGCTTGAGGACACTATGCTTCGAAGCAGGAATGGTTGTTGACACAAGAGGAGCCGGATGAAGAAACTGCTATGGACGCCGAAGCTTTGGGTTTTGGGTTCAACGGTGCAGCAAACCAGAGAGCAAGGCGGATGGGTCCTGGGCAACTTTGGATGGAGGCGAGACCCGTAATCGGATTCTTTGCACTTCAAGGCCTTAAGTGGACGCATTGCCGCATCGTCGATGATTACACATGTATCTGAAAGTGGCATGTTTGCACAGGAAGAAATGTGAGCCAAAGGAGTTGTCCAGACTTTTCGAGCGTTGAGCTGAGAATGTGAGTACACTTCTTAATTCCAGAGCATTCGCCACCGTTGATTGCATTGATGCAGGCTAACGGTGTGCTTGCTGTGATGGACGAGTGAGAGAACATTTCTGTGCTTGTGTGAGGTGATTACGAGCTCCATTATCCGTCATCGACGAGAGATGTCACCGAGGAGGACAAGACAGGGACTTCAAACTTCGACGGAAGTAGAAGACAATGAGGCGAGTTCGGACCTTGATGAGGAGGATGGGCCTATTCCGAGTTCTGGGTCATTCGGATGCGGAGGCATTTGAAGAGGATGATGGGGAGGCCGAGGGTGATGGAGGGAGGTTTGCGCAGGCTACGATTTTCCAAGGTCGTCGCCATCCAAGCACCATGGGAGGAGTCCCTGCTACATGGAAGAGGGGAGCGCCGACGCCGGCGCCCTCGACTATGGTGAGGAGGAGGGGGCGCCGGCATGCGCCTCCATACTCGTATGAGGAGGAGGGGGCGCCGCATGCCGCCCTCTGAGGAGGCGGAAGAGGGGGCGCCGGCATGCGCCCTCGACTATGGTGAGGAGGGGGCGCCCCTCCCGAGGGTGGATGCGCGCATGCCGCCCTCTGCATGTAGAGAGGAGGAGGCGCCGGCATGCCGGCGCCCTCGACTATGGTGAGGAGGAGGGCGCCGGCATGCCGGCGCCCTCGACTATGGTGAGGAGGGAGGCGCCGGCATGCCGCGCCCAGAACCTGTGGCTTGCTGGAGGAAGGCGTGGGGCCATGAGAAGCGGAAAAGCATGCATGATGAGGAAGGTGGTGGGCACAGCAGTCCGGAGTGCGGAACGCTCGGTAGGAACAGGAAAAAGTTCAAGCGTCCCAAGGGAAACAAACACGTAGTTGGTCACACTACCTTGCAAAATGATGTGCAATCGACAATGCGAAGGACGCCAGCGAACGCGGGTGTGGGTATGTTGGGTATGGGTTAAAAGAACATCGCACAAGACCACATATTCGTCCTTGTTCCTCCATACATAGGATAAGGACAATAACTCGGACCTCGTTGCGCGTTTATTCTGGACGGCGCGAAATTAGGGTTTCTGCCACTCCTTATAAACCCGAACGGTGGAGTCCTTCTTCTCACAGTCCGCAAAGGGCGTAACGAGCTCTTCCAACGCGGAGTCTGCGATTCAAGCGAGGCCACGTGGTTTTCCCAACAATTTGCCGTCGGCGACCCTCGCCCACCACTCTCCATCCTTTCGGAGGGGCCTTAGTGAGAAATTCCTTGTCCGAAATAGAATTGGTGCTTGCCTAATCCGGATTGAGCGTGTTTGATGCCTATCTTTGGTGCTACAGACGATGGCGGCGGTGATAAGAAGGACCTCCCGATGCGGCCTAACCACAGACTTGTTGGAGAAGCGCGGAGAAGAAATCTAAAAGCAAGAAGGAGGCGAAATCGAGAACCACATCCTCCGCGGATACCGATCTGCCTCTGGACATGCTTTCCAACCGCTTGAGCAAGGTGGAGGTGGAGCAGGAAGAGACAAAGTCCGGGTCACTCAATTCAAGGCAAGCACCACAAAGACAGTTGGTGGTGGAGAAGTCCGGCTTGTCCAAAGGATTGAGGGTGGGAAATCCAGATCAATTCCCTCCCATACTCGTATGAGGAGCTGCATGCGGAGGCACATGAACCAGCTTGAGGACACTATGCTTCGGGAATGGTTGTTGACACAAGCAGAGGAGGATGAAAGCATGCTATGGACGCCGATCTCAAGCTTTGGGTTTTGGGTTCAACGGTGCAGCAAACCAGAGAGCAAGGCGGGATGGGTCCTGGGCAACTTTGGATGGAGGCGAGACCCGAATCTGGATTCTTTGCACTTCAAGGCCTTATGAAGTGGACGCATTGCCGCATCGTCGATGATTACACTTTATGTCATTGGCATGTTTGCAGAAGAAATGTGAGCCAAAGGAGTTGTCCAGCACTTTTCGAGCGTTGAGCTGAGAATGTGAGTACACTTCTTAATTCCAGCATTCGCCACCGTTGATTGCATTGATGCGACTAACGGTGTGCTTGCTGTGATGGGCAGTGAGAGAACATTTCTGTGCTTGTGTGAGGTGATTACGAGCTCCATTATCCGTCATCGACGAGATGTCACCGAGGAGGACAAGGCAGGACTTCAAACTTTGCGGAAGTAGAAGACAATGAGGCAGAGTTCGGACCTTCTGATGAGGAGGATGGGCCTATTCCAGAGTTGCTGGGTCATTCAGATGCGGAGGCATTTGAAGAGGATGATGGGGAGGCTGGGGGTGATGGAGGGAGGTTTGCTGCAGCTACGGATTCCTCCCAAGGTCGTCGCCATCCAAGCACCATGGGAGGAGTCCCTGTGCTACATGGAAGAGGGGGAGGCGCTGTCGGGGGACGCCGGCATGCCGGCGCCCTCGACTATGGTGAGGAGGAAGAGGGGCGCGGCATGCCCGCTCGGATGCGGAGGCATGCAGCGCTCTGAGCGGAAGAGGGGGCGCCGGCATGCGCCCTCGACTATGGTGAGGAGGGAGGCGCCGGCATGCCGCGCCTCCCGAGGGTGGATGAAGGCGCCGGCATGCGCCCTCGAGGAGGAGGGAGGCGCCGGCATGCGCCCTCGACTATGGTGAGGAGGAGGGCGATGCTGGAGGTGGAGGTAGGCATGCGGCTGCAGCTCAGCTTGCGGTTGGAGGAAGGCGTCGGGGGCCATGAGAAGCGGAAAAGCATGCATGATGAGGAAGGTGGTGGGCACAGCAGTCCGGAGGAAGCGTTCGGTAGGAGCAGCGGAAAAAGTTCAAGCGTCCCAAGAACGACACAATGAGATTCCAACATTGCATGTCTCAACAGATGGAGAAAGACTGGAAGCGTCTATGATGCATGAGGATTATTTGCGTAAAGTCGTGAGTCTCATGCGAAGAAGGTGGTGCCGTAAATGACTGAAGTCGGAGAATTTGAGGCGCCGCTTTCTAACTCGGATGCTCGTTCCAAGTGGATGAGGCTTGGGCGAACTACGGCTCGCGTCATCTCAAGGGTCGTATTGAAGAAGGTGTGCTGCCTTTGCTTTGTATGATTGACCCATCTGACTGCAGGGATATCAAAACATTAGACTGGAAAAAGTTCCGGGCAAAGAAGTATATTATGGGGGTACTGAGGCAATCATACTTACGCCGCCATGAAGCCTTGCGATATATCACTGTGGAAGGCAAGGTTCCAATGGATGGAGGCCCATGTCTATTGCGGGCTAACTCTACAGAGATGCGAGCAACCCGACCACAACACAATGTCGGACAAGAGGAAAAAGATGAACTTTATCGAGCGACATACCTGTGGATGAACTTGATTGCAAAGCGGGATGGTGTGACAATGAGCATGAACTGGAAGTTCAATTTATACAAGGTGCTTGGGCTGATAGAGGATGACGAAGGTCGGGAAGATGAGCAATACAAGCAAAACAAAGTGGACAACCGGACACATATACTATGCATAGCAAAACTGGAGGGAAAGGTGTGGGAAAACGTGGACAGTATCTTCACCAAGTGGGAGGCGATGGAACTTCCTGAGCAGGCCAAACATGTTGCAGCAGGTACTAGCAAGAAGAGCAAGGGCAAACGCAAAGTTGGAGAAGAGGTGAAGACTGGAAAGCGTTTTGTTAAGCCCAAAGAGATGCAAGGAAACCATGGCGCTTCAAGGAATTCCACCGGAGAGACGGGTCGAAAATGCTGATTAGTGTGAGAAAAGGTTTTGACAGTTTACTAGACCGAATGGTATGTCCAAGGAGGTGATATCTGGAAGAAACTTCATGTCATCCAAGTGGCGATGGCGAAACACTTAGGATGTGACTCCTTCGAGATGGTTAGGGAATACCCAATGCACTCTTCGGATGATGTTATTGCACGGTTTCAAACAGCGTCGATGGAAAGGTACGTCATTTGTTTTAAGACTCATTGGAGACGGCCGCATGCCGCCTCCCACCATTTCGTTATTAACAATGGGAAGGCCGCAGGCACCGCCCACCCTACCTATTGTCACTTCACCGGTTTTCGATCGACCGACGGTGGGGTGCCAAGTGAAAGATGTGCGGATTTGAAAAACTACGAGGACTTCCGTGCTTTCATCCGGAAGTGCACACATGGAAGGGTCCGGAGAACGAACAAAGGACCCTAGCGGACATGGACATGGAAGAAGGCTGCAATGCTCATTGCTCCAACCACGAGTGTATCGTGAAATACCAAGTGGTAGCGAGAGATGTGTTGGACATCCGAGGGTTTTACTAAGAGGAATTACACTTTATTGGTTATGGATGTGCCTGTGGGATTCAACAAGGAAAGCATGATGTAAAGATGGACCAAACACGATGGGCATGATTTCACTCTTTCCATGACATGACGAGTTGTGAGGAAATCCGCATGATAGTTATGCATGGGGTGGAGGAGCCGCACAGCGTGAGGGAGGCTATGCGATGGGTGCACCGTGGAGGAATGGTCTCCTTCATGGGACAAAACTAACATGCATAATGATCAAGGTGGATATGATACCGCCGAGTACATCACGGTAGGGTGGGGTAACTACAGAAGAAGAACAAGGTTTCAATGTTACCTAACACCGCCCCTTGGCTCGCTCAATAATGGTCGTGATCATTGGGCACAACACTGTCCAAGAAGCTTCTTTATATGTCATTGGACAAGCTCGTGGTATGTGCTTATCGAGGCCATTAGGGTTGATGCGAAGATGATCAACAACTTCTCCAAAGAAGGAGATTGGATATTAGATGCGTGAAGCGGACGACGACCCTAGTAATGCTATGTGGCCGCAATTGCATCGCCGTGGACTTGGACAAACGATGCGGAATTCATTCCCCAAAGGATACATGGATATGAGGTACTTCACGCCGAGGAGGAATTGAATCATGAGCCACACCGACGAGGACCCGCTCAATTGGCAAAGGAATTAAGCTTGTCCGAGAAGGGTCACCGCAAGCGTCGTACTTTGGGGTTCAACAGATGAAAGAGAAAACGGGCAAATCGTTGATGACGGGCGAGAACTCGAGCGCAGTGTGCCATCCAGACTACAACACCCAAAGCGTCCTCCTCGTCTCTTGGATGTGGAGAATGCCATGCTGGAGAACGACAACTTCGAGGACCCCGACAACGCCCTCCTCAGAAACGTTGATGTTGTGTTCGATAGCGTATCTGGGCAATGCCCACCCGAGACTCAAGCTGCTGGCGAAGATTTTGGTAGTTAGGTTATTGGAAATTTACGTTCTGTTGCGTGTCCAGCTTAGAAACCTTTTACAGGGCGCCGGCATGCCGGCGCCCGCAAACATTCCCTTTAATCTTTTATTGCTTTTTAGTGCTATGTATTGCTTTTCAAGTAGGTGTGAAATCACGACAAGCCCCGTCTCAATATCACCGCTAAGACGATTGGGGCCTTCGCATACTACGACCATAACCGTGCACTTGATGTGAAAAGTAGGATGCCGTAGGGAAGGGAGGAATGAACCATCACCAAGAAAATTAAAACGCCAAAATCGTGGAATTCAAAGGCTCACCATGTTTTCCAGCAGGTTGGTTTTTTTTGCGACGGCTTTGTATCTGTACCGCTTCAAATATTATCGCACATGCACCACCATCTATGAGTGCAATCGCGTTCCTTCCACAATTTGTGAGTGCGACGTGCCCTTTTGCATCTTCCAGCTCACCATATTTTGCAGATCCCTCTTTCATGGGTCGTTCAACTGTCAAAAACTTGGCGGGCATTTTCCGATTCACCAAATTTTGCATACATGTCCACGGTGGTGCCCACCACTACATTCTCCAGAGGCCGAGCCTTTGCTGTACCCATAAGGGCATTCCATGTCACCATATCACGACAAAGCAAGCAAGACTACAAGAAAGGTTAGGGAATCACCACTAGTTGTCCATCATAGTGAAGACTAAACCAGAGGTTCTTTGAAATCAAGACGGTCATCCCCACTTGCCAATTAAGACGATCCATGTAACGAGGGGTCGTTCAATATCCATCATAGCATATGATGGGTAACCGAGAGAAAGAACAGTGATTCTTGAATCAAGAAAGCGATTATCCCCACTCGCCAAGACCACATCCATGGTGCTCCCATTCCTCCTCCATAAGATGATCCGGTGGCGTAGGGGCGCGTCGTTCTCTGACTCTCCAGAGTGTCCAAAATTTGTCGACTTATTCTCCAAAACACGGAAGGAGGATTCGCAAACTCCTCTCGAGGTACTTAGCGCCAATTTGAGTAGGCGGGACAACTTCCCTACATCGGCGGGAACCCCAAGCCGAGATGGCGCCACTTGTTCGCATGGCGGACGGGAGACTTGTATCACAACCATCTTGTGAAGCAAGCGGTGGCTATGTCCTCACCTTGTTTACTATGTGTCCTCAACAATGGTCCGAAGGCTGCGGTGGTTTTCCGAGGACAAAGGCCCGAGTACACCGGCCGTGCACAAGAAGCCGTGAAAGGTGGAACCCGGCCTACGGCTCCCGCTTGGAGTGCGGCTCTTGGAACAAAGGCGGTGTCCGCAGAGAAATCATCAACGTCTTTGTCTTCTTTACTCTTTCCAGGGACTCGCCGAGGCAAACGGCCAAGATCGGATACCACACTCAAAGAAAAGAGATTGATTTGTGGCCCAATTCTAGTGCGGTCATCACCGCTACCAAGAAGCCGGAAGAGGTCGATCATCGAAATTGGCGCGGCAACTACGTCATCGCAACAATCGGTCATGCGTTGGTATGTCGTAAACCCTTAAACCACGAACCCGTTGCCTCCCAACGGAACCCCAACGGAAGTCCAACGGTGGAGGATGTGCAATTTGAAGAAGGACGCGTGCGGTGGCAAGAGCCTACTAACTATCTCGGATGTCGGTACCCATGTCGCATTAATATGCATCGAGTTCAAGTCCGGTTGCCTTGGATGCATTCGATGAAAGTGATCGGTAGCGAGGAGGATTCGCGGTAGTCGTGGTGACGGGCGGGCGATCGGTATAGCGTGGGAAATGGACCATGGTATCACGCTTTGCAACATTGATGATTTCCGACATGCAAGGATCCGCATCGAGTAGAACCCCAACCCAACAGTGACCTAGCATGTTTTAAGAAAAACTAAAAATATTTTTGAACACCAACCTATATCAACTATCTATCTATCCTCCCATCGTCTCTCCCCTCTTTACCTCTTTCGCATTGTACCCTTCCTTGCCCCGCATAACATGTCTATTACTCCAACTCTACTATGTAACTCATTGGTCATCATCCGCTCATACTATCGTCATCTTCATCATCCTCACTCATGCTATCCCCGACTAGAAGCCTCACGTTGTACTATGCGTCTTCCACTAGAAGCCTCACGTTGTACTATGCGTCTTCCACGTACGTTTGTACTCACCATAATTATAATTAAATAAGTGAAATATTTAAGACTTGGGATACTTTTTATACTTATAAGAAAAGCTTTAAAATATTTTTTCAACCTATCAATTACCTATCTATCCTCCCACCCTCTCCACTCCTTATCCCTCTATCGCCTCCCACTCCTTATCCCTCTATCATCTCCCTTCCCCGCCTTCTCCTTTCCACATAACAAGTCTATTACTCCAACTCTACTATGTAACTCATTGGTCATTATCGCTCACGCTATCATTGTCTTCATCATCCTCACCTATGATATCCGCATCCTCATCATCTTGACTCATGTTATCCTCGTCTTGAGCCTCACCTTGTACTATGCGTCTTCCACGCTTGTACCCACCACAATTTTCCATGCATTTTAGAATTCTCATACAAAAGACTTGCTCCACTTTCTCCGATACTAGTACAAATGGCTCATCCTCCAACTTATCATTGGATAACATGACATCGTTAACCATGAACATACGAGATGTATCTGTTTTGATGGTCAGTGCTCTTTGTTCCATTGAGCCTTGAACCATCTCACCTTCAACACATTTACTTTTTAGACGGCCCTAAGTCCACCTCCAAAATCTTTTCCACCTTTCCAAAGATAGGGAAAATCTGCTATAATAGGTTCGGTGTCCCGATGTGAAACACATGCTGGCTATATAGATGTTTTATAATGCTATCACATGTATTCTTTCCCCTATCGCATCTATAGTCCTTATATGATTTCCATATGCCCACATCATTTTATATGATCGCACACGAGGAGGTCCTCGCACAATTGCGTCACATCCAACCCATAGGTTTGTCGCATTTCCCTTTCTTCGCTACTTTAACTTCATCTATCAACCATTAAAAGGGCGTTGCTCGTCGTCTATACCGTCATACACTTTTCGCCATTTTTGAGTACAGCTGAGTTTTCCACTAACACTTTCCTCATCTGTTGCATTTCCACATCATTCGGTCATAATTTTGCCATTCCTTGCAATAACACCCCACATTGGGTGACATCATCTTGATTTCCACACTCTTGGTGCCTCTTCATGTGTATTTCCAAGAACTCGAGCTATAAAACATTATCTCTTGTGCTAAGTATCCTAAAGCCATGCTACCTTCGGTCGGGCTTTCACGAACAAGTCCCTTTAACACTTTTCATGTGCCTTTCTAAGAAATACATCCATCGATATCGAGTTGGTCCACATAATTCAACCTCCCGCACAAGATGAACAACAACATGTACTTGACTTGTCGGAAAAGTCGTTGGAAATTCCTCTCCAACACACACATGATCTCCACACTTTTCACCTTCATAGCTGGAATTTCATCCTTCGCAATTTCTTTTGAACAAAGCCACGAATAGCTCGGCAAGATCACATATAGCCTTGTGAACATCATGATGTATTAATCCTTTCAAGACAATTGGCCACAAATCCGTTAATGATGGTGATGATCATGAGACTTTAACCAGAAATTCCCTCTTCTCTCCCTTTAGAAAACAACGCTTCAAATTTGACCCATACCACCGTAGGAGTATGCTGCAAATCCTTGTTCTCAATTTTTCCTCTGCATTAGCATACATTCGCCTCTTTTTCGCCATGTCCAAGAACCCGGTCTTGGTGTCGTTATAAATGTCCGGTCCCACTGGTTCGAGTTTTTGTTACCTTGCACCCCATTTACAATGTTTTGGCCTCTTTGTCTCCTTCCAGCGATGGCCTCGCATGGGGCCACCAATCTTGTTTGGTATTTGAATACTCAAGATCTCTCGACTACCAAGGGAATCTTGATTCCCACATATGTGTGCCAAAATCATTGACTTACATTCTTTCCAATGTGCATGATATCAAATAAGTGTCGATCAACAATATCGCAACCACCAAATAGCATGACTAAAAGTTAACCTTCATGAATAGCTATTAGTCTACCTACCGATGCTACCAATAATATAATTAAAATATTCTTGAAAAGGGTAATACTTGCAAGACCCCATATGCATGCATACATACCTCCCAAGATGGAAGCTCCCGAAAATTGAAGGCTCGTCGCTAGTAACACCCTGTCTTCACCATTGTCTTTTGCATATTTCCGGTTAAAGCTTTCGATCATAATATCCTCCGGAGTTGGTGCATAGTCCGGATGAATAATTTCCATCTCACCTTTCCATTGAATGAATCCGCTCTTCCACTCTAAACTTGTGTTCCTCTGGTAAAATTTTCTAAAATTCTTATCATACGTCATTTGTTTGTGAACATTGACTTTCTTGCTTCTAATTTGTCCCAACATATCGGACATGCCCGCTTCCCTTTTGTTTGCATTTTAGAAGTGAAAGAATATCCTGGATAATCATGCATCGTCCACAACAATAAGGCCTTCAATTTAAATTGTCTTTGAGCATTTCCAATAGCCATAGAAGCATCTTGCGACCACACCTTCCTCCCACGTACCTTCAACTCTTGATGAGTGGTTGAAAATATATATCCGCATCTTTGACTTGCTTGGACCGTGAATAATCATTGACAACAATATATGCCCATTCTTGATAGATAACCAAGGAGGGTTATAATTGACAAGAAGCACAGCCATATAGAATACCTAGAACTTTGGTGCCCAAAGGATTAATCCCATCCGTAGCAAGTCCTAATCGAATGTTGCGTCTCCTTAGCAAACTCGGATAAGTGTTGTCCACATGTTCCCATGCATAGCTATCCGATGGGACCCGCATAATCCCATCATTAGACTTATTTGTGGCGTGCCATGACATCATACTTGCTAGCTCCGGACATCTAAACATTTGTTTCAATCTAGGAATCAATGGAAAATATCAAGTAGCTTAACTGTACACGCTGCTCTTCGTGTCAATTCGATACCTATGTTCCCACACATCTTGCGAATAGCAATTGAAAACTACTGTGAACAACATACAATCATCTTGACAAGCATGTATGGATGTATATGTTAGGCCAAACCCCTTAAGCATCTTTTTAATTTCAGCCCTACTTTTTGGCAGCTTGTTGCCAACTGGGAGGCCTAATTTGCCTAGTAATGATAAAATTGAATTCAAAGATGCATCCGACCAGCCATGCCTCCTTTGGATGTTCAATAACAATAAAATGAATGCCAATAAACTTATCTCGGCTCCAACCCATAGAGGCGTAGTTGCTGCGGTGTGCATCGTCTTTAATGCCTCAGGCAAGGAATCGACCTGTTCTTTAGTCATTTCTGCGATGCCAGAAACCCCACCAAGTGCCTCCACCAACTCTATGGTCACTTGTTCGTCGGGATGAATGTTGACATGTTCTTCCCCTACTAGAAAGGGCAGCCTATGTTACAGTC
Organism: Anthoceros angustus; assembly: GCA_010909165.1. Classification (NCBI taxonomy): domain Eukaryota; kingdom Viridiplantae; phylum Streptophyta; class Anthocerotopsida; order Anthocerotales; family Anthocerotaceae; genus Anthoceros; species Anthoceros angustus. The sequence continues at coordinate 700,111 of MU008178.1, forward strand.
ATTGTTGCCATTTTATGTTACACTTCCACATTGCAACATCCTTTGGAGGCTTGGTATTAAGTTGGTCACTTTCTTTCCCATGTGGTGCCACCATCTTAACACGAACCTGGCTCTCTCTCCTACCACCTCACCTTCATAGTTACACCTCCTCTCTCACAAGCATTGTTTATGATTTCCCACATGCAATTGCAACATAACTTGTAACAAGGAGCTCCCTCTCTCTCCCCTATCATCCTCTCCTCTTTATTACACCCCTTTTGGAGAACTATTTGGTCATGTTTTACATTGCCCTCTTCATTACACCCTCTCTTGACAACTATTTATTTATGTCGCCCACACCAAAACATCACTGTAACATGGACCAGCAACTCTCACACTTTCCTCCCACCTCATAACTTCACCATTACTTTATCAATGTTTTTACTTGACCCTATATAGCTATTCATGGGTTGAGGACTAATTTTTTTTTTTCAACCAGTCCTCCAATGATAATAAATGTGCACCCTTACATTGTGCACTTATATCCATGATAAAGTATAGGATATATATATAATTATATGTAGATAAATATAGGGGATACGTATATGTAGATAAATATATATTATACTAATGTATTAGATATAACTATATATTATATTAATAATTTTAATTTATATTAAGGTATAAATTACTTTATCAATTGGCCCATCAATGCCCAACGTTAAATTCACTATTAGTGAGACCGAGATCAAACCCTAGTTCTAAGAACTATGCCTTGACCAATCCACTATATTCTATTTATTTGGAGCATTAAGATCTCGGGATTTATTTGTAAGAAAACCCTAGATGTATTATTATTTGCCTATGTCTAGGTTCGTGGGTGCAGGGCTCACTCTGCGTTCGAAGGACAGATTTTCCCTCCTTCCTGCGGCCATACGGTGGGCACTCCGGTGATCCGGCTGGTTTTGCAGGCCACAAATAAAGAACCGGATAGCGGTATCACCGAGGGGACCCTATCGCAGGCTGGCTGGTTTGGGCCATGGCTGGCAAGAGCAACAACAACAACTGCCTCGCTCCCCTCCCGCCCTCATTCTTAAGGCAGATGGAGCAAGACAAACCATCGACGATAATCCTCGAGGCAAGCATCGCCGGATTGGGCTTTCCCAACAGGAACAGACCCACCAGCTTGATGCCGAGGCCGAGTCATCGATGGAGCAACAGGAGCTGGCACTAGAACAGCGGCTGGGCTAGTCCAGAGAGGACGCTTGTGATAAATTGGTGGGCATCTCCAATGCACTCATGGATTCCCTCTCCACCCTCATCTCCTAGGAAGAAGGAGGAGGGGGGGAAGGAAAGGAAGAGGAGGAGGCCCTTTCCATGCTGTGATTTTAGGCAAAGACCCGTTCCATGCTGTGATTTCCTATCTCAATTTTCAGCTGATACGTAACCAATGTGACATGACATTGGTGAAGGGATGTTGGCAGGGCAGGATCACGTGTACAACCGCAAGCAGATCTTGTACTTGCAGAGGGGAAGGCGATGGTAGAATGGTAGGGTCTCATATACATTTACAGTTGAAAGGTGAGGCCAAGACCCATTCCATGCTGTGATTTCCTATCTCAAATTTTCAGCTGATCCATAACCAGACTATGATGTGAAGTTAGGGAAGGCGATGGTAGAATGGTGGGGTCTCATGTACATGTACAGTTGCAAGGTGAGGCAAGACCCATTCCATGCTGTGATTTCCTATCTCAAAATTTTATTTGATGCGTAACTGTACTGTGATGTGACGTTAGAGAAGGCGATGCTAGCAGGGCGGGGTCTTAGGTGAATCGGGAGTGACAAGGCCGGTGCACGGCATTAGGGTGGTGAGTGTGGACAGTGAAAACAATGCAGGGGGAGTGGAAGAGGCGAGTGGGAGAAGAAGGACATGTCGGGGTGGGCGGCGGCGTGCATGGTGGGGAAGGCAAAAGGCGTAACGGACATGAGGCAATTGTTTAGGGGGAGAGAGAAGGAGGGAGGACTAGGGGGGGAACATTCAAGTGCGTTAAAAGGGCCGGGAGCGGTCTGATTCGTGGCGGGAGAACACACGTAATGGCGTGATGAGAGACATGGAGGCAAAAGAGGAGGCAGTTGATGAAATTCAAGGTGTGCCTTTTTAGGAGGCACCGGATAGAGAAAATAGGCTGGTGTGTTAGCAATTTGGGGTATAAAGATGTGTCGAGATTTGCACAAATGATAAATACAAAGTACCATATAATGAACATGTGCAGACCAGCATACCTACATAACCCGTATGACGTACATATTTATTATATACAAAATATAATACAAACATATATCATTGAAAATATGGTATCATATATATCACCGTAAATTATACACGTATAATACGAAGGATGTATTGATACAGGCATTTATGTGTGGTGGCATTGATGGGTGTATTAGTAGTAACTACTATGTAAAACGTGGTATTCCATAGGGCAAAAGTAAAATTCTAGAGCAATGGTAGATGGGGAGGAGGTTAGGTACCAAGCCTAGAAAAGTGTTGTAAGATTTTTCTTGTAGCACTTTAGATGTTGCAATCTTGTTGCAATATTGAGAGAGGACAAAAGCACCTCTCACTTCATCTCAACATAATTGCAATACCCTTGCAACATGATTGCAACGAAAGCTCTGGTCTCGTTTTCAAGCCAAAATGTAACAAGGGGCCCAAAAAGTATTACATCACCCCAAAATTGCAACATGAGTGTTACATCAAGGGTCCAATGTTAACATAAAGTGTGACATAAGCAGGCATTTCTAGTAGGGTATACTAGCCCTCGGCATCGGCATATTCCTAAGATATTCTATTGACATCAACATATGCCAAAAATATCCTAAGAATATACTATAATATGCAAGGAATGTGCTAAAGTATATTACTTGTGCTTATCCACTTGGCTATTGCTATCCATCTTCATTAATACTAATAAATGCTTAATTAACATAAGCAAGGTAGATTAAATAATACTAAATACTTACTTGAAGATAAGTACTTAGATTAATTAATGCTAATCAAACACAAAACCCAAGTGTAGAGATTAGTGTCACACGGCATGATAGCCCCTATCCGTTTCCTAATCAAGGATTTCTGCATTTTGGAGTCCTTCGTCACAGGCGTGGAGGAGGGTGCTTTTTTCCTGCAGGTGTCTCTTCGTTTGGCTAGTGGATCCCTACCCACAGAAGCTAGGGCTGCCATGCCTCCTTTTGCTTCGCTCCCCGAGGTCGGGTTTCGCGGGCTTCAAGTGTCCCTCCTGTAGAAGCAATATTGGCAGGCGCAATTGACTCTTCTTTGGAATTCGTCCATCCCCAGGACTACTCGAGCCCATCTCCACTCTTGCTCGGGGAAGGGAGTAGGTTCATGGCTTCTAGCTCGGCCTTGCATCTAGGCTTTCCGAATCGCACCAGCCTCTTTCTCTATTGTGATGAGGTTTCGCCTACGCTTGGTCCAGCCTCTAGCATGTTCTCTCCAGACTTGCAGTTGTGGGGCCCCCTCGACGACTCGGGGACCCACCTTGCTCGTTGTCTTGCTAGTGGGCAATGCATCGCTACGCATGATGGCGCTCGCGATGTCATGTTCTCGTTGGCCAAGGAGGGTGGCTTCTTTCCCTATAGGGAGCACCCTTATACTCTACCCAACGGGGTTTCTCTCAAGGCAGACCTATTTTTGATCGGGGGGACCAAGTTTCAATTGCATATGTGGTTGTAACTGACCCTACATACGATACCGTAAGTGAGCATGTGATCATCAACCCTCCGGGGTGGACGGCGGAGAGATGCACCATGGCGAAGGCCCATAAATACTTTCCTATGCAATAAGGGCATGCCTTCATCCCCCTAGCCATCGAGACCCACGGGGCCATGGGCAAGAACTTCTCTAGGTTCCTTAAGGCTTGTGCCAAGGAGTACCACAGTCGCAGGAATGGGGTTGGCCTCCCTCTTTCCTGTATTGTGGTTTCTTGAACAGGTGTCCATCGCCCTGCAGGCGTTAGTCAGCGCGATCACAGAGACGGCCGGGCGCGGGAGGCAACATCTTCGACACCAGAGGTAGGTAGGCCTTTTCCTATCCATGACTATGACATTCTTGGTGCGGTAGGTAGTTACAAGATCGGCGACACCAGGGGTTAGTCCCCCATAGTCTCGTGCCCTCTGAAGGGTTGTTCCCCCTTGTCACGGGGTAGATGGGTTTTCCCCACCTTTGTTTTACAATAAAGTCTTCATCCCCCTCTTTTCAATGTTCATCCTACAAGATAATTTGTATGGGTTAGTCTTTGTAGATAGTTACTTAGCTAAGAATTTATCTTAGAAGGAAGTCAGTCCCTATAATTCTACAAGATAACATGCATGGGTTGGTCTCTATAATTAGTTCCCTAGCTAAGAGTGAGTCCTTGAGCGGCAAGACTTGTGTTAGAAGGAAGTGTGCATATAAGTTGCTATGGTAAGAGACCTTGAGGTGTGAGACTTCTTTCGATATATTTTATCAAAGGGGTAAATTCTATAAACATGTTCACCCACATTTCCAGCATATAAGACAAGAGTTATTAATTCCCGAATGGCTTGACCCCACCAAAACACTAGAGGTTGCATTTTCACCCGTGTTGGGGAAGAGTCCTTTGAATGGCCCCTTCAAAAATACAGTTGACTCCGAAGGGGTTTCAAAATACCGTTGACTCCTTATGGAGCCCAAAGTAGACATCAAATGAAATCTTTCTTCAGATGGTCTCATGGTTGAGCTGAGGAATTTCATTGGTAGATAGGATAAAGTAGAGGTTCCCAATATTGTTAGAGTTTTGCAATCACTATATTGGAGTTTTCTGCTATAGGTACGATTTCCTCCCACTACCAACTTCCATAGGATACCTTTCTGTTCCAACCTTCTACCAACTTCCAGAGGACACCTTTTTTTTCCAACCTCCTGACTGATCTCCACTATCTTAGGTACATCATCGCCCTATCCCTACCCCTTCTGACTGACCTCCACCATCTTATGTACACCATCGCCCTACCCCTACCCCTTCTAACCGACCTCCACCATCTTAGGTACACCATCGCCCTACCCCTACCCTTTGTGACTGAACCTCCACCATCGCCCTACCCCTACCCATTCTAACGGAACTCCACCATCTTAGGTACACCATCACTCTACATTATCACATTAAGGTGGAAATGCTTATTCTTCGAGCACTAAAAAGAGATGGCATAAGGTGGTACGAGGGAGAAGTCATTAAGCTGCTTGTTACTTTGTAACTGGTAAACAAACATTATTTTTCAAAGTAATATTCAACTAGGTAGTTACATCTTGTAGTAGTTATGAGTATTTTCCTAACCAGCTAGGAGTACCCCAGATCTTGGTGAGCTGAGAAACGGATCTGCGTGCATGGACATGAAAACTTGTTTCCTTACCGAACGTACAACCGCTGCCAAGCAATTTATCGCCTCGCTGAGGGTACCATCTGCCAAGTATTATGCCCCTCGCTGAAAGTACCATCTCCGCCAAGTATTTTGCCCGAAATCCATGCGGCCTTATCGACCAAACCTTTGAACCATAGTCATACCACAGGAGACCAGAGAAAAGGGAACAAGTAACGCGCTCATTAGAAACCATGTCCGCTTGGAACTGTTTTGAATAATGCATCGAAGAGTACAAGTAACGAGGTGACTCCCAACAGCGCGACATAACCCCGGATGCAGGCTAAAGCGCAACTGAATCTGCAAGTTTGTTCTCCTGACCAGCCAGTGGCTGACAAAATTTTGGATGCCGACAAGTCTGTTCCCCTGCCGTATCCTCCAATACACCAACTAGTCTCTTCCCCAATTAAGACTGAAGACGTAATCAGACCTTCAGCACGACCCTCGGCCTGAGCCAGATGTGTCCTGCTGAACAGCGAGCACGTGAACCATCTTCCACGCGCCCTGACCAGTGAGTTCTGCAGAGAATTAGGCTAAACCATGCGGCTTGTGACGTTAGTTGCGAGGCCGTTCACACTACTCTCAGAAGGTTGATATTCCACTACGTAGCATACTACCCTAACACCTAGAACGGGTATCCATCCTGCGTCTCCAGTTAACAAGGCAATTTAAGAAGTCCATAACCTGCGTATGAAGGTAGCATAAGTATCACCCATAAGTATCTTCATATTCGGGATCGTTTTCACCAAAATTCCATGAAAACAAAATTTGCCTTACCTCAGAGGGGTCCCGAAGCGTATATGCAGCACCTGTGCTTTTAGCTACAGTGGTGACCAAGATTCCACATCCATTTCCCCTCTCCCTCAAAACCTGGGACAAGGCATAGGAATCTTCGTGAGTTCCAAACCATGAACTTCACCATCTTGGTGGCGAACATTTTAAAAAAAAGCGTCGCACCCCAACATGACAAATCAATATTAGCAATATCTCACATTGAATGCATCTTCATCAGTTCGATCATCCCCAATGTACACAGCCAAAACATCTTCTGCGTTCTCCAGGCCTGTGGTTCATATGACAACTGTTGATGTTAACACTCCTGCCAAGCATCCCAAGAGGAACAGACACTGTTGCAGCACGCCATAATCTCCACACGATTTTCCTAGCCTGAATTTGAGAGTTCAAACAGGAAGGCTGCAGGTATAAACAAGCATGCAAATAAAAAGTACCAAGCGACTTCAGGAGAAACTCCACAGCTTTGCCTTTATCCCACTCGATAGACGGCCGTACTTCCAGCACCTAAAATACACCACCAAGATGCGTCAACTCCCAGAATCTGGATTGAATGAAGGCAGGGAGAGATTGGGCCAGTTCCACACCTTTCGTCCATGAGTAAGACACAAGCTTGGATAATCCTTCATGACACTTTGAACCCTTTCCGCTAGGAGTCCCCACTTCTGATAACACAGCGCCAGCAGGGAGTTCCAAAAGTTACGCCCCTTACACTCCAAGCAATGCTAACACACAAAGCTCTGAAGTCCAAACACAATGACCAAGCACGTGAGATCCACAGCTGCAGGCAAACTTGGCTCACTACCTCGCTCCCGAAAATAAAGGGCACAGAAGTCGCAAGGGGGGATGTAGCAGCTAGGAGAGGTGCTGAGCTACAGCTACCTTGCATGCTAAGGGAGGGGGTCTCTAAACACTACACAATTGGGAACCCATGGCTGGGATTTGGGAGAATACGTACTAGAGCCATCATGGTATGTGGGGGCACTGCACATATGGCAACCTGACACTGATCATCATCCTCATGTCCACACCTGCACAAGGGCAAGAGTGGAAAATAGGAGACAGTCAGCAGAGTTGGCATCGAGTCTACATGCTATCAAGAAAAAATTGCTTAGAGATGCTGAACAAGTCCAGGTTTTCCTCTAGCAGACCAGTGATTGTTTAAGACGGGGATTACCAACTATGGAGCTCAAGTAGACGGGGAAATTTCAGCAGAGGAAGGCCACTGCACAAGGTGACACTGAAAACGGGATAGAGGTAGGCTGACCCCTGCTAAATGACTGAAAGGAGCTGCCAGTCTTCGACATAAGGGAGGGAGAGACTTGTCTCAAAAGAAGACGCCAGGAACTTGCAAGCAGAATGACGCCCATGGTGGCCAATGGGAGGGGATAGACAGGTTTGTACAAGAGCTAACATGCACGAGGCGCCAGGTACAGCCAGTCCCAGGCCGCCGTGCAGAATCCAGTCAGCCACTAGATCTTCTTATATGGAGATAAGAGGGCCTGGTTTACAGCCACAAGCTTGTATCTCTAAACAGGGATAATTCGTTCAAAATCCAAGACAAGAATGCGCATGGCATTACCTCCTCATTTACCCGCCGGAAGTGCACAGTGACACAGTACTTGTTGTTTTCAACATTTGCACCTTCAATGTCCTTCGACTTTTCAGTCAAGATTCGACAGACCTGCACCGCCAAGAAACATTTTGAGCGCAGGCGGTGTGCTGTAATCGAAGAGCTAGTTCCACTTCCAAAGATGCATCAGTTCCCACAGAGAGCAAGTAGCGCACCTCTTCCATCATAGGGAGAAACTCACGGCCCGGCTGGAAGAGAACCACTTCGTTCCCCTGAACAGCATCAGAAACTTCATCAGACAAGACACAATCTGGCACTCTCGAATAGAAACTGCATCCACGTGGGCATTGACGATGAGGATCACTTGACGCAGATAGCGATCACACGACAACAGAGTGCTGTAAACCAGGGAAGCACCGCTGGAGCTCACCTTCCTGTCCTTAGTCCTGGTTCCGTCCGCCTTGTAGCCGTTGCAGCCCTCGGCAGGCCCCATGATATCCATGCCGTGACTTCCGGCGTAGTAGAGCTCGGCTAGTTGTACAAACTCGTAGACCTTGAGAGGAACAAGAAGAAAATCGGAAATGAGTGAGTGAAGGCCAACTAGGGGAGCGACACAGGAACAGAGGCTCTACAGGGCCACTCTCACCTTCTCTCTTCCTCGGCCGCTGATGATGGCTGTCGGGAACAACGTAGCCACGTCCTTCACAATTGCGCGCATCTGTAACATCAAGCATGCAGCAGGCTGTAAGCAGGCAGCAGAGCTTGCAAGAGCAGCAGCTTCAAGAGTGGTGTTCTCTTGTACCGAATCCGAGATGTACGCCTTGTCTGGGTCCTCCACAATAGGCGAGAGCGTGCCATCATAGTCCAGAAACACCGCAATCTCCTTCCCTTTGGCTGCAGCCATGAGCTCCTCGAACATATCCAGCGCCGAGGGATGCGCGTCCTGCCAAGAGGGGCGGGACATGAAACACAGCTCGAGGCAGCCACACATTGTCGAGTGCAGGGCACCAGCACAATCTCCAGAGTGGCAGCAGGCAGAATTGCATGGGGGCTGGGGAGGCAGTTAGGGATGACTTACAGTCCATGCCTGGAAGCGGGCAGCGGCGAGATCCTGAGGCCGCAGTCCGAATTTGTAGTCGCCGAGCGAGAAGCCCTGGGGCGGGGAGGCGGACTTCATGGCTTCCAGCCAGCCCATTATATGACCATTTTCCGCGCTGCAGGAGCTCTTGCGGTGGGCGGTGATGGGAATGGAGTGCGAGGAGGCGCTCCCCCTGGGCACCGGCAGGGGGAGCGTGCGGGACTTGGCGGTGGTGGCACCGGCTGCAGCAGCGGGCGCCGGGTGGGAGCAGGGGGGAATGGGCAGCGCGGGCTGCAGCAGCCGGGGCCGCGCGGCCGGCATGGGGGCAGAGGCGTCGGGCGAGAGAGGGCCGCTGGCAGACGCGGGCGCGAGCTCCGCAGGTTGGGCAGGCTGCGTGGCCGAGAGCGAGGACTGGGGCTCAGGCTGGGACTGGGGCTCAGCGGGCGCCGGTCTGGCCGGGCGGCGGGCTGCGCGGGAGGTGCAGCCCGCGCCATGGCGCAGGCTGCAGTTGCTGGGGAGGCGGGGAGAGAGAAGGCCAGAGCAAGGTGGCAGCCCGAGCGCACTGTGCAACAAACAGTGGCGAGCCACAAAGCCGGAGGAAATGACCCCGCCCGCAGAGAGAGAGGCAGCAGAGCAGAGCAGTTCTGCAGAGCCGAGGAGAGCAGTTCTGCAGAGCCGAGGAGAGCAGTTCTGCAGAGCCGAGCAGAGCAGTTCTGCAGAGCCGAGCCTAGCAGTTCTGCAGAGCCGAGCAGAGCAGACACAGCCCAGCAGAGCAGAGCCAAGCAGTCTTGGCAGACCCAGCCTCAGCAGCAGCAGCAGGACACAGTCTTGCCTCGCATACAGCCGCAGGCCTAGCCGTAGGCTGAGGGATCGGCCCTGAGCACGACTGGCCAGCGCCAACAACCGGGACGCGTTCGCAGACTCGGGCTCGGGCTCGGAGCAAGACCAACACGAGGCAGAAAGTCGAATGGAAGAAGAAGTTGGAGACTTCGCTCCTGCACCATCTTATACGCTCCCTCAAACACCTACCCCACACCCTCTCTCCTCAATGTAAATATTTTTTTAAAAGAGAGCCGGTTCGAGGAAGCTACTTGGTTCATAATATGTTCGCTTTCGCACTGGGGATCCATTATCTCATCGATTCCGCCCCGCACATCACCGCAATGGACCGATCTGCCAATGGAATGGTCACTCTGGGTCGAATATTCCACAAATCAACCTATATAGGCAATGGCATATGAAATTCTCCGCATCATCATTTCCTCCTTGTCCCCTTGTAAAGAAGAAATTCGATTCTCCAAAGTACGGCATAATATTTGCTCCCATTACACCACCGTTCCGCTTCCTTCGATGGAGGAAGGAGGATAGAGCACAGCACCAAAGGTGGGTGACGACGGAATGTAATCTTTGTCCATTTGTCCAATTTGCTTACTCTTGTGGTCATGTGGCCAATAGCATCGCTGTGCCATTAGGTTTCTACGTTTGGGTGACTTGTTGTTGTGTTCCCATCAAGTCCAGGCTGCCAGGCAGGCCGTGGTTTGGTGTGACGCTGATGAGGGAGGGACTAAAATGCTCCTCGTGCCCACCTCGTACTAGACGCTCAACTACCTTGGAACAGGACGTGTAGAATGGCGTGAACTGGAGGGGAGCGTGGACAGCTGCTAAAATTGCTGTCCTCCCACCACTAAAAGAGGGAGCGGGAACGGGGTTGGAGCGGCGGCGGCGGAGCCGGCTGGGACGCTGGGACTGTCCGACTCCACACATGGGACAGGGCTGGCCGCTGTATGTGCTTGTGTTTGTAATTTGTGGACACAAAGTAAAAGAGTGGGGCCTAGCGGTCAACGATGGGGCTGCTGCGCTGCTGTGTTGGGAACCTTCTTTGGGAGTCGGAATCAAAGTACAGGTTGAAGGATCCTAGCCTCCCAGAACCCCATTTGGCAGGCAAAGGCAACTGCAACTGCAGCAGACAGTACAAGATGATGCAGATGGGCATCGTTCTTACCTTTGCCACCTTGCCTACCGGACGTACTGTACACCAGCTTAGCATATTCCATTTCCATTTCCAGTTGGACACAAACTGCCAGTCCACATGTACATACCTGCGTACAGGGATGGAGCGTGGATGGGCAGATTACGGAAAAGTGTGGGCTGGGTGGGCGATTACGCTGGTGCTGTACCACAGCTTGCAGGCAGTTTGGAATCGATGCGATGGAGCAACAGCGGCAGCAGCCGGTGAGAGCATGCACATGTATGGTAGTCCAGGTAGTGGTATTTACCGCCACATGGCCCGTTTGGCGCAACTTGGCGGAGGCCGGCAGGTAGCACGCGAGGTGGCGACTCCACCACTGGCCAGCGAAGCACACCGCTGGGGCAGGCGACTGCAGGGTTTGGCTTTAACAGCGGCAGGTGGGAAGTTGGGTGGAAGGGAAAGCCAGGGGACTGGCCTCTGCCTCTGCCTCTGCCTCTTGCCTCTGCCTCTTGCCTCTGCCTCTGCCCTGCCAGTGGATAACTACGCCGGCAATCAAATCATCAGTCTATCCATAGAGCTGGACTGGATGATGGAGGTGAGTCACAGCTTTGTGGGTTACAGCGGGATGGGGGGGAGCTCAAGAGGCAGCTGCAACCGCTTCGGTGCCTATCACGTATGTAGCTGCCTTCACATTAATATTGCCCATGGAGGCTGTGATGAGGGAGCTGCAGGGATGTGCAGGCACACTGGTTTATTAGGTTGACCTTGAGGAGGAGGAAAGACGCACATGAGAAGCATGTGCCGGATCTCGCATCCAGATCTGGCCCCAGCGTTTTGCTACGACCAGGTCCTGTCAGCCACCATCGCTTTACTCGTGAGCCAGCAGCCTCTCCTACAAGGTAGTGGTGGAGAAGCTCGCTTGAGATTCCCTACCTGGACCGGGTCCTACAGTGGGCCGCATCACTACCACATAGACACAACGATGCAAGTTAGTTGTAGATACTCTTGCCAGTTAGATGTGCGACCAGTCCGAGAGGCGAAGGCCCGACCCCTCCTCCACCCCATATAAAAGAATGGTTGGGACAACAGGCAATCAGTACCTCGAGATGCAAGGTTCCCATGCTTGCTACAAATGTTCCCTCGAGCTAGCACTGTAGTAGCACAAAGGAAGACGTTCCTCTGGTAAAAGGCTCTGCCACCAGCTCACGGCTCTGCTGTATGCACTGTTTGTTCCGCGAGGGGTTTGAGCGCCGGGCATACGAGGGTTTCACGCTCCACTTGGCCAATGGTTGATAAATCGTGAGACCTGCTCGCACCGTAGGTACAAGCTTGGATAAAAAGCCTGACATGGGGACCACATTCTACAGGACGAAAGCTTCACGTGGGCCACTCTCGATTTTGTGGAGACTTCACGTTGCGACTCGGTCAATGATGGAGATGCGCTGGCTCCCATCACCGACGCTTCTTCAGCTTCCCTTGTTCCCACCACCGTCCGCTGTACGTTCTTGCACACCATGTTATGCTTACAGTATTCCATAACCTCTGCGCCCTGTCGATTTCACCCTCCGCTTGTTGTCCTTTGCGTGGCAAATCCACTTTGGGCAACAAGGCTTGGCTTTGCTGCTGTTCAATCGCCCTGCCAGTCGCCACTTTCCCTCTGCATTTTCGTCACAGGAGACTGGAGTGATGGAGCCTCTCCAGCCGTTCTGACACCAGAGCGGTGATGGAGTTTCCACGTATGTCTTGCGTGTGCCTAACACCCACTCTGTGAGGCGGAAGAGGGGTATGGAACCACCGCTTCCTGTATCAGAATTTTCAACCCCCCCCTTGGAGAGTCATGTCTTGCCCGACATTCTGGCCACCAAGTAGAGATAAACATTTGTGAACAAGTCTAAGCGCTCGTCTAAGCCTCGGTGTCCGACCTTAGGCAGTATGCTGAAGCCACTGCCACGCACTGAACCATCTCGTCCACAACCTACACAAAGGATGAGGCCAGAGGAGGAAGAACTTCCAAGGGTAGATAGAGTTCCCAAGATCGATGTGGACAGGAGACTTTATCCATGAGGATTGATGAACATTGTAAGGGTATGAAGTCCAGGAAAGTGAGAGATGTAACGGTATGAAGTCCAAGTTTGTACTGGTCGAGTATCAGTGGAGACTGTCTGAGTGGGCCAGTCTATTGCTTTCTAGGTGGAGAGATTTGTCATTAAAAGAGGGTACTCCTGGCATAATGTATGTAGCAGGGAGGTACTAGTACTCCTGGATGTCCATTACTACTTTGAAGCAGCAACTTCGGACTATAGGGCACTACTTCAACTGAAAGCCTCGATCGCATCATCAAAACCATAGCACCGATAAATCACAGATTCACCCCAATCCGTAACCTGGGATGGTATAGATGGAGCAACAGCACATTTTGCGTGTCAAAATGGTGATTTTATACTGGAATTCAAGATATGAGCAGTGTACTCACTAGTCAGCACCACCATCGGCAATCACATTGCCAGCTGGGCTCATCTTGATCTGTCGAAAAGACTCATGTTGAGTTGCCTGACAGGCTTACATATCTTGAGTTACCAGAAGGAGGCAAACTTAAGAGGCAAGTCTTCTTTGAAGACGCTTCACCAACAGACACCTAATAGCTTTCTGCAGGCTTTGCTTCCTTCAAATTAAGCGATCTCAGGTCCGTCCTTGACCTCAGTGGCATTGAATCTCAGAAGTTGAGCTCCTTGAGCTCAAGTCCCAGAGACGAAACGGGTACGTTCTTGTCTAAGTGGCATTGAAAGCTCAGCCACAATTGTGTTTCTGCAGCGGCTCTTGGTTCGCACCTTGCTTTTTCTCAAGCCCGTGAAGTTGGACACCTCTGCATGTTGCGAGTTGAGCTTCTTGAGCTTAACCCCTAACGACGGGGGGTTACAGGGAGCCGCGTTTTGACGAGCCCAATTTCCCAATTCGGGACTTTCCGTCGTTTAGGTGTTAATTAGAGAGGAAACAGAACTGCCGTAGGTGAGAAACAATGGTGTACCATACGCACAATTCTTTGGAATTTGTTCGCTATTAAACATCTCACCTCGAGAACTATGATCAAACCATGCCGAACTATCAACTAGGTAGCTAAAATTAAAATTAAAATTAAAATAATTTTAATTTTAATGATTCTGGAAGCAAGAAAGTTGTGCAGCCAACCTATATTTTTTGCCGGTCGAGTACACGTAGTTTGCTTTTTTAACAGCTCCGAGTGAGCCCAATTTGCCTAGCACGATTTGGCAGCTTGTTTGTAACATAACATCTAATATCCTATCTATGTTTTCAAATGGTCATCATCCATGTGAAAAATTGAAAAGGTATTATTCCTCTACACTTCTTTTGCTAGCTGCTCATAAAAAGTCATTAGTCTTCACAAATAAAAAGTCATTAGCCTTTACATATAAAAATTCATTTGTGATAGAAGTTTTGCCTCTCGATTGCCATAAACCAAGCATACATAGTATTTTCAATTAGTGACAATAGAAGGGAAACTTCTTTCACATATAAATTATAATATATAAAGGTTAAACTACATTTAATTACAAGAAGAGGAAGGCCATTTGACATTTTCACATAAACGGGTAACCAATTTCAAACATAAATAGCATATAAAAGACCTTTCAAGACATGAACAACAAAGAGGAAAAAAAGAATTAATAATACTGTACCCCAAGGGGTAATTCGGTGCTAATTAATTAAAATTCGTAAAAGTTGAAAATCCAAAAATTACTATATTTAAAACGCTGAATGTGTAAAAATTTACAAGTTTAAGATGCCGAAAACAAGGAAACTAAGGTTTGTGTGGAAAATTAGGGCCTGTTTAGGGGAGGTCTATATATATATCCATTAGTTCTATATGGATATCTATGTATTCTAATAACTGTTGAAATTCGATAATTTTTTTTATAAATATTTGAAATTTTGAAAATATAAATATTTATGTTGAACTTTATTATTTTCAAAAAAATATTTATTTCGGCATTACCCTATTGAACCACCCCTCGGGGTGTGGTAATATACTTGTATTATATCAATTAGCCTAACGGTAAATAAGTAAAATATAATCAGCCCTAAATAGGCAGAAGGAGCTTTGCTTGATTAGTGCATCTAATTAGATAGGATACGTTAGTTTTGCAGCCGTACATGGAAAGTGGCTTGTATGTGCTACAAGGGCTACCAGCCTCCAGGTGTGTGGGCTCTGCAATCTGGCGCGACGCGGAGTCGGGAGCACAGTAGCAAGCTGTCGAGTTTTCAGCCGAGCCAGATCTGGGATTTGCATGGACCTGCGCTCAATTGGCGGTGGGAGCACAGGGAATCGCGGTCACAGGTTGGAAAGCATAAAATCCAAATAGGACGAAAAATGTCAGCAAGGGGGCCCCCACCGACAAATCGGCTGCATGCGTCGCTTGTACCAACAGTGACGAGCCTGTATGTACGCTCTGCGTCACCAGTCCCCGTGCACGTTCTCGAGTACCTACTGTGCGGGAAGATCATACTGCTGACTGAGGAGTAATTTGTGATGGACAAGGTGCAAGGTTATGTGGAATTACACAGTTGCATCAGTCGGCTTAGGCTCACTCGAGGGCATCTTAAGCTCACAAGCATGAACTAAAGAGAAGAGCCGGGCACAGGAACTGATGGCGCTACAATGCTTCTTCATCCACCAAGCAAATGAAACACATAATCAATAAAGAAAGACTGACATCCTACCTAGGATAACATACATAGCTTGAGCCATAGACACCAAGACCAGGATCTCTGTTGACGCTGGTCAGGCCGAAACGGATCACACAGCTCACGTCCTACACGCTGACTTCTTTAGAATGGCACAACCACGAGGGGTGAGCTAGGGCGGATGAGTCTACCCTTGAGGCGGGCATGTCATCCCATGCTGCCAAGAGTGCTTGGATGACTTGACTCATCGGAAAGTAGGAGAAATGCAGATTTATGTCCAGCAGGCCTAGCATCTTACCCTGTCACAGTCCTGAAAGGCAGTCGAGAGGCAGCCCGAGCCCGAGCCCTCGTTGCTCACGCAGGGATATCCCAGTCGATGTGCCTTCGGAGCACTGGAATCACCTCCTCCGGCGAGCTGAGTTGTGGCAGGTGTCCTTCTGTGGGGAGCACCTCCACGATTGTCTTACCTCCCAGGCTATGGCGCAGGTATTCCGACACCACCACGGGCACAGCCAGGTCCCGGCTGCTCTGCAGAATGTGGCAGGGAACGCTTACCCTTGGACAAATGGGGCGCATGTCGGACTGGAAAATGGTCTTCGCCACACTGAAAGCGATGTCTGGCCGGATGTTGAACAAGGTTCTGCTGAACTCCTGCACAGCCAAGGCCTCCATGTCCGCCCCCACAGCCAGGGGCGCAAACCCCGACACCCACGACTTAAAATTGGACTGCATGGCCACAAACAGCTGGTTCAAGTCCTCCTGCTCAAACCCCCCGAAGTAGTTCACATCGTTTAGGTAGCGGGGGGACGCCGAGATCATGATGATCTTGGCAAACAAGTCGGGCCGCTCCACAGCCGCAAGGCACCCCACCATCCCGGACACCGAGTGCCCCACGTAGATGCAGCTCTCCACCTCCAGCTCGTCCAGGATGGTGAGAAGGTCGTCCGCGTAGCCGTGCAGCGTGGAGTAGCGAGGGAAGCTGAAGTAGTCAGGGTTTGTGGTCCCGGCCCCCATGTTGTCAAACAACACCACCTTGTAGTCGTCCACCAAATGCGGCACCACATGCTTCCACACTGACTGATCCGTGCCGAAGCCATGTCCCAGCATCACGATCTGCTCCCCGCTCCCCACCACCCTCACATTATGCGCCTCCAGGATCGACATATTGGCTCACTCGCTCCTTCCCAGACACCCTCTCCACCAAATTCCACAAGCAAGCTCCCCGGCGGAGACGAGAGTCCAGCAGAAGCTTGCGGCCCTAGCCGCAGGCAGCAGGGATGGAGAGGACGCAGGGAAAGGAGAATAAAGCGCCACAATGCTGTAAGCGTACTCGTGCCTTTATGGGAGCCTATGTCTAAAAACACCGAGTGTATTCCCCTTTGATCGGATCCGATTTTATTTTATAATATGCTCAAATGGGCATCCGATCTCAGGCCTCTTACCCCGCGGCTACCCCGCCGACGCTGGCGCGGGTCGCGCTTTTACTGTAGCGTGACTCCAGTCGGGATCACGCTGATGAGCGCACGATCCTCCTGGGGAATGGGAGCGCGTGCTGGATGAGCCTGAGTCGGTGCAGAGGAGCTGTCAGTTGCTGCAGCAACTATCTCCGGGCGTCAGGCGTTCATCGATGGCTCTTCTGCCACTCAAATTCTGATGAGTGATGTGTGATCGGCTCCATTCCTGGTGGATGGCAAGTTCTGGGGGTCAAATGCAGAGCTGGGTGATGAGCCGAGTATGGCAGCGATAAACATTGCATCGCTAGTATGTGGGATGCCCTGTTGGAAGCAGACGGACTGTTGTGCGGGAGGAAGTGTGTTTGTAGGCTCATCTTTGCAGGGGCCCCTAGAAATGATGCAGGCAAAGCTGCTTGGAGGGCAGGCTCGTATAAGTCACAACTGGAGATGCACTTGGCCAGCCCCAGAGCTATCTCAGGTACTCGTGACCTCGGTAAACCTGCCGGTTGGAGTCTTGATGTCTGTTCACCAAATTGTTTTCTTTTGGTGTTCCAGTACCATGTGAATGAGGGACTAAAGTCCAATCTTCTGGGCTGGACAGGAACCAGAGTTCCGGCTTGGCAGCTTCGTGTACCCTGCAATTATCAGGTCAGCTGCTTGGAGAAGGCAGTCAATTGATCAGTACAGTGTGGCAGTTGCTGCTAGCGACAAACGCGGAAGGAGGCTGTGGGATGGTAGTAGTGGTGACATTCACATTCATAATTACGAGTTAGTGCATATGGAAGGAGTCACTTGACGCCTTTTCAGCAGATGCCACATTTCGGATGTGAGCAATGTGTCCAATCAAGTCTTGTTGTCGGGACTGTGCGAAGAAGAGTCGTGGCAGAAAGCTCTCCAACTGTAATATGAGAAGGGGTTTGGAGCCGTCTGACACAGTACATGCGAAGGTAATCTTGTGTCTCAATTCCCATCGGCTAATGAGATGCACTCGTGCTGTTTTCTGTGTGAGCAAAGCAAGAGCTTATGATTGAACTTCGACATTCTGAGTGGCTTCATGAACAGTGTGCGAATGTAAGATGCTCTGGAGCTGTTTGAGGAAGCCAGTCCAAGAGTTAAAGTTAACCTTGTTCAATCAGCTGATTTCGGGTTTAGGAAAAGTTGAGGAGTGACGCTGGAGTTGAAGCAGGCGAGATTCATTCCTTGTCAGTGCACGGTCACCTCACTGATCCTTCAGCTTGCAAGAGCAGGGAAGTGAGGATGCCAGCAAGCTCATTTGAGAAGATGGGACATGCCTGATACATCCCGTGCTGTTGTCACTCATAATTCCATTTGTCTATGTCGTTGGAAGGCTGGTCGTTGAGAAGGAGCACTGAAATATGTTTGAAATATTTTGAAGCTTTCAGACCTCTAGAGTTCTATCGGAGCAGTCACCTGCAGTATCTTGTGTATGCTGTCGTTGAGGGAGGACAACTAGCAAAGGCGGGGGGATATCTCGGATGGGACGTATTTTTGAATCAGAAGAGTTCAGGTAGGAAATTGCCATACAGTAGCCTTCTAGAGTATGAGACCTTTGAAGAGAAAAAGGGCGTGACGCCGAGTGGACTGTGTGTGTGTCACGCAGCTTCTGTCATCCATGGCTTTGAGAACAGAGAGGTTGAAGCTTTCAGAACATTTAACCTCCACAAAGACATGTTGAGGCTTATCCTGTCGCTGTTTAGGGCCTGTCGACTAGCTCCGAGAAACCAAACGTGGCCTTCGCCAGCCAATCAGGACGGCCTTCAGGATTAGCTGCAAGAACTGCTATCACGTGCTGCCCATTGTAAATCTGCTTCACACAACTCTTCACCTCCTCCTCATGACTTACTCATACAGATGAGGAGGAAGACGAGGCAGAGCAACCGCCAGGAGCGGCTTGGCGCGAGGCAAGGTTATGCCGAACTTCTCCTCCATATCCAACTCATGGGGCGCCTGACCCTGTGGCAAGGCCCAATCGAAGCTATGCACCAGCCTCGCCAGCGAGTATTGCACCATGACAATCCCCAGGTGGACACCAGGGCAAGCTCGTCTGCCGGAGCCAAAAGGGAGCAGCTGGAAGTGCTGGCCTCGCACGTCGATGTCGCTGTTGAGGAACCTGTCAGGCTGAAACTCCAGCGGATTCTCCCACGAGCCGGGATGCCGGGCGATGCTCCACACATTCACGAAGGTGGTGGTCTCGGCAGGGATATGGAAGCCTGCCACCTCGCAAGCCTCGCTGCTTGCGTGAGGAATCAGTAACGGCCCGGCGGGATGAAGGCGGAAGGTTTCCTTTACCACAGCCTGGAAGTAGGGAAGGTTTGGGAGATCGGATTCTGTGATCAACCTCTCTTTCCCTACCACCGCGTCCAGCTCTTGGTACACCCGTTGCAGAGCCTGGGGATTTCGCAGGAGCTCTGATAAGCCCCACTCCACTGTGATGTTAGATGTGTCCGTGCCAGCAGTAATCAAGTCCTGCACACCATGTGTACTCTGTACTTCAGGGCACACTGCACAGACTGTGTGCTATTTATAAGACACAGCCTGGAGGTAAGGTTAGTACGAGGAGGCGTACCATGGTCAGTGCCTTCATGACATCCTCCTCCAAATGTGGCCCACCATCTTCTCCCGGGAGGGAGAGCAAGATGTCGAAGTAGTTCCTGGCTTCTTTCTCGTTTCTGGTGTGCCTATGTTCCTCCAGCACACCTGACAGAAAGGAGTCAAATCTCTGGTGAACTCGGCGCATTCTCTTCTCATAATTCATGATCCGGTCCAGGAAGCCCAAGTATGGGATGAAGTCTCCTATAATGGACACTCCAGCCAGGAAGAACACTTCCTCGATGAGACTTTTAAATTCTGCGGCCAGGCCCTGCACAAAAATTCGGACGATCAGAGTGACATGTCTGGTAGCGACGACGGTGAGGGAGACTCGTGAGTGGCTGGGATGGAGCACATACTTCTTCCTCAACTTTGCTGGACTGAGAGGATTTGGTGTAGGAAAAGAACCTCTTGCTCATCAAGATACGCGTCATTACGTTCGTGGTAAGGAACAACGCTCTCTCCTGAAAGTCCACCACGGGAGACGTGTTACTGTCCTCCAAGATGGACTTCACCATTCTGGACAGCTCCTCCGCCCTCACATTCTGGAACTGCTGGACCCGCTTTGCATTCAGCAGCTCCGAATTTGTTATCTTCCTGCGTTCCAAGGTACAGGTGCTTCGACTTGGCTGCTGGCACGGGTCCCATTGAATCACAGCAATCATGAGAAAATATAGTGACTGTGCGTTCACGACTGACCTGAGAAACCTCCAGTGCGCGCTGTAGGAGGCGAAGCCCATGGTGCTCTCGCCATATCCCAAGGCGTCCTTGGCAGTCAAGTAGGGCCGGTTTGCAAACTCCCGGTCCAGAGTCTTGAGAACCTCTTTGGCGATCTCCGGAGAGGACACAACAATCCCCTGCTTCGACCCCAGGCGTAGTGACATGATGGGGCCATATTGTTGGGCCAGACGGTGTAACTCCTGGTGCGGATGGCTGGAAGCTACAAAAAGGAGAAGATTGCCGAACACTGGCACCCCTGAAGGACCAGGCGGCAGCCTCTTCTTATACCTGCTGCTCTGCTTCCAACGCTGCAGCAACACAGCCAACGCCACCAGTCCCAGCACCACGTACAACCACGACTCTGTGAGAGCGTGGGCGACTTGTTCTGCCATGTTCTCCATGTCTGCTGCAAAGGTTCAGAACAAGGGGTGGAGAAGTCGGCTGCCCATGCGACCTGGTTTCTGTGGCCCCCGAGCCATCAACGAGGGGACGCGCGTCCAGATTTCATACCGTGCGATTTGCACTCTGCACCGCGTTCCCGGCGGAATCCAAGCGATAATGGGTTTCCAGGATAGCATGTCAGTCAAGACGTTAACCAAGAATATCCGTTGGCTCCGGGCCGTCCGCCACATGTACACTCGGGCAGACTACGAGTGTCATGGAGACGTCATTCCATACTTGGGCTTCCTTGACCGGATATGAAGTATGAGAAGAGGATGCGGAGACTTCACCAGCTATTTGACTTCCTCCTCATAGCTGTGCTGGAGGAACATAGCACACCGGAAATGATTTCAAAGAAGCCAGGACCTACTCCGATATTCTTCTCTCCCTCCGTGGAGAAGACGGTGGACCACATATTAGCATAGGCTATTCACTAGATATACAAGATACCAACTCCAAGGGACACATCCCTTCGCATACGGGTATTTAAGCCTCTATGTACAATCTTAATTAACCTTTTGTCTTTCCTTACGGGTAATTAAGCCTCTATGTACAATCTTAATTTACCTTTTGTCTTTCCTTATGGGGATTTAAGCCTCTATGTACAATCTTAATTTACCTTTTATCTTTCCTCACGCATTCTCTGTCCCAGCCTCTTGCACCACTTTAATATGGTATCAGAACATGGGTATGATATATTCTGATGGCTAGGACAGATAGGATAGGTGGGTTTCCTTTCCTTGTGCACTATTGACATCCGTGGTTGATTCGAGATATAGAGCGTCATTAGGCTCCATAATGACACAGGAGCTTTGGGGAACGCCTCTAGCCTTTCCCCCCTCTCTATTACATGCACAACTGCTTCATCTCTCCCATAGCGAACCTCTACATTCAGATGTTGCTGGATAGAGGGTGGCTACCTGGACACCTTCCGCCAGCGGAGAGCCTTTTGCCACCACATCACTCCTCATGAATTGATGAAGTTCCAATATCCCAAGCAAGAACCGAATGTAGGTGCCCAAGTCCGGGATGCCTTTTGCATGGGTGGTTTGAGGACAATCTTGTGAGGGGCGCCTCACTTGGAGGATATACTCCACACTCTTCTAGGCCACACATCGCTCAACTCCTTGCGGATTGTTGGCACTCTTTCGGCTCATCCTCTTGCAGATCTGTGTTCAATCATTTAGGATCCTCCAAACCAGCACCAGATGAGGCGCCTAGGGAGCAATTGACACCGGAGCACATCACATCCCCAACGGCTAGGTGTGCCGCAGCAGGCAATCGACAGATTGAGCGCCTGCGGGCGCTCCCCGTGGACATTGCGCGCGCGGAGCTGCGCGCATCCGCGAACGGGCGTGCGCACCCCGAACCAGCGCTCCCCGCCCGACGCTTTGGGAAGGGGAAGGGAGGGCGGTCGGGTGGGGCGGGTGCTTCCCACACGGTTCCACTCGAACTAATGTGAACACGCCCCTCGTGGGCACCGGTTCGAAACCAATTCAGCAAAGCGCCGGTTCACACTTGGCCACCTTGGAGGTTCCTCGTGGTTTCCTTCCTTCTTGCTATCCGGCAAATACTCCACCTGAGTTTGATTTAACTCGTTGTGGACGTCCTTTCGCTGACGGACCAGCCGAACGCACACAAATCCCGTATCGTGTAGTATGGGGTTCAATCCCAAGGGAATGGTTCGCTCCGTTCGCTTATTGTTTACCTACTCCGTGTCCCTAATTAATCTAGGTTGCTATCGTAAACCGATCCGTACCACTGGACTTTCTTGGGTGCGAGGGTGGGTAGCGGACCTCACCCTTCTTACGATCAAAACTAATCCAGCCGTTATCGTTGTCCGGCCGCCACCGCAGGGCCCCCACTTGCGAGAGTGGGTAGCAAACCCTGGGACGTGACGTGATCCCCGGTCGGACTCTACTATGGCGATCGCCTAGCTATTCGGGCATTGTGCCAGAAACGGTGCTCAAGCTACCGCCCAACCCTTCCGACGAATCGAATCAAGGTGCAAACCACCCTCTGCAGCGTCAACGGCCGGAGATTACAGACCCGAGCCCAATCGTAATACTGCCCGAACTCTCTACTCCGCATTCTCTGCTCACCTTCCCTCTTCATGTTCCATATCAAACTCTACCGTACAGGCCCGGTACCGCCGAACGTTTAAGGACTCGTTCACATCCTCGTATCCACCCTGTCCGGGGCTCTTCTCGTCTGCTCCTCTCTTGTCGTTTGCGCTTGCACTCTCCAGTCCGTCATGATGTGGTCGTGCGCTCCGATGAAATGCCGGGCCATAGCACCTCCACGCGTTAGGGGGTTCGTCACTTGAACCTAGATAGCCCTCTCCGGAGTAGTCCGCCTGCTCGGTGACTCGGGCATCGCATTAGCACTTGGCTCACAGGAGTCAGTATGCACAACATGGTATCAACCCCAAAAGAAAAATCATACTATGGGGGCGGCAACCCCCCTCTTATACTGCCTCTAAGGCAGTGCCTTCATTACAACCCGAAGGCTGGCCCTACTGCCAGCTACCTACACACGTGAGAGGGATGCCGGGCCCTTACGCGTGGCTACCTACGTAGGTCTACGATGGTGGGGTTCTTGACTGGGCGACTCCCTCACACCCAATCCCCAACCACAGGCTTGAGGCGGCCGCTGATATCCTTAACCCACACGGCGAGGCTCGGGTTCCCCCTCGATCTTGGTTGGACCTCACGCCTGGAGGTGCGCTTATCTTGTTACCACGGGTCTTCCTCGCTCTTGATAGCAGCACGGAGTTTCAAAGATTGCCCCTTGTGCCCCGGCGCCCTCTTTTGCGCCAATGGGTCCGCCCGCAACTCCGGAGGCCGGATCTCTGAGTCCGTCCTCAACTCCGGAGGCTAGACCTCTGGGTCTGTCCTCTTGCCTTGGGGGCGGACCTCGATACCCCCCACCACAAGTCCACTCCTCAGCCCCGCACCCTCTTCCGCTGAACCACTCCCTTCCGTGCCCCCCAACTCGGGTGCAGGGTCCAGAGAGCATACTTCTCAGTCCACTGGGGCTCGTCCGCCCAGCTGCCGCCCTTCCTCCGATGGCTCCGCCTCGCCACTGCTGCCATCTCCAAACAGGGCGCCTAGGCGCCGCCTCGCCGTATTCTCTTTGAGCCCTTCTTCTCCCATGGCCTCCTCCAACTCTTCTGGGGTCCCTGCCGCCTCAGCCAGTTGGTGCACCACGCTTACGACTTGCAGGAGCCCCGCGTGGTAGTAAGCGAAGTCCGAGTCTACCTGCTGTATGGCCTCCTCTACATGAGCCCGTAGGACGCGATACTCTCAGCTCCACTGGTGCTCCGGCAGTCGGGCGTGCTCTCCTGCTTGTTGAGCCATCTCATTTTCCAGCCCTTCTAGCCGAGCCCTTGTGGCATCTCGGGAGGCTGTGAGGGAAGCCTCTACGATTTTTTGGAGCCGCCGCTTCTCGCTAGCGCACTCCCTCTCCCGTTCCATCTTGAGGCCCTCCAGTTGGGCCCTCAGGACCCGGATCTCCTCCACCACTGGAGCTATAGCTCCGGTCTCCTTCTCCGCCTCCTTCCTCCAGTGCCGGGTCCGCCACCGACTCAAGCGCTCCACCTCCTTTTCAAGTCGCTCCGCAACATGGACCAAGCGAGTGCCTCCTCGAGTTCCTTCATGAGCTCGCCGACGTCCAGTTGCTTGCTCTTGTAGTGAGTTTTCTCCGCCCCAAGGTAGAGCTAGAGTCGATCCACCTCTCGCTCGAAGTCTTCAATCTGGCCCTGAAGGAGCCCGTTCCTCTCCTCCACCACCTGGAGCTATAGCTCCAGGGTCTCCTTCTCCGCCTCCACTCGCTGCCGCACTTCCTCGATGCCTTGGAGCTGCGACCGAAGATCCGTCAGCTCTCCTAGCTGTTCCTACATCTCCACTCCATGGGCAGCCCGGGCTTGCTCCCATATCACCAGGTCTCCCTTCAGGTGGGCGATCTCATGGTCCCGCTCCTTTGGGGCATGCTTCTCTGTAAGCTACCTTGACATCAACCCTCCTCCAGGAGCGCCACACACGGCGCCCGCCTGTTTATCGTCTGCTTGAATGTTACCCTTGACTCTCACACGTAGGTTGTAGATTCAGGGGCCACCCACCACATGACCGGCCGGCAAGAGTGGTTCACCTCCTTCGAGCCAAACACTATTGAGAGCTTCATTTACCTTGGCGATGAGACTCGCCACGCCATCCGAGGTTCTGGTACGATGGCTATTATTTTGCCCAACTCTCAGGTGCGAGAGCTTCACAATGTGCTCTATGTCCCACACTTGAGCAAGAACCTCGTATCCATTGGGCAGGCGCTTGAAGCTGGCTATACTTTTGTATTTGGCCCTAACAAGTGCTCTGTCTTTGGCCTTCCGCCACCGCCGCCATCTCCAAGCAGGCGCCTAGGCGCCGCCAGATTCTCTTGAGCCCTTCTTCTCCCATGGCCTCCTCCAACTCTTGGGGTCCTCGCCGCCCACAGGCACCACGCCACGACGGGAGCCCAGCGTGGTAGTAAGCGAAGTCCGAGTCTACCGCCGATGGCCTCCTCTACATGAGCCGTGGGGCCGATACTCTCGGCTCACTGGTGCTCGGCGGTCAGGCGTGCTCTCACCTTGTTGAGCCATCTCATTTTCCAGCCTTCTAGCCGAGCCCTTGTGGCATCTCGGGAGGCTGAGGGAAGCCTCTACGATTTTGGAGCCGCCGCTTCGCTAGCGCACTCTCCTGCTCCATCTTGAGGCCCTCCGGTTGGGCCCTCGGGACCCGGATCTCCTCCACCACCGGAGCTATAGCTCCGGTCTCCTCTCCTCCACCGTGCCGGGTCCGCCACCGACTCAAGCGCCCACCTCCTTTTCAAGTCGCTCCAACATGGACCAAGCGAGTGCCTCCTCGAGTTCCTTCATGAGCTCGCCGACGTCCAGTTGCTTGCTCTTGTAGTGAGTTTTCTCCGCCCCAAGGTAGAGCTAGAGTCGATCCACCTCTCGCTCGAAGTCTTCAATCGCCTGAAGGAGCCTGCCTCTCCACCACTGGAGCTATAGCCTGTGGTCTCCTTCTCCGCCTCCACTCGCCGCACTCGATGCCTTGAGTCATGATCAAGATCCGCTGCCTCCTAGCTGCTCCTACATCTCCACTCCATGGGCAGCCCGGGCTTGCTCCCATATCACCAGTCTCCTTGGTGGGCGATCTCATGGTCCCGCCTCCTTTGGGGCATGCTCAGAAGCTACCTTGACATCAACCCTCCTCCAGAGCGCCACACAGGCGCCACCGCTTATCGTCCCGCTTGAATGTTACCCTTGACTCACACGTGGTTGTAGATCTGTGGGCCACCCACCACATGACCGCCGGCAAGAGTGGTTCACCTCCTTGAGCCAAACACTATTGAGAGCTTCATTTACCTTGGCGATGAGACTCGCCACGCCATCCGAGGTTCTGGTACGATGGCTATTATTTTGCCCAACTCTCAGGTGCGAGAGCTTCACAATGTGCTCTATGTCCCACACTTGAGCAAGAACCTCGTATCCATTGGGCAGGCGCTTGAAGCTGGCTATACTTTTGTATTTGGCCCTAACAAGTGCTCTGTCTTTGACGCTTCCCGCCACCTTGTATTTGTTTGCCAACAGATTGGGCGGTTGTTTGTCTTAGGCACTAGCCCCACCTATACTGCACATGAGGTCCTTTCTTGGCCCAAGCGGGGGAGTTTGTCTCACCTTGATAGTCCCTTAGTTCCTTGGTGTCCTCTCCTCTAGCAGATTTATGGCACCTTAGGCTAGGTCATGCAGGAATGCAACAGATGAAAGCTTTGGCCCAAGATGTGGCTATGTCGCATGAGGTAGGCACTTGCATTCATATGAGCACTTCCTCAACAGACAACCAAGCAAAACACATCTAATATGCAAATGTAGGTGCAAACAAATAATAATAGGCGAGAGTAGCTCACACATCGTGGTACAAACACACTCTGACCACGAGAACAACATGCAAATTCCTCACACATCGCTCTTGGAGTCATAGCTTTGGCCTCTTCACAACACCCTTGCATTGCATATCTAGAGGACAAGGTATAATCTGAGCTTGTCCTCTGTGAAAGGGTCTATATATACTAGCCCTTGGCACTGGCATATTCCTAAGATATCCTATTGGCATTAGCATATGCCGAAAATATCCTAAAAATACACTATAATATGCAAGAAATATGCTAAGGCATATTACTTGTGCTTATCCACTTAGCTATTGCTAACCATGTTGAATTAACACTAATCAACGATTAATTAATATAAATACCTAAAATTAATCAATACTAATTACTTTCTTAATGATAAGTAATTAGATTAATTAATGCTAATCAGACACTAAACCCAAGTGCAGAGATAAGTGTCACACGGCATGACAACTACGTCTTGGGTCTCCCTTTCAAATTTGTTTCCAACCTTTCCTTCTATTGTAGTTGCGCTTTTGGTAAGCAGCAACGAAGGAAGTTCCTTGTAGGCTCCCATAGAAGCCGTGAACCTCTTGGTCTAGTCCACTCAGATTTGCTAGACCCCATGCAAATACCCTCTCTTCAAGGGTCTCTTTACCAAGTTAGCTTTATTGATGATCATACTTGCTTTGGTTAGGTATATTTGTTGTAGGCGAAATCCAACCATCTCCATATCTTTGGCTGCCCTGCTTTTGTTGATGTTCCCAAGGCGTTGCAGCAGAAGCTTGATTCTAAGTCCAAGGAAGGCATTCTCCTTGGCTATGGCGAGACTGTCAAGGCCCATAGGATATCCGTGAAGGACTCTTGGCGTCACATCTTCACTCGCGATGTCATCTTCAACGAGGAGCCCCTTCTCATTTCCCTTGATGTTAGGGAAGACTTACCTCCCCTTGACCCCTCTCCCTCCACCTCCGCACCGGATGTTTTTGCTGACGTTGGTGCAGGGGGGGGGAGGATGAATGGGAGTCTGCACCTCTGCCAGCTACACATGTTCTTCCAGACCCTCAACCTACTATTCGTCCCCCTGTTTTGGAGCTTATGCTATTACCCACGCCTGCTCCTCCTGCCACTCTTGCCACTTCTTCCATCTCTCAAGCTCCTCCCTCTCCCCTGCCCTCCAGCAGTGAAGACTCGGACATTGACTTTGGTGGCTCCCTTCTCCTCCCTGCAAGAGGTATCTCACCTACCCCCTCCCCTCCCCACCCCGATTCACCTCCTCCTGCAGATGGACCTCCAATACTTCGAAACTCGACTAGGGAGCGGACCCCTAGCAGGAAGGCACTTGAGAACCTTGAACATCCTCAACGGACTTCTAACAGACGGCTACCAGCGTGGCCACTTCCACTCCCATTCAAGTTTCGCAATCTACCTCTGATATTGTGGAGCCTACCACACTTACGACCGCCCTGTCTGGGCCACAAGCAGTCGAATGGAAGAAGGCTATTGACGATGAGTTTCAGTCCTTGCAAGATAACAAGACATGGCAACTCTGTTACTTGCCATCCGATCGATCCGCAGTCGGCAACAAGTGGACCTTCAAGATCAAGTACACCGCCGACAGCACCATCGACTGTTATAAGGCAAGACTTGTGGCACTGGGCTGCTCGCAAAGACCATCCTCATGCTCAAGTCTAAGTTCAGTATGATTAATGTCTGCGCAAGAGACGGCGGATTCCTGAAAGCCCTTTCAACACCTAATTGACTTTCGACCATCCCAACTTAAATATCAGCAATAGCACACAGAATAGTTTTTGTCTGTCCGCAAGCAGGTTCAAGCAAAGAGGAACCACCTGGTTTTACACTTTTTAAGCAATATCACTATGCTTGTTTCGGAGTGCGCCGGTCGACTAGCGCACTCCCACTCAAACCATTTGGAACACCAGGGAGAGCAAAAATCACTCGGGAAAAAACAGCCAATTTTCTTACGAGTTGTCACAAACATTTGAGGTCGGCCGACACATTGGCATAGAGCCATCCTATGTAGAAAAAAACCAACTTAAATTTGAAAGAGACATCCGAGTTACTTTGAAAATGAGGGTCAAAGTCAAGGGTTGCACCGGTCGACTAGCGCATATGCAAAGCGTTCGAAGCTAATCTTCGCCAACCGGCTCACCTTATAAACAAACCTTATGAAAAATATTGTGTTTGAAAGGGCTTTAAAATACTGATGTTTGGTGTCTTTTTCGTTACAATCCAATCTCTGATGCCTGAAAAAACCTTCAAAAACAATAGGTGGTGCACTCTTGGATGAGTGCATCGGTCGACCGACACATTGCAAGTCAAATCTTTCAAAAAATATTTTATTTGAAAGGCTTTTGAAATACGGATCTCTGATTGTCTTTGTTGTTGTAATCCGCCCTCCGACGCCTGAGAAAAGCTTTAAAAATGGTAGATGGGTGTACCCTTGGATGAGAGCACCGATCGACTGACGCATTGCTAGTTAAACCTTAAAAAAATATTCTTTTTAAAATGCCTTTCAAATATGAATTTTTCCGGCGTCTTTTTTCGTTGTAAGCCGACCTCTGATGCCTAAGAAAACCTTTAAAAGTGGTAAACGGATGCACCCTTGGGTAAGCGCACCGGTGAACTGGCGCACTGCTAGTAAAACCTTAAAAAAATATTATATTTGAAAGGCCTTTGAAATGAGTTGGGCGGATCAACTGGATCTGCACAACCATATGTCCTGATATCGGACATGCCATTCCTGTGCTTGCTCAACATATGGCTAACCCCGGGCCCACACAGTGGTCGGCCCTTAAGCGCACTTTGCGCTACCTTAAGGGTACTATGGCCTACGGGGCTCCGGTACCATGGCCCATCCGCCGGTAATGTTGCTTCTACCTCCTTTTCCCAACTTTCACCCTACACAGATGCTGATTGGGGGGAGACGTGGACTCCAAGAAATCCACGTTAGGATTCGCCTTGATGCTTTCAGACGCCGCTATCGATTGGGGATCCAAGTGGCAGACCCTCGATTGGGGATCCAAGCGGCAGACCGCCATCGATTGGGGATCCAAGCGGCAGACCGCCATCGCACCCTCTTCTACCAAATCCAAGTATATGGCTGCAACACTTGCCACTAAGTGTGTAGTGGATTACATCAGGCTCCTTGATGAACTTGGTATGATGCAGCAGAAGCCTATGGTTGTTAAGATTGACAGCCAATTCGCTCTCGCTAGCAACCTAAGGTTTGTTCCAGATCCAAGCATATCGATCTCCAATACCACTATTTCGTGATGAGCCTTTCACATCAAAGACGACAAGCGAATCAAGGACGGCGCGGCGCTTTAATGCTGGCAGACATAAAAATAGTATAACTACGGGCATAGCCGGCCTCACAGCCGTAAGCACCGAACGGGCGCTCACGGCTTTATGACCCTCCGTGATAAGCGGGCCGGTCGGCATGATAAGCGGCCGGGTCCGGTGGCCTAACCTAATGACGATGATATATAATCTCACTGGCTTAGCCATACGGCTATATAAGCATGTGGATAGGGTGTGGTCTAGCTTTCGGCCGTGTTCCTTGTGCAGGGTGTGCTCTAGCTTGTGGGCGTGTTTTTTTGCAGATGGTCACTCGCCATGATGGAGTGTGTTCTTTTTGAGTTGTGTTCTTTCATGACATAAGTCTCCTCATGATAGAGTGTAGGTTAATGTCTTTTTGGTGTTGAGTTTTAAGGATTATTTTTTTCTTATTTTTAGCCTGATTTTTCATTAATATCATTATGAGTACATTTGCATATTTATGTCTTCAATTATTACTACAAGCTCATGATTCTATTCCTCCTACTCATGATGAGGATGACAATTTGATGTTATACTCCATGTTTATAGCTGTAATGGTCACATTGCTTGCGGCTGGAAGTGAAGAGGAGATCATTCGGAAGCGAAGAAGAGTATGGTGGAAATTTCCTCGTCAAATCACACTATGGCGGGATGTACACATGAGGGCTTGGCAAATTGAAGGGGATGAGGTACGGGATGCTCAATGGCGTTTTGCTTACAGGATGTCGTACTCTAACTTCATGGCTTTAGTTGACCTTTTCAAGCCATACATTGTGCGTGCTGGGTTTAGAGAACCTCTGGAGTTGCACCATGCTATTGCCATAGTTTTGCATCGGCTTGCTAGAGGCCTTCCTCCTCATATTGTTGCTGACATGTATGGAGTTGGTGCATCTACCGTGGTTCAATATACCTTGTTGGTTACGGAGGTTTTAAGCAATCATGAGAAGTTGTTTTCCAAATTTATTTCTTGGCCTTCTGCAGCTCGCCAACAGGATATATCGGCAAGATTTATGGAACTCACAGGTTTACCCAATATGGTTGGAGCTGTTGATGGGTCACATATTAAACTAGCTGCACAACCAAATAAACAGGACAATCCTGTGGCTTATTGGTGTCGCCATGATATTCATTCTGTTGTTCTGCAAGGAATCTGTGATGCTGACAAGTTATTCCTAGATGTTTCTTGCACACATCCTGGTGGAGTACATGATGCAACTATATTGAGAGAGAGCAGTATATGGCAAAGGATGGTTCAGGGTCAAAGTTTAATAGAGCCATCCTTGGAGGTTTCTGGGACAACAATCACTCCTTATATTGTGGGGGACAGTGCGTACCCTTTGATGCCTTTTTTGATTAAAGCATTTCATGCAGTGGGAGGTGACAATGAGAAAGCCAAGTTCAACAAGAGCATGCATCGGGGACGTGTGAAAATAGAGAACGCATTTGCTCTATTGAAGAACAAATGGCGCATACTAAAGAACTTAAATGTGAGGTTGAAATATGCACCTCAAGTTGTCATAGCTTGTTGTGCACTTCATAATTATTGCATTATGATTGGAGGCCCAACCTAGTGATGTTGAGGACGACCCGTTTCCTTTACATGGCCTCCATAATAGGAATATGTGGGATGATATATCTGTTAGGCAGATGCATAGTGAGGCGAAAATAAGGAGGAAGCCTTATTTCAAGGCTGGAAAAATTCCCGCATGGGAAGCCGCATAATTTTGAGGAGTACAGTGTGTAAAACAAATCTACACAACAAAAACATAGAATCGTTTAACTCGCTCGTCCACATTCGATGCCTTTTCTTTGGGCCTTTCCTAAAACCACGGCTATGTGTAGTTGGTTCTCCAAGCGCATCATTGTTCTTCATATCATGCTCTAATAGAAGTGTTTGCATCTTCACGAGTTTTCCATTTTGGCAGCCTCAATTGCTGACAGGCACTGAGCAAAAGCTGCTAACCCAGCAACGATGTCCTTGCCCAATCCAGCAGAAGACCTCCGGCGCTTCACTTTTCTACGTTGTATACCCTCTTGAGCTTGTTGGTCACTATCGCTGTCGCAAGTTGAGGATGCAGGCTCCGGTATGGCCCCATGGCCATGTGCTCCTGCACTGTTCAACGTAAGAAAAGAAGACCACACACAAGACTGCACTAGGTTAGCAATCTCCACTTACAACAAAGGCCTACCGAACCACACAAAAAGGACTCATCTCAGTTTGGCAGACACACATCAAAGAGACCAAGTTGGCAGCGAGACAAGCACCTCAAGTTAGGCAGGCACTCAAAATTGGCAGCCACCTCAAGTTAGGCAGGCACACCAAAATTGGCAGCCACCTCAAGTTAGGCAGACACTCGGAATTGGCAGGCACATAAGATTGTGCAGAGCACATATGCTTGGAGGAGTGACAAGCACTCAAAATTGGCAGCCACCTCAAGTTAGGCAGGCACACACACTCAGAATTGGTAGGCACATAAGATTGTGGAGAGCACATATGCTTGGAGGCGTGACAGCATGGCTGGCACCTCTGCCAGGCATAAAAACTTTGCATCGCATGTAAGCCTGCTACCTAGAGCCGTGGAATCGGTGGAGGTGCTCTGCTTGCACCCACACCATCCACAAGTGTGCCATCTAGTGTCGTGTCTGCGTCATGCTCCATCTTGGGCTTGGTTTGTGAAGTGCAGTCGAAGGTGGCTTTACCCGGATCCTGTGCGTTTGGAATTCCAGCGAACTTGGGATTGCCCTCACAAAGGGCAGCCATCGCCTCGTAGTGCACCCAGGTAGAGTTCACTTGGCCTGAGCTTGTCTTGGACTCCTTCTCCTTCCTGTATTTTTTCTTCAAATTCTCCAGCTTTTGCTTACACTTTTTTGCCGTCAAGCCAGCAATCTTGCACGAGCTACTCACATCTTTAGAGATTTGTGTCCAATGTCTAGTTGCCAGGTTGCCGCGCTTGAGGTGGACCACTTGCATCTCGATATATGCCTCGATTAAAGTCGCAGTTGCTTCTTGATCCAAGTGATGACCTCCGAACGTTTTCTCGTGCATATTCCCTAGCACTCCCGCAAAGACATCATCATCCGAATCTTGCTCCATATTTTCACCGTGGCGACCCCGAGTACTTGTATTGGTGAAGATATGCACGGCTTCCTCCATGTTCAGAGAGGCCATGCAGCACCAAGGCAAGGCAAGGCCTTGTCCGCAGCAACCACAGCAATTCGGGCGGGCTAGGTAATGACGAGATTACCAGGACTTAGGAATCCCGGGCGGTTGCAAAGGAACCAGGGTTTGCAACCCTACAAATAAAGGGCCTTTTTTTGGCTCATTGCGACTTGGAAGGCACCGTGAGGGACTCTTGGCGGAAAAGAAGGCCAAAATAAGGTATTCTTCTTTCGGAGTGAATCACAACAACGCCTGCTCACTTTGTCGTCTTTGATGTGAAAGGCCCATGAGAGCTGCGCAATGGGGGAGATCCGACTTGACTGCCCCACTGAGCACATGGAATCGGATATCCTGACCAAGAGCCTACCTCACGATAAGCATGTATTTTGTACAACGCTTTTAGGGCTATAGGCACCACCTAGTCATGTTCAGCTAACATCTTGAGATATCTAGCTTGAGGGGGGAGTATAAGAATAGGCTATCACCTACATATACAAGATACCTACTCCAAGGGACACATCCCTTCCCATACGGGTATTTAAGCCCCTAAAGTAAAATCCTAATTTACCTTTTGTCTTTCCTCACGCATTCTTTGTCCCAGCCTCTGGCACCACTTTAATACCACACTTGGACGAGGATATCATGAAGGCACTCATCAAGGTAGGCCGCCTCGTACTAAGCGTGTTTTGATCCTAGTATCACATAACCAAAGCAAACAAATCGGTAAATGTGCACTGGGTTTATGATCCTCCTCTTTCCTGCAAACACACTGCAAAAACTTCAAATCTTCTTCAAGTGGAGAATCTGGTCACTAAGAGGTCTGCAAGCATGTCAGCTCCAGGACCATCTGAGCCAGGGAACACAGGATCTCGAAGGGGCAAACGGCGGGAATGGAGCCCAAGACCTTAACATGTTTGTGTTTCTTTGGTCTATGCGAACCTTGAATATATGTGCTAGGCCGTCTGCTTCCAACAGGGCATCCAAGTCCGGAACTTCCTCAACTCCTGACCAGCAGGGCTTGACACAACAAGCCTTAGGGCAGGGCTTATGGGGGCAACGAAGGAAGGCCGACCGTGAAAACCTGCGTGGAACGAGCAAACCTTGCTCACCAATTTAGAACCGCCACTAAAACCCATATTGCGGAACTAAAGAGGGTGACCAAGAATATTGTATGTAAACCGGTGAAGGAGATCGAGCAACATACTTACCTGGGCGGGGCCCATCGGTAATCATGAAGGCCGATGACCTGGGGTCATCCCCCCATTGCACTACGGTCGGGGTGGCCTCACTATCTACTTACGGGTGGAATAGACGTCATAATTTGTGGCAGCGGGCTCGCGTACGCGCGGCCCCTACCCAACCAAAAGCAAAGTCGGATCCCACACGCGACTCCTGTGTGCCTCCTGTCCCATGCTATCGCAAGCCATCCGTTGCACCATGGAGTTCCCTAAAGTCCTAGAGATAGCGAGTTCTACTCTCGCAACGCCCGTTCGGCATATCGAAAGTTGTGATACTTTATGCCGAGAATCGTGATACGTTTGAAGGGAATGGCACATCCGAATCAATTCTTTTTCTTCCGAAGTAGGGAAGGTTTTGGAGATCGGATTCGGTGAGCAACCTCTCTGTCCCTACCACCTCGGCCAGCTCCTGGTACACACCCTCTGTACAGCCTGGATATTTTGGAGGAGCTCTGATAATCCTCAGTCCACTGTCATGCCAGATATCTCCGTGCCAGCATTGATCTTGTCGTGCACGGCACCATGCGCAAACGGTGTGCAGGGTGCACAGTGTAGAATGGTGTGAAACAGCCTGGAGGTAAGCTTACTACGAGGAGGCCTACCCTGGTCAGTGCCTTCATGACAACCTCGTCCAAATGTGGTCCACCTTCTTCTCCAGGGAGGGAGAGCAGGATATCCAAGTAGTTCCTGGCTTCTTTATTATTTCTGGTGTGCCTATGTTCCTCGATCACTGGTGTCAGGAAGGAGTCAAATCGCTGGTGACCTCCGGCCGGCCTCGGCAACTTGGAGTGCAAGCATTGTCCGCTTCCGTTCGGTCCTGTAATGTACTACAATGCAACTGACTGTTTGTATTTTTCGTTACACTGTTCAAGTGGATCGTCGGAACGCTGCTGATCCCTTGCCGTGCCGCGTCAACAGGTTGATGAGGGCCTACATCACCATATGTGCGAATAGTTTCTCTAGGTAGTATGTACTTGGGCTTTGGGAAATTCCCGTTTTTCCCCGTATTCATCTCAAGTATCTGGATGCCCTGTTGGAAGCAGACGGACTGGTGTCCATTTGGTCGGCTTATTTTTGCAGACCCCGGTAGAAAAAGCATCCAGGAAAAGCTGCTCGGAGGACAGGCTCGTATGTAAGTCACAACTGGAGGTCTGCCGGTTGGATTATTGTTGTCAAAGACAAAGTGTATGCTGCGCATCTTCTATCATCAATGGCTTACATGACAGGGAGGGTGAAGCTTCCAGAACAGTGGACCTCTTCAAAGAATGTGCCCAAGCTGGCCACGTCAGTTGCTCCAGGGGTGCCTATGTTCGCCATCAGGATTTATCCTCAACATGTCGTTGTCTATGGCCAGTAAACTACATAGCTGCGAGAACTGCCATCATCTGCTGTCCATTCTGACTCCCTTCACAGATTTCGTCAACTGCTCCTCATGACTTCCTCATAAAGGTGGGGAGGAAGACGAGGCACAGGAACAGCCAGGAGCGGCCAGGCGCGAGGTAGCTTATGCCGAACTTCTCCTCCATATCCAATTTATGGGTTGCCTGACCTTGTGGCAAGGTCCAATCGCAGCTATTCACCAGCCTCGCCAGAGAGCAATGCACCGTAGCAAGCCCCAGGTGCGTTCCAGGGCAAGCTCGTAGGAGCCAAAAAGGAGCAGCTGTACGTGCTGGCCTCGCACGTCGATGTCGCTGCTGAGGAATCTGTCCGGCTGAAACTCCAGCAGATTCTCCCACACGTTGGGGTGGCGGGTGATACTCCACACGTTCGCGAAGGCGGTGGTCTCGGCAGGGGTATGGAAGCCTGCCCCCTCGGAAGCCTCGGTGCTTGCATGTGGAACCAGTAACAGCACGGCTGGATGATGCCGGATTGTTTCTTTTACCACGGCCGGAAGTGGGGAAGGTTTGGGTGCTTAGATTCTGTGACCAATATCTCTTTTCCTACTACAGTCGGCCCCCCCTAATTGGGAATTCTATAAATGGGATTCCTCTCTAAATGGGACCTCCCATCCTACTCCCTTTAGTTTACAATGTAATAAATGGGACTTTTCCCTAAATGATAATTGGGACCTTTTGAAACATACATTCATGTTAATTTCACCTCCCTAAATGGGATTTCTAATTTTTTTCCTAAAAAAATTTAAAAAAAGAAAGAAAAAAGAATCTATTATTTGAGAGCACAATAGACTTTTAGGTGTGATTGAAGACTCTTAAGCTAAGCTTTTTCCTTTATGATAGATAGAGGTTTTTTGATGCAGCTTAGAGAGAGTGCTAGCTTTCAAACAACTATATAAAGAACTGTTAAAAGTTATTTTTAGTGAAACCTATCAATCCAAATTTAAATTTTCTTTTTTTGGGTATTTTTTGATTTTTTTAAGTTTATAACATTTTTATTATTTTTAAATAGGGAAAATACAATCGGGACACTTCCCTTAATGGGACCTCTAAAGGCACTCCGAACCAGTCCCAATTAGGGGGGGTGGACTGTACCTCGTCCAGCTCCTGGTAACACCCTCTGTACAGCGTGGGATTTCGCAGCTCTAATAGGCCCCGCTCCACGGTGGTGTTAGATATGTCCTTGCCAGTAATGGTCATGTCCTGGAAGCCATGCAGAGCTGGCTTTCCAGCTTCCTCTGTGTAGAATGTACTTGTCCCTAGCCGTTTTCACTACTGCAGCAAGGAGGCTAGGTAAAAAATTGACACAGGAAGGTGGAGTCACACACTGTATCCTGGATTCACCAGCTGCTGGATGTCCTGGTAGCTCTCAAGCTCAGCAACATCCTCACAACTCCCAAGAAACAGAGGCAGCCTCTGGTGAAGCTTTTCCGGCTCAATGTTGAGGATTCGCCTCTTTCCATCAGATCCTCTTCCGCCAGCTTGTTCAGTAAGAAAACTCAAGGGATTGGCTTCATACACCAGCCGAAGATGGCTCCGGGGGTTCATGGCGATCCCCCCGTACAACAGCGTTCGATGCAAGTCGGCGACCAAAGAACATATGTAGCGTGCAGAATACTTCTTGGGGTTCTGCCCTTTCCCCTGCCGGATGTCATCGATGTACTGCTGCAGGCCTTTGGGCCAGTCGAAGTACCTGGCGTCGTTGACAGAGTATATTTGACCTGCACAGGCCAATCCGGATTCAGACTTTCACGTGAACATTCTGAGAGGGCTTTCTCCAGACGATGGTAGTAGACTCACCTCTTTTTGGCACGCTGATGTTCGGGTGTGTAAGGACAAAGTCTCCGAAAGCTGGATCCAAGGTAAACCCACAGGCTCCAGAGCCTACCGAGATGAGCAGCATGGTGGCGGAAGAGTACAAGGCATAACCAGCAGCCACAAGGTTCTCCCCTCTCTGCAGCACGTTGGCAGCTGCCCTCTGGTCCACAGGGAGCGAAACAGACTCTTCCAGACACCTGTAGATGCCGAAGATTGTGCCTGTTGGGATGGAAGCATCTATGTTGCGGGATCCATCCAGAGGGTCGAAAACCACCACATAGGGCCTGTTGTCCCCGAACCATGCTGCCAAGTCCTCTTCCTCTGAAGCTATTGCCGCCACCTTGCCTGAACTTCTGAGGGCTGCCTTCAGAATATCATTCTGCATTGCCAACATGGACCCAGTACGTCAGCTGTTGTAGTCATCCAGGCTTCGAGCTTGTGGGTAGCCTCCACCTGCAGCAACGAGAGGTGCTTCTCAGATCTCCCACACAAGCTTTGAGGATCTCCCATGACAGCCTGAATGGAGACTGGGTAATGCAAGTGACATGAAGCAATGACTGCAGCCTACATTACAAAAAGTCGAATAAAGTCTGACGAACCATTAGGGTTACAGCATCTCAGCGCAGTTGCCCACGACATCAATCAAGCACGTGAAAGCTAATGCTCAACTCGGTGAAAGAATCTGGATTGCAATAGTAGCCACATCGGAACAGAGGGAATCACTTACCGACACAATGTCGAGGGGCTTGGGAGCATCTCTGCCAGCTGCAACCGATCCCACAGCATCGGGCACCACAGGAATGTTTGCTGGAGAGGCGAGGAGGGCAGCAATGCGCTTGCAGGCGCTGGCAACCTGCTCCAGTACGATCTTCAGCTCGTCGTCTACACTCTTCTGCTGCTCAAGATAGCTGAGCAGAGTTGCAGGGGAGGCCATAACTTCCTCAGTTTCTGTTACTGGTACTACTCCGGGCGGTGCAGCCATATATGGAGGAACCGATGCTGAAGCCAAGGACTCAGGTGGGGCTTGAGTGGCCAACGAGGCGCGAGGGAGTGAGCAAGAAAATGGCCAGTAGAACGCTGCCGTGCGGGGTGCGGTTGGCACGGCAAGGGAGTTAGGTGATAAAGCACGGCACCCAACGTGGCCACCAAGGGAATGCATGAGGAGACTGCTGGACATCCCTTCTATGCCAACAATCGGTGACAAATTCCCAAGAAGCTTGCGGTTGGCAGGAATGCTTCCAGCCCGCCTTCACGACCACCCAGAATCTGCGAAGCCAGGACCCAATGTCTGCGATGCGCGGAATGTCTACTTGGACTGGTGGATGACCAATTTGGACGCCGTGTCGATGCCCAGTCAGATTAGGATATTTGAATTGAATTTCAGATATTTCGCCGGTCGGGAAGAGCCCAGCAGCGTACAAGGATGCAGTCTGGGTAGCACCTTTATCAGCCATGATCCAGCATCCAGCGGGATGCCGTGCCTTCAGACAAGTTTTAATCCCCGGTCAAGTACATGTGTCCGCCAGGTGGCGCTGCCCCTCGTGGTGGCGTGACCTTGGGCACTACCTTGGAGAGACTGCCACCCGCGAATGGGAAGGCAGGCTGATTCCAAACTCCATCCGAGTCCGTTCTGTCCTGTCCTGGTTCAACGATGAGGTGGACAGTGAGGCTAATCGTGGAATCTCATCGTCCTTACCTCTTCTCATTTTGCATGTGGGCAGCGACCCCCGTTTGACCCAATAGTGTCTAGGCACTGTAAGCCAACCACATAATCCGAACGGTAATGCTGCTCATTTCCTCGCAGTTCTCTCTAGGCGTCTACTGGACGGGTGACTTGGGCTCCATACCAGTTCAACTTGAGGACGCCCTGCAAGCAGTCGATGCTTTCCTGCTCTTGAGGGGTGATCCAGTAGGAGCGGAACCCATTCCTCTGCCTGCCATTGTGTGGCGTTTAGAGATCGTCTCTGATTGGAGCTAACCTGCCTGTGCTGCAAGGATGTCTGGACCTCAGGGGCTGGTAGTAGTGGTTGGTGGTTCAGGCTATCTTGGCCTTCATATCCTTCAGCACTTCTCTGCAAACTCCAATTGTCATCTGGCCTACACATTCCACGACCATACGCCATCTTCTTTCCTGCAAAGCACTCTAGGTCGAGCTCATGCCTTCCAGGTGGATGTTGCTACTGGAAAGGGTTTGGAGGCCATCTCAGAGATGTTAGGACCAGTGAGTGCCTATCCTGGAGCCATCTTCTCCACCTCCTTTGCGTTTTGCAGAATTTACTGCTTTGGTTGCTTGGCTTCTCATAGAGTAGGCTGCAGTTTGGTGATAGTTACTAACATGTCCTGCTGTGGTCAGCCATCCGTTGTTATAAACTGTGCAGCCATGTCAATACCTCGGGATTGTGAAGAGAATCCTGAACAAGCCAGAGCCATCAATGTCCCTAGGTTTCTTGTGCATTGGCTATCATCCTTTGGTTATTTCAAGCCCTTTCTTATTCATCTCTCAACAGATCAAGGTTTATTTCCCTGCAATCACCCCTTTCTGCGAGCAACTGTGTAGGTTTTCCCCCTTCTGATGTTTTTGGTGCTAACAGCTTCGATATCTTGTACAGTTTATGAAGGCACCCGGAGATTCTACTCCGAGGAAGATGAAACCAAGCCTGTGAACGTGTATGGGCAAACGAAAGTTGAGGCTGAGAAGTTTATTCAAGCAACTTGGCCAAATTATGCCATCCTGAGAAGCAGTATCATATATGGACCCAACCCTGTTGTGCAGGTCGAACGATCACTGCCGGTTCAGGTGCGTCTGATTACGACTTCATGTTTGCAATCGTCCTGAAAAGTAGCAGGAGCATAGGTAGCAGTCCGTAATGGAAAGGGGCCCGGTTGTGGATTGTGGATCTGACCACGTCTGGAAATGCAGTGGATCGACAGCGTGCTTGCAGCTGGTGAGGAGACCGATTTCTTCATTGACCAGTACAGATGTCCCATCTTCGTAAAAGATGTGGTACATGTGGTGGAGCTTCTAATCACCAATATTTCTCCAGGTTTGATTGTGGTCCTGGCCCTCTTAGCAAAAAAGTTGCTGGTTTGCGACTGACTATCGGGAGTTCTGTCTGGCCCTTGGGTCTGAATGAACTGCAGGAGGCGAGCATGTCCAGCTCCTGCTGAACTTGGGTGGGAGTGAGCGGCTGTCACGAGCTAGAATGGCGGAAATCGTAGCACAAGTTAGAGGACGTAACATCTCTCTCATCAATCGGGCAACCTCCACGGTGCGCTAACTTTACCGTCAGATATGCGTTTGTTTCAGATGTTTGGGAACTTTGACCCCTGTGTTTGTACAGGCCGTACGAGGCGTTAGAAGCCCTGCAGATATCTCCATGGACATCTCAAAGTTGGAGTCGCTGCTTGGATTCAACCCAACAAAGTTCGCAGACGGGGTTCGGCAGACGTTTGACTACACAGCATCCATACGATAACTCATCCTTTTGATCACATATCCATAGCTGTCTTGAGTTTGTGAAATATGTAGAGTGACACATTGGACACGATCCATGTGTCTGACGATCAGTGAGTGACAGTTAGGTGAAGGAATGTACATAAATGGCGCTGTCGGAAAAGGAAGGCTCTTACACTGGTTAGGTACAACATTTCTAACATTGCGCAAAACAAGGTGCTCAGGACAGTTTTCCGCATGCTAGCGCCCAAAGAACGAAGAGTTGGGCCTCCTTACACGAAACGCAGAAGCCGAACGTTCTTCTGCAAGCTGAGATCTTCTTATTCCCCAAAAGGCTTTCGGTTGGCTGCCCTCCTTCACGGCTCGGAAGTACCAACCCATGTGCAGCTCACAATGAACACAGTGTGCGATAGTCCAGGAATAGCTGCACAGTCCAATGAAAGAAGTTGAACATAACGCCTGCTATCACCAATTTTCCACGACACATTCTCGTAGCACGATTCAGGGGGAGAAAGAGCCACCCTACCCAGGGAACCAACTATGTGCCGTTTCTGGGCGCCCAACGAGCAGCAGCCCCCTTGCTCGTGTGAGGGTTAAGGCTTCAAAGATATAACCATGTTCATTGACAAATGCGCTAACAGGGCCTTCTGCAGACATGACTAGCATGTCACTCCTCTTCGCAATAACAGCCTGCAGACAACATACATGCTTTGTTAAAGTGTATGCTTAGCATGAACAAAGGCACGAATGTAGGTGGGAACTCCATCATACTCACACCGCAGCTCTTACAACAAAGGCGCTCCAAAGTCTCTAGTATTTGGATTTCCTTCTTAAGGCGGTAAACAACCCCATTCGTTTCCAGCAGTTCCTGCTTTGTGGCGTCTTGGACAGGCAAGTTGCTAGCAATGTAGAAGGACACCATTTCTGGGCTCCTGTTGGCATCGCACATCAACGGCTGGTCTATCATCTGCCGCCACATATCTGGCAGGGCCATCACCTCAAAGTTAGCATGCACATACAAAATGTTCCACGATGGACCAGCTAGCAAAGATGTCCTCCATAGAAAAATCTCTCGTGTTGCCTACAGTCGTGAGGAGGATGTCATAATCTCACATTTTAGAAGGAGAAGTTTGCATCCATACCAGTGGCTCGACGAGCAAGATCATAGGCATCATACATCCTGTACACCCAATGGGGCCAAGCTGAAAGTTGTGCCCTGCATCTCCACCGTGATTCATCTGCAGCCCATGCTTTGCATGCTCCTCCCCAACCTTCATATCTGCCACGCTTTCTTTGCTTCACCTCTCTAGCGTCGCAATAGAGATCAGGACTCTCATCTTCTTGTTCATACCTATGTTGTCCTGGTCCAACTTCCCCCAACCTTCCAGAGTCTATCACCACCCTTAGGAGCCTTCCACCATCATCACTGTCCTCTGCACTTGATTCATCTTCACCATCTGACAAGGATTTACTATCTACAGATCGGGTACCTCCTGACCTTGGATCTTCTACGAACATTGTCAAGTGTGAGTCAGCTTCATCCATCTCACCTCTGTCACTATCCACATCATCTGACACAGTACTCTGAGCACGTACAACCTTCCCACTTTCATAATTTGGGACACATGCCAGGCGTCCGAAGGCCTCTCTGGGAATATGGAGCACCTTATCCTCCTCAATGATTCGCACTTCAGCATAAGGCTGTGCCAGACGGAATATGAAGAAATTGATGAGCAACACCATCTACACTATTAAAATCTCATTGAGTCGAATTATTCCTGCCCATCAAAGCAACTAGAAGTTGGACAGTAGGTTAGTAACTCACAGTCCCTTCAGCATCTGTCCAGGTTTTGCCGACTGTAAACCGCTGACGGCCACGAGTTATGACATTCATGGATCCATCACTAAAGGATCTCACTTTGCGAATCTGAGGAGCAACTCAAGTAAGAAAGCAGGAAGCTGCCATCAAATAGAATGACTCAACTCCATGAAGAAATTATTTCACATGAAAGTGACAAACGAGGCAACTTCTGAACACCTCAGCTGTTGTTCCGACTGATGCCAAACGCCCTCCCCCATCATGGTTCCGTCCAACATGTACCTGCACAACCCCATCACATACTTTGAGGAGGAACCTACAACCGGAAGAACAAGTCAACTCTAAAGCTCCTCTCTTCCATCTACTAGATAAGTGGTGAAAGGCTTACAACATTTCAAGTCGAGATACAGCATCAAAAAAATCATTTTTGGAGGACTTTCTCCCATAGTTTGAGACTTACCACACCTAAAGTAGACGGGGCAATGGTTTGGTGCAAGGCATGGTAGACAGCCGCTTTGAATCGAGGCTGCAGCACCCTTAACGGCAAGGTGTCTTCAGGGAACAATACAATTCCTAAATATCCCATGTCCCCCGTGT
Source organism: Anthoceros angustus (assembly GCA_010909165.1). Classification (NCBI taxonomy): domain Eukaryota; kingdom Viridiplantae; phylum Streptophyta; class Anthocerotopsida; order Anthocerotales; family Anthocerotaceae; genus Anthoceros; species Anthoceros angustus. The sequence goes on from MU008178.1 coordinate 743,623, forward strand.
GTCAACCAAGGTGGGCTCCTTATGTGCGCACATGACTAGCAATAACAAAAGTAGCAGGTATACCTTCTAGGAAAAACATAGGCAAAATCAGCAAGGCGCCTCCATCGTTATACTGGCGACCACCTCCACCAGTAACGTCGTCAACATCTGCAAGAGTTGAAACAGCTTAAGCTGTCCGACTGCCAAAACAAACGAATGGTGCATACGACCCAAAACAGTTCATACCACCAAGATAGGTATGCCTCGAAACGAGACAGGAGATTTCTGTATGAAAAGTGAGGCGACCCCGTGGTCCAGCTCTGCCGTCACCACGTCCTTCAAGACTGACAACCAAAAAAACGCAGAGTCAAGGTAAGCTTAAGACGTCAGAAGTTCTGTACATCTGTATCCTTCCACATTTCCTTGAGTCACCAAATCCGACAGCAATTCAATCAGGTTGGGACTTGGGCAGACAGCCGGATGGCGGGATATGCTGACTACGCAAGAGCTTGTAAACAACAGCAATTGAGATGATAAAAAAACTAAGTCCAGTCGGGATGTAGCACCTTGAATCATCGCTACGGTCGGCGTCGAGATCCGATCCCACTTCTTCTACTTCCAGCTCCTCAGAGTCCAGCTCCCGCACCCGCTGCATGTGAAGCCGCTCGGTCTGTGACAACTGAATCCCTGTAGCATCCACCCCTGCCCCACCTCCCCCTGATGGTGCAGCCAATTCGTCCTCGTGCAGAAACCGAGCATCGGCATCGGCATGCTCCATGCCAGCACACAGCTTGTCTTTCACGCACAATCAAGCACGTCTCCTTCACCCGCGAAACACATTTCTCCTAGCACGCCAGCCGATTTCCACTATCGTTTCAGAAAGGAACCCTGCAAACCTATGTAACTAGGTAGTAGGAACTCACTACTCCATGGCTGGCATCATTCCCACTTTGTTCAAACCCTTGCTGGATTAAGCCGACTGTGCAAGCAACTATGTAGGTCATATGTACATAGGACTGTTACCGAGACCATACGCTGAGTCCATAATTTGGATAAAGGACCCCGAAACCAGCCGCATCCGCTCGTTCGGTGCTCCTCTGCCAAGCAACACGAGTATTTAGAGTTATATTCCTAGGTCATGCAAGGCCTTCCATTCATATGAGGGGTGCCTAAGGGCCATATAATAAAATTTTAAATTTTTGCATAATGGACGACTTGGTCATCGCATAGCACCTAGTTAGCTGCTCTTAATAGGATTAGCTCTTTGGAAGCCTAATACTAAGAAGTTTTAATCATGGGATTTGGTGTACTTGGAGCATCACCTTACAAGCACATTGGATCTAAGTAACCCTAATCTGGATAATGAGGTCAAGCCATAGGCGTGCCATGTGACACATGTCATCACATTCGCGATCCAAAATCAATGTTTTGTGACTGTCATAACAAGAGTTGTTATATGTTTTATTTATGTGCACAACTAATATTGCTTCTTGGAGAGATAGGTATTGCAAGAGTTGTAGTGGTCCAGCTACAAGAGGATACACTTCGAGCAAGGGGATGTGAGATCGAAGGGCATGAGCTCCATAAGGTTCACGAATTGTAGTTGAGGTATGCGCAGGCACTAATCTCATTAGTGTATGCAAGCATCGTAACGTGATTGTTTATTTTTCAATCACAATGGTAGGAGAGTTTGTCGAGAAGAGGAGCTAGGAAGTATTTGTTGTGCAACCACAAGGAGGAGCAGAATTGTCAGCTTCGTCACCATTAAGTAGCGCTGTTGGGCTTTTTTTTTTTCCCATGTGAGCTTTGAAGAGCATGGGCAGGAATGATCTTAGTATGTGGACCTTGCAGCAATGTAGTCATACAAGGTATTACTCACTAGAACTCAAGCATCTAAAAGCACAATAATGCAGAGGACACAGTGTGTGGACAATGTTAGATATCGGCTAGCAGGTTGTTTTCATTTCATGGGGTACCTAGTACACCCAATTCCTGTTTGTACAATGTGCCCGGGCATCTAATCACTGCGAGACTCTCTTAAGATTTAATATGGCTTAAGTTGCCACAACCTAGGCATACCCTCTTCTGAGTTCCTTCGTGAAGTTCTATTACATCACTTGCTTAAAAATGGATATATAAGAAGACGGTCATTTTGAAGAGTTTAGGTCTTATTTATGCGTGTATAAACGTATTTTAAAATTTATCAAATTCTGAGGTTTCTTGAAACAAGGTCATTCTCACGACCAACAAGATACAAACGTTTAAAGTCTTCACATAACATGTTGTAATTTTGGTTTGAGTTTGCTCATCAACCTTCCGCTCGCACCAGTCTGTCCTAAGACTATTTTCGCTCTGAAAATTCTATTGGACCCTATCTCTTATACATTAGGACGATAATATCTTCGTTGACCTAATGGTCTTGATCCGCGTGCAATGCGAGAATGAGATTGGTAGGGTTTGCACTTGGAGCTGAGTCCCCAACAAACGTCTCAAGATGCAAAAGGTCCTCACTACTTGTTCAAGGATTTCATCACGAGAAAAAAGATGAGGGCTAAGTCAAGATAAAGACATATTTAGATTAGGGAGCAGCACAAAAAGGGTTGAAAATGCCAAAACGAACCCTTTTAAGCAACAAAAAATTAAAAAATATGTAAAAACCAAAAAAAATATCCAAACGCAAATATGCTCCAAAAAATGATATTTTTACGTTTTTTATTTTATTTATTTTTTGCTCATTTCTGCTAGGATGAACCACATTGGAGTGCACTAGGGGGCATGAACCGCTAGGGGTGTATACCTATAGGGTGTGGCGCCGCGGATTTGAGTACCACATTTCAATTGGAAAACACCCTAAACAACGCCCAAAAAAAAAGCACATTTTTGCCCCAAAAAAGATGGGATTTTAGTCATAACCCCTTGTTGCCAGAGAAACCCATTTCTACCCAGACGTTGTTCTTCATTTTGCAATCTTTGTGGCATAGCTTAGCTTCTAGACTAGTGCTCGTATTCTTTCTACATACTTGGTCACATCCTCATTGTCCTTGTAATGGCACAACAGAATTGGACTTCTTGTTTTGTTCCGGATTCATCCGCAATGGAACATGAATCCACAATGGAATGGTGTGATACAAAAAATACGGGATAAGTTTGCAAGTCATAGCTGTAGATGGACACCTAGTTTAGTTTCGAAACCTGTACCGCCACGCGAAGTGGTTGCTTGTTAAATACCTTGAGCATGAATGAAGATGATAACATATTTAGGTCTCTTTTGGTCCCTTTGGTCTAGGCAGCTCAACTTCTCCTTGCACTCGCTGATGAAGATTTTGGTCCGGAGCTGTGAGATGAATGTAGTACACAAAACGGACCAATCAAGCATGTTTGGGTCCCTAAGGGGCCTTCAAACCAAACTTCTGCCTCATCCTAGAGTGAGGCCAGGAAGTATTTCACCATCTTCTTTTCCCTCCCGAACATCCTATTTTTCAGGACACAACGTCAAGTGTTCGTCAGTCGTTGGATAGGGCTTCATAGAAGTGAGGAAGGATCGGGTGAGCACCATATCCAAGAACAAGCTACCCTCTTCGGAGGGCGCATTCTATTTATCTTGTCGATGGCCCCCTCTTGTGGCATGTGAGTCATCATGCTCCAGGGGGTGTCCATGCATTAGTTCAATTTTCTACCACTAATTATTTGTATTCACTCTGACTACTTACTATACAATTTTTACCGTCTCTCTAATTACCATAGGGTATTATGTTCCATATCCCTCTTAACAAAACCGGTATTATGTTCCATATCCCTCTTAACAAAACCTCCCCGATTTAGAGCTTTCAAACCTAGAGAAGGCCATGCAATCTTAATGTCAATCTAAGCACAACAACTTCAAGAGGAAAAAACCAACATAACGACAAGTATTTGTAAGGTCTAAAGGTCACTCCTTCGAGGAATATCCTCCGAAGGTTGTTGGGTGCATTGTGAATTCCAAATAGGACGACGCATGGAACTATTCTAATCGGTGTTGTGAGTTGCAAGAAAATTCTGACCTTCCTATCAAGCTTCCTACGAATGAATGAGGTAAGCTTCGGATTTCTCTTAAGCTTCCACATGGTTGATACTAACGAAGATGTGGTACGTGACCAGCCAAGTGAGAGGGAGATAAATAAGGATGTTCTGTGCACACAAGCACGACAAAGGTGTTCAGAGCTGGGCCTATCATGCTGCAAGATGGTCCCGCTGTGACTAAACTGCACACGACATTGTTACCTTCCTACTCAAATATCACAAGATATCAGTTCTTACGAATAATGGAATTATTCTATTATTCCGAACAATCGTTTTTATGACAGCAAGTGGCAAAGAAAGGACAACACTTAGGACGGACTTCTTTTCCACAACCTTGGACGGATAGGGCTCATGTTTCGACAAGCTTGAGATTGCAAACATGAGCTCAAATCCACCAGAAAAAAAAGAGATTGGAAACATGCCTGTAGTGACAAGCCCATCACTGTATAGCTTAAGCTAAGAGTTTTTTGCACAGTGTAGACAAGCAAATGAGCCGGCATAAACAATGATCAGTTGGTGAGTTGCTAGCAAGACAGGCATAACGTATTTTGGTTGACAGTAATGCAATCAGTTAGTTGAAAAGCAACAATGACAAAGCAGCAAAAGGAGACTCGATGAGCAGCAAACTGAAGTGTGCCATTGGAGTCCATGCTCCTGTGCGGGCCTTACTCTCATTTCATCTCATTTCCACTCTTATACTCAGAGTGCATGAGTTTCATGGCATAGTTTGAAGTGTGCCATTGTAGCCATGCTCTTGTGCGAGCCTTGCTCTCATTTCATCTTGTTCCCACTCCTGTACCCCGAGTGCACGAGTTTCACGGTACAATTTGAAGTGTGCCATTGGAGCCATGCTCTTGTGCGGGCCTTGCCCTCATATCATCTCGCTCCCACTCTTGTATCCTGAGTGCACGAGTTTCAAGATACAATTTGCTGAGGACCCTTTACTTTCTATCTCCTGACCTATGAGCACAAGGGCACTCTTCCTAATGTTGACCCTTGAGGACCCTTTACTTTCCATCTCCTGACCTATGAGCACAAGGGCACTCTTCCTAATGTTGACCCCTATATCCTGCTTAACACATTTTTCTAACGCAACTATGCTTTTCCACTCAACAAACCCTATGATTGGAGTTTAGTAGCAGTGAGCTACATATGCTAGAAGATGGAATTCATAAAGAATATTTACTATTATGAAGCTCTGAAAAACGCTTACTGTTTGCTCTGACTCCAGAAAGCGGTAAAGTCTCTAGAAAGTTGTGGGCGTATTTTTGGCACACCTTCCCATCAATTAAAATAATCTGTTTTAGAATGGCCTAAACCTTTGTGAAATCGACAAGGCATGCCCTGCCACTCTTTGGCCTTTGTCGCCGAATATCGTAGACTAGGTTCCAGGTGTTCCTTTCCCTTACTGCCACCGCCGAGCCGTGGCATCCATGAGGATCAGGCAATTGTACTGCTGCCACAAGGTCGCAGGCGACTCCTTTAGATGCTTGCCGGCTGGCACACCAACCACGGACAGCAGCATTAGAAGGAAGCTCAGAAAAGTTCGCCTCCTCAGGCAGCAAGCAGATACCCGGCGTGTGCCCACACCCGGATTTTCGGGGACGTGTCTTCGAAGGAACTCGCCGCCTACGGTGTGCATGAATGTCCCACATCCGGAAAATACTGGGGACAATACCTCCAGGCTCGGACGCTTACGATTAAAGCCAGGGATTAGAGCGGTCGCTCTCACCACTTAGCACCACAGACTCCCTGCCAACACGCAACTTTTGAGTTCGCAACGAACCAATCGAAAACCCAGCAACGGATGAACTACAGAAAACGAAAAGCTTGCCTCTGGGAGCCACCTGGGGCAGATGTAATTGACCTCGGTTATCCCACATCCTCCCAGCCGGGCATATTCTGTTCATCATCTCTCTGTCGAACTTGCAAAGCTTCAGTCACACATTGCTCCACGTACTGACAGAAGAAAAATGGCGGCTAAGACTCTTTACTCGCTAAACATGCACAAGTCTTGTAACATTTCCAACATCAGACTACGTAGCTAGCTACAGGATACAAAATCCATTCATGACCTGATGAATTTATGGGCAAAAATAGCCCGAGTTGAATTGCACATTGAAATATTAGTACGCAACAAATGACCTGTGCATAACCAAACACTGCTGCCAACTAAGGACCAAAAATGTTTTCAACAAGACCTTTCTGATGCACGAACTACAGTCTACATTGCCTCTACTCAACTCCTCTACTCCTGACTCTCAACTCTCCACGTCTAATATGTCTACTTTACAACCTGGGACTGCAGACCAGGCTCATCCAATGAATTTATCTATGTACAGAGCAATTTAAATCTGCAAAATAAAGAAAGAGAATTGACACCGAGAATTGACACCAAACACGCATCTAGACGACACTTATGGCACTGGTCAGACCTCCACCAGAGTTCAGACTATTGGCGCTAAGACTTGAGTTCGCGTGGAACGCTGAATGCCTTGACGGTTGCTCCAGCAGCTTGAGTGTGAGTGGTGATGGCTCAGAAGATGGTTGAGACAGCCCCAGAGTGAGCCTGGCAATCTCCGGGGATTCGTCTGGCTTACTGGGCACAGGGGGGATGGATGCGGTGGGCCTGACAACTTTGGAACTGGAGCTGACTACAGGCCTCCCATACCCCGGAGGTGCAAGCCCAGGCCACAGAGCATACGAGTATGGCACAGCAAGTCCTGCAGCAGCACCAAGTGGAGGATTGGGAGGTGGAACAGCGACAGGTCTCTGCACCACAGGTATAACAGGCTCTAAGCTGAACCCAAAACTGGTGGACTCCCCACCCTGCTCTGAGCTGCCCAAGGAGATAACCGGGACAGGAACTGGTGCAATGGAGGTCACGGGGTTCAGGGGAGGCACGGAGAATGCTCTCATATACCCTTGCTGGCCTGCGGTTTCAAAAAAGTGTCCAGTGTTAAATACTGTGCCCTGGCCAAGACTCAGCTGATGTAGGGGGGGAACGATGTCTGAGGCCTTGGAGACCACTTCCTCAGCAGTGGGACTGGGGCCCTGCACCATCAATGCTGCACATCAGCACTTGAAATCGAAAGAGGAAGGTGGTAGCAAGTGGACACGGAGTTGGTTGCAAACAATCCAAAACAGAGAAGCACATACCGTTTCTGAGACTATGTCGAACAAGCTGGAGCGACGTTTTCTCTTATTAAGATTGGTCTGTCGTATAAAGAACTTCTGAGCATGGCTTGCAACTTGCGTAGGAGTTCTAGATTGAACAAAATTCCTTGAGATCCCTCTCCAGTCTCCTTTGCCCAGCTTCTGCAGGCCCAAGAGAAACATTCGATGTTCCTCCTCCGTCCACGGAACACCTGAAAGGTAAGACGATGACAACGTCAGACTTCCACCCTGCAGGATGGATAAGTAAGTGCGGATCTCCGCTGGACCCATCTGAGCAGCAACCCCAGCGACAGCAACCTTGGTGCTGGTGCCAAGGAAAGACCTTGTCACAAGACATCCATGACAAACAGACATGTCTGCAATCTGCATCCGCAACCTACATACGTATGTGCGTAATCGACTATGAAGACACAAGTGCGGACGTAGAAAGCTCTTCAGCATAGAAAGTCCTGACAAGAGAAGTCCTGAAATGAGCAATTCCTCGGGTGAAATCGGTACCTTTCTTACGCTCACGGGCATTACTGGAGGTCTGCACAAGCCCGTCCGACACATATCCATCGTTAGCGGCTCCAGACTCAGAGTGTTCCGGAGTGGAAGGCAGATTGCTGGCAGTCGCGTAGTGACAAAGATTGCCCATGCTGGCGCTCTTCCTCATGCCGTCCGTCAACCTGACCCCGAAGAGGCGCACCCCACGATCCGGACAAGTCCGCGAATTATGTCCATTGTGGCCGCAGTGCGAGCACCGCCGGGTCATATCCCTATCCAGTTCGTCCAGATTTTTGGTCCCCCGGGGTGCCGTTGGTGACGAGTGAAGACTCCCGAAGGAGTCTCACTGCTAGCAGCTTGAGCTGAGGGGGAAGTCCTCAATCCACCTCCCGCAAGAACGCCAGACGCCGTTCCCTCAAGAATGCTCCAAATTTGGGCAGCAAAACAGCGCAAGGCAGCACAGTGCCGCTGAGCGCGGCAAAGAAGGGCAGCAGCCACCAAGCACGAAGCACAGCCCCGGCCTTGGGAGGCAAAGAAGGAGGCGTAGCTGCGGCGACCACACAATCAAGGGTCCAACCGAAACAGCAGCAGCAGCAAGGGCAGAGGCAGAGCAGCAGCAAGAGCAAGAGCAAGAGCAAGAGCAGGGGCCGACGAAGCAGAGTCACAGATCTGCAGGAATCCAAAGGGCTCGCTCCAACATTCGACTGGGGGGGAGCGTCAGATGCAAATCCGGCCGCAATCAACCCTAGCGAAGGCACATCAATCGAGCCCAGCCCCCCGGCGAGCCTTGCAGCCCCGGCCGCCTTCTCCGCAATTGAGAATCAAGAGACCAAGAAGCGAGATCGCAGAAGAGTGGCGGCCGCAGGGTAGAAGAGAGCAACGAGGGGCAGCCAAGGAGCAGCCAATTGGCGGGGTAGCCGCACAAAGCTGAGGCAATTGGCGAGCGAAGGGAGAAAGGAGCCGCTGCCTCCACGCGGGCCGCAGACGATGATGCAAGAAATGGGTGACGAAAATGAAATCGGGAGCGCCAGGGGAACATAAAGGACGCAAAGATGGTGTAGAAAGAGAGGAAAGGAAACGGATGGTGTGCACACGACCACCAAATAATAGAGCAGAGCAATGTAGTGCATCACTTTCCTCCAAGATTTACTTGCGAGTAACAGCGTTGTACGTGTACGGGGGTAACGTTACCCTGGGAAGCGGAAGAAGGCGGAAGCATGACGATCAGCAAGGTCGCGTATACCAAATACCTATTCCTACTGGGCGCTGGGCGCTGGGAATGCGGGAATGCGGGAATGAGGGTGCGACGTCGGATGTATGCAAGGCATGTGAGGGAGGCCATGGTTTGCGTTTTGTTTTGGATGAGATGTCCGATCCCGATGGATTTGTGGGAAGTGGGTGCAGTCGACCACGTGGATCGGGAGACAGACACAACGGTTGACGCGCCAAGGGCCACGGTGAGCCGATATTTCTGCTGCCCCCATTCATGCAGTGTTGCAGTGTTGCAGTGTTGCAACTGGGGGAGAGGGAGTGGCCCACTGGACTGCATGTTGCAGTCATGGACTAACCCTTGAGCATGTGCATGACATGGATGTGAGACCGTGGTGCGGCCACACGTCGTCCGCGGGGCGGCATATTTGTAGGATTACATGGGCATATTCACCTCATAATGCCACATGGTAGACCCTTCCAACGTCACGTCAAGGGTTTGCGGCACAGCAGATTGCAGGCTCCAGGCTCCGGCCTCCGGCCTCCAGGCTCCGGACGTGGCTTCATCGTTGGTGCCGCTGTGGGCATTCGCAGCACGTCTTCCGTCGGGCCCCCGTGTGCCGGCTGTCAAACCAAGCAACTGTCCCAAAAAGGGCAAGCGCCAAAAAGCATAAAAGCTCCATCGGTCGGCTCCTCTTGTCTTGGGATATGCACACTTCCATACAGCCACACAAATATCGATCTCCGATATCACCCGCTGTCCTTGTCCTTCAACCGGCACCGCCACCGCCACCGGCAGCCCCGCCCGCTGGAGCTGGAGCTGGATATTGCGTTTACGCCTCTGGATATTATGCTGCTAATTATGATTAATAAATCTAGTGACATCATTTAGGACAATGTGGTCGCTAATTCGCGTCAGTGCTGGAAAGTGGGAACCAATAAAAAAGGAAAAGGAGAGAAAAGTAACTTTGGGTTTGGGATCTCAAGGGAGAATAATAATTTCCTCTATCACCGCTAACATATATCTTAGAATCTTTAATTGCGTCATTTCATATCTGAATTTGAGAATGGCAGTTTATAATTATGAATTTATTATGTACCAACTTGTTAGTTGGAGGTAGGAGTGTTGCCACGTCTTCTTCTTCTTCTTCTTCTTTTTCTTCTTCTTCTTCTTCTTCTTCGTCCGACCGCTTACACTACAAGTATCCACCCATACCTACTTGAAATTGGAAGCAGTCATGTCAAGTGGTAGAGGAAGGAGGAGGGTCACATAACATCTTCTTTTATTTCATCTCATCACCATGTCCATTTCAGGGAGAAGGAATGACTTGGTCAAGGATCTTGATCACAAAGAAGAAAAAGACAAAAGCTATGAGTCATAAGTGAGCAGATCATGTGGTACTATTGTTTCGATAAGGATAATAGAAAGACCACCTATCCAAAAGAAAAGCATGGCATGGCATAGCTTACAAAACTAAAAGTGGTGGTGAGGCTGAGTGCCAAATCAACGGTCAAAATATCAAAAGTGGGTCAAAATATGGTTTGGTTCTGTTGGTCATGGTCCTATCACTCGGTGTTCGGTGTTCGGTGTTCGTCTCCTCGGGGTCCGGCCCACATATCATGGGAGGATGCAAAAAGGAGGGGATGTGTGTTTGAGATGAAGCATCGGCTGATGTCACAGCGATTCTCGTTACTTCACATTCACATTCCAAACCCGACCCAAGGAGGGGAAAGGAGGGGAGGGGAGGGGAAGGGACGGGAGGAGAGGGGGGGGAGAGAAGAAGAAGGAACCAAGGAAGAGGATTCTGTGAGATCCCTTTGGAATCGTGCAACGGAAATGGGGATTAGGAAAGGGGGAAAATGGGAAACCGGAGGCATTGAAGAATGTGTGAAACGGAACCGATTCGCTGGGCTGGCCAATCAGTCGTTTCGAGGGAGGTTCCCAAGCAAGAGCGGCTGATTGGCTCCCTGGCCTACCTACCTTGACCACTTTTGTGGTATGTGTGTACAGTACCGCAAACTGCATCCTGCAGCCTGTAACCTGCAACCTGCAACCTGCATCCTGCATCCTGCATCCTGCATGTCATGCGGTGCATAAATGCAGGTGCAATGTTATCCGTCCATTTGCCCAGGCCCCTCGGGGCCCAGCCTGGAGGCATCAGGCAGAGGCGGTAGACAGAGGAGAGAGACGCACATAGAGGCCCCCCATTGGTGCACTACTCCACATCATTTGACCAGGCGCCGACACGACGCACCAGGCACCAGGCACCAGGCATCAGGCTTCCCTGGCGCCTGGAGCCAACCGCGAGGCAGGCCCAGGCCCAGGCCCAGGCCCAGGCCCGCCACTTTCGCCTCCGCTTTCGCGCCGCGAATGACTCATATCACTCAGATACAAATATACAATATTTGCAACTATGTATATTCGAGTGTACATACGTAGGGTTAGGTCAAAACAGCGGCCTGCCGCCGCGGCCCCGTCCGTCCCAGCTCCAGTCCAAATTATCCTCGGACACTGGCACTAGGATATTTGGCAACAACGAGTGGCTGTAGCTGCTCTGCGATTCCCAACCACCCCTACTCTATATTCCTCGATTCCCTGATTCCTGCCTTCTTGGATATGGCCCGGCCCGCGCTATGCATAAGTAAACCATTACAAGCCCGGCCCGCGGAACCGTACGCCGCGGTTTACCGTGTACGGCACGCTCCTTTACTGCGGCCGCGGGCGTGAGTGGCGGCCACCGCGGCGATCAGGAACGGATAATGTCGGGATAATTTCACCACTTCTTCAAACCTAATCCGCTACAGCGCTACCTACTCTCCTGTACAGACCTCATCCCCACAAATCTCCCCTCTCTCACGTGGGCCCAGCCGCCCAGCCGCCCAGCCGCACAGCCCTGTATCGAAAACAACTGCTCTCATCACGCACCACGTCTTCTTGAAGCCGGCCGAGCCTCCCGTCCCTTCCTACTTTTAGCCTTTTACACCGACGATGGCTGGCTGCATTTCCCGGGACGTGACCCACGCCCCTCACGCCCCGCCGCTCCCTCCTCTCCAAGCCGCTCGCTCCGAAGCCACCAAGAGTTGGCGTACCGCTTGCGACGCAGCAATGCTCCACCGCTCCTCGTGTTTTGTCACCTGTCCGTCCACATGCGGAAGCATCAAGGATTGGACGGCATCCGGAGCCGAACTGTGCCCATCTTCCCCTTTTACCCCGAGCACGCCAGCACGCCAGCACGCCAGCACGCAACCGAAGCAAGCAAGGAAGCATTGCATCACCAAACTCTCAGCATTACGCACGGACTGGGATAAGGGGAGATGAGAAAGTCTGCTCACCCTGGACCACCTATCAAGGTCGTAAGTAGTTGATCCGTCCACGCTGATGAAGGGCATCCACGGCAGGTTTATGAAAGTCCTGCAGAGAGGACCAGGCCACTGGTCACTGCCTACTTCACTCGTCACCGTCATATCTACTACGTGCCACGGCCGCTGTTTTTCCACTTACCTCAGCGTCCAGAAAGCGATGATGAACCTCCTCTCTCCCTCCTCCCCCTGCACTTCCACACCCCCCGACATGAATTCTTTTGGCTTCTTACTCTGCAGCGAGAATCACACACATGTAACACACGTCTGTCCTATTCTGCACAGAATATCCACCTCAGCTATGCTCTTTAGCTCCAGGGATGGATCCACCAGAAACGGTACCAGAAGCTTCAGGTTTCTCTCGTACGTGTCCCTGCCTGGACACATCCACTGCAAATTTCTGCTTCTTCACCAACTCTCACAAATCCCCAGGATTGGCCAGGGCTTATCCACCATACCTGTAAAGCTAATCGTCGGATCCTTGAACACGCATTGCTCTGTGTACAGCTCACGCGTGAACTCCCCTGCCAAATCGAGATTTAGAAGCGGCCGGCATGTGCCAACTTGCGGCCACAGTAGCGTTCGGAATCTCTCGTAAACCTGTTAGGAAATATGCGCGAGCATAATCGGCTGTGAGGATCCGCACAGGATCCAGAATGGCTTCTGCTTCTGCTTCGGCTTCGGCTTCTGCTTCTGCTTCTGTGATGCTGCCAGGGGGCGACCTGCCGAGAAACAATGCTCATCAAACCCTGTACAAGCATGCCAGTTCCATGTGCACAATCAAGCATAAGCTGAACGACCGCACGATGGCACACATGCCTGCTCGCCTGGCTGCTGGAGAATCCCCGTAGCAGCTCCGTCGCGGCAGCCACAGCCAGCCGCAGAATCACAGGCTCCGGCTTGGGTAAAGAGCACACAAGCTGACCGTGCTGCCGCCTGTCGCTTCCTACCCTTCTCAGCTGAAGCTTCCTGCCGTTAATTCCACACTCTTTCCAGTTCAAATTGATCCGAGGCGTCTGGGATAGCAGAGGGCTGCTCATCGTGTCGGCCATGGAAGATGGAACCCAAAAGCCCTCCTTTTGTATCTAGAGTGTATCAATTGTTGCGCGTCATCATCGTTTACTGAGTTCGTCAGGGTTTCCGCACCGCTGTTATGGATCAAGCTGGGCCATTTTTTGGTGGACTGGATGCCACGATTATCGTGATCAACCTTCACTCAGAGCCTCCAGGGCCCAAGGGTGTGGAAAGTCATGGTGAGGACAGCGAGGCTGGGAGTGGGATGAACGTGGTCAATTACGACGACAGAGAACATTCTTCCGTTGCACACGCCGTGGTGGACGCCTGGGACTTGGGTCCTGACCAGTGGGCCGCTCTGGCTTTGACTCAAGGATGCTCCATCCGTGTGCACAAAGCATTGTATGTCGTTTTGACTCACTGGCATTCAGTAACGTGAAGACGTGCATGTGAAGGGTGGGAAGAATTTCATCGATCTCTACCTATCTTTCCATGTTGCTGCAGATTGGCTCGTGAGTCGACTTACTTTCGTTCCCTCTTCGGCAACTTCAGGTGATTCTCCGCTGCCTGCTTGGAACCTCAAACCTGTTTAGACCATCTTTTCTCTTCGCTCAAGTTAGGTTCAACGTTGCAGAGGCAGCCGTCGAGATGTTTCTATTACGAAGCTATGCCACGGCCTGCTTGTTTTTGAGGCTGTTCTGCTGTTACTGTTAGTGTGGCTTCAGGGAATCCCGAAGCGTTGCTATTGGTGTTAATTGGGATGTGGCAACGTTCATCACATTTCTACAGTTTCTTCACTGTGGGAAGCTCGAGGTCTCCCCTGGAAACGTTGTGAGCCTGCTAGAGGTAAGGCAGTTGACATGGCTGAACCGCAAGAGGCAATACTTGGTGTCGGAAACATGGAACTTCAAATTCTGAATAGCATGTAGCAGGGAGCTGCATTTTTTGCGATCGACAAAGTGCTTGGACAAGTCGACTCGTGGGCAGCTAAGTCAATGCTGACTGAAGAGCCGATCGATGGAAACGTCTTAGGAATCACTCCGGTATTGTGGAGTTCCGCCAAGGAAGTTGGTAAGTCCTCTGCAGACAACGAATAATGGCCAGTATGACCTGCCATTTCCACTCTCCTTGGCATTCTCATTCATACTTTCTTCATGCTGAATGCAGGAGCCTCTGCACTTCTGGAAATTTGCGTGGAGAGTTTTTCCATTCACTTTGTCAGTGCTTATCCTCTCTTCTGTAATCTGCTTATCGACAAATATGGTGGTCTTTCGTCTAGGTGATATCTTGTGGCATGTGTCTGATCAGACTACAATTTGCTGGCAGGTAGCTGGAATATGTTTGGAGGGTTTTGAGAATCTTCCATCCTCTTTCCTAAATGCCTGCCTCGGTCACCCCCAGCTGACTGTGCACAGGTGCTGAGGGTGTTGCCATTTTGAGAATTTGAGTTCATCCTTGAGAACTTGGATTCGCTTAGTGTTCGCTCTGTTTCTATCAACCTGTGTCTGTGTCTTTGTGTGCCTCTGTAATATAGTGAGCGACAGCTTTGCGAAGCCCTCATACGTTGGTGCACAGGGCAGGCAGAATGGAAGGACCGGTTCGACTCAAGGGCTCCTGGGGCACAAAATCACCAGTTTGAATGTCTGAAGAAGGTGGCCTAGTCGTTACAGTTACACACCTCTACTCATTTCTAGGTTCAAACCTTTGAGTAGTTGCTGTCTTCCAATGTTAAGTTCCTTTCTGGTGAATGCGTATGAGGTCCGCAGTGTAGGGTTTCAGAGGTAATTTGATGCTCCTTTTATGTGCAGCAGATTCGCGTGTTCCTTCTGCCTCTGGATTATCTTTATGGTAAGGCTCAAATTCTTACAGATTATGCACACAGAATTGCAATAACAGATACCTTAACTGGGGCCGTGTGACAATATCTGGCTCTCTTGCAGGATGCATAATAGGCAAATTCCCTGTTAGTTTGTTCCGTCTTGGTGAAACCGAGGAACCAAGGAATTGGGACTCTGCTTTTGATGCTCTCCACAACAGTATAGAGACAATCTCGATCCCTCCGAGAAGTGGAGACAACAACACACATTGTACACTAAGATTGACACAATATTCAGAGGTAGATTCCATGTGACAGGCGTAGGAGACTTGTGTCGTAGCAGTGACCAGCTTTGATACTCCACCTTCAACACAATACTAAGCAACAATCTTCTGAAGTTTCCTTGCAGACTTTGGACCTGTCTGGCTGCCAACAAGTTACCTGTCCGATTCTCGTCGCCTCTGCTGCTTGTGCCCCAGCCAATTCTGGGCGGGCTGTCAGCGGTGCTCCTGACAACTTCGGGAATGCTGTTCACCCAAGTAGAAGCTGGGAGTCAAGTATCATGTCTTCCACCTCTCAAATGATGAATCATAACCCATGGGCAAGATATTCTAGTTTCAAGAGGTTATGCAGAGTTTGTCTGTCTAACTGCTGGCGATTGAACGAGAAGGATCTCGCTTCCTGGTTGCAAGCATCGTGTCCAGCCTTACGCGAGCTCACTGTGACCAACTGCCCCCAACTGAGGTTGACTCTTCTTTCCGAGTTGACTGGGAGTTGCCCCTTCATCCGAGTGGCTGAATTCTCGGTGGACACAAGCCGGCTGGTGAGACAAACCTTACATGTGGAACAACGACGTGTTCAGGAGGATGAGACTGAGACACCTTTCGCCTCCAGTCATTCTTCTTTCTGGTATCCTTGCTGTCTGGCACATCTGTCAGAACTCAGTCTTCGAGGACGCAAGGACGTGACTGGTGAGCAACAAATGTTCTTACCATTACAATCTGGTGAATTGCATCTGAGGAACCATGACATGGATTGCAGGAGCAGAATTTTAGAAGAATTGCAACTTATCCATGTCATGTTTGTGTAGACTCTCTGCTTGCAGCTGTTGCCAGGTCCTGCCCTTCACTGCTAAAAGTGAACTTGAGTGGCTGCACGACTTTGTCAGATTCGGGTATCAGTCGGTTTCTTAGAGTTTATACCAGACTGCTTGGTTTTCAAGGTGCATGGACCAACTTTGGTGCGAAATCAGTGAGGTCCCTCATCAGAATATTTGAACATGGCGAAACTTTAGATCTGGGAGGCTGCCATGGTATTGTTCACCGGTGATTTGAACAGTCAATCGGTTCAGCACATGATTTGGTTTTAAACTGCCTGACTGAAGACCTCTGCCTCGCAGGATTGCAGGAGAATTATTTGGGCAAATTGTTGAAGACTGCTGCATCCCTGAAAATATTGGCCCTGAGCAACACAAATCTTGGCGATTCTGCTCTCAAGGAGTTTGTTGGGGAAGGTCTCGAACTCTTGGATATCAGTGAGACCTCGGTAAGTGGCACACGGTGCCATGTCGCAAGACAGGTGCCTCGTGGGTTGGTCGAAGGCTATATTTGAAGTGCTCATATCTTCAATGTTATGAAGTCTGAAGCTATTTGATGCAAGCAGGTCTCAGGTCCAGCGCTAGCGTATGTAATTGCAATCAATACAGGCTTGAAGTCCATTAATACAAAAGGCTGCAAAAGCATTGGAATCGCTGAAGAGGCAAATGCAATCACGCCAACATTTTATAGGGCGCTGGGATACAGCAGTATGTCCTTGTTGGAGCTGAAGGCAGGTTGGGGGTTTTCTGACTACATTCTTAGTCTCAAGATGCCAACTTTTGCTCATGTAATGAGACTGGACATCGGACTTGGGGCATGCTCAACTGTGAAATTACTACCCAATCTTCCATGCTTGCAGCAGCTGTCCCTATCTTTCCAGGTGACGACCTTTTGCACTCTTCGTTATGTATGCATTTTCTTCCCGATTATACTGGACATGACCATCCTGCCACCTCTGCTCTCCCCCACTTCCCCCGTGGATGTCATTGAAAATCAGCATGTAACAGCAATTACTTCGGGCACTGCTCAACAGACTGTCTCTGATGAAAGCATGAGCAAGCTTCTCGAACATGCACCAAACCTGCAAGTGTTGGAGCTCCGGAATTGTATGGGCTCTCTTTCGTCTGCCTGCATAAGTTCCTTGGCGTTGAAGCCCGGAGTGAATTTGACTTCCTTGAAGCTGGAAAGGGTTGCTCCAAGTTTGACGGATTATGACCTCTTAGTTCTCGGTACCAGTTGCAAAGGACTCCGCTATCTTGCACTTACTGGATGCAAGGCTTTGACTGCAAGTGAGTAAGGTTCTGAACCGTAAGTGAGGGTTAGTCAGAGGCTCCCAAAGCTTTGCCTTTATTGTGACCCACGGTGCTGTTCGGCGTTTTGACCCAGGTGTTTTAGATTTTGCTTGAGGCGTAACTGTCCTAAATACCACCAGCTGGTGTGCTGTCCGCAGAGGGACTGGAAATTATTGCTGACAAATGGCCAGGGCTACGCGACTTTAAGCTTGAGGTGACGTCCCTAGCTGTATTACCCTCTCTACTGTCGGTATGATCCATCTCACTTGGAAACTTCTTCGTATGATGAAGGAATGTGGTGGAACAACAAGTGATGGAGCATCCCATGTCCTCAGATCATGCCGAGCATTGCAAGGACTCAACCTGAGGCACAATGTGAGAATCTTTATGAGGTTTCCGTGTATTGTAGCCCTATTTTGCTTCAGGATTGTTGTCCTTGCTGACATTAAGGACTGTCTTACATCTTCACAGGGAAGAGGGTTGCCGGACACCTTTGTCATAGACGTAGTATCCCATGTAAGTTCCTTTCACTTCGAGAGTCCTCCTGAAGAGGATCTGACTCGGATATGACAACCCAAAGCTATACAGCGTTATGACATCAGTCTGCGTAGGAACTCCTCTTCTGTCCTCCACGGGTTTTTGAGTTAAACTCGTTGCTCTCTGTCTTGCAGCTGCGATTGCTGCGCTTCTTGGCCCTTGACCAGTGCGATGCAAGAAATCAGTGGTTCAAGTTGCCTGAGGTAAGTTCCCATCATTCATTGTGAACGGCACATGTTGCGCTCATGCACTACTCTGCTCCCTTTTTGTAGGTTCGTGATAAATAAGTTTACTCTTCCAGGGGATTCCGTTTGGACCGCTGTGTTTTCATTTGTCCAAGTGCAAGCCTGTCATCAACCCATTCCAAATTCAAGGCCACGATCGTGCGCCTTCCGTATGCCCCAGGGAAACGGTGATATGTGAGTGGGATTCGCGTTGCCGGTTATCCACTACCGTCGCGGAGAGATTGTGTCACGAAGCAATTGCATTTCAAAATATATGAGATGCCTGATTGCTACTCTGCCCCCTCACCGCCTCCGTATCTAATGTAGTTGATTTTTGAAATCCGTGTATCTTACCCGATGGATAGACTGCTCAAAATAATGTCGTATACTCAGACGTATTGCCCGCCGTTGCCGGGGAGATCGGACCTGGGTCACCCGTTCGCCAGGCGGGATGGATAGACTGCTCAAAATAATGTCGTATACTCAGACGTATTGCCCGCCGTTGCCGGGGAGATCGAACCTGGGTCACCCGTTCGCCAGGCGGGATACTTACCAACAACAACAACAACAACTTTATTTATGTCCACTAAGGATGGGAGAACCATCATGGGACAGAGATAGTACAGCGTAAAAGAGGTTTAAAAACCGAGTACACTTACGTACGTCTGAACTAGAGAAGCAGTACCTGTATGAGGGAAGCAGAAAAGAAGGCAAAGACTACAAGGAGTCCAACAAGGACTGCCGAAGATCAAGAAGCTCAGAGAGACATAGTCCAGAGAGCCTAGGAATGTGGAAAGAGAAAAATCAAAATGAGAAGCCGCACATTCAAAAGAAGAGAGTAACGAGACCGAATATCGCATAGGCGTGACAATAAAAGAGGAAGTGTGATTCGATTCGTGATCCAAGGAGCAAAGCTTGCATCCTATCGCCTTGGGAGGGGTAGGCTTGAGCCAGCGGTCGGTCTCAATCCGAGGTGGTGGGAGCTAACACGAAATTGACCTATGAGTGTGCGGAGTTTGAAGGAAAGGGGGAACCGAGGTAGCGGGTAGGAAATTTACCAGGGAGGATTAACTCGAGCCTGCCTTTGTAAAAGCGGAGTCTAGAAGTGAGAGGGGGGGAAAAGGAAAGAGGGGACCAGGTGAGGCGAAGGTATCTTAATTTAAGGGCCTGCGAATGGAGTGGTTGGGGGGGATGTGAGAAAGGGGGAGTTGGGAGGAGGGAGAGGGCCAAGCAGGGAGTCGAAAAGGTTCAAACTCGAATCTTCTAAGCCAGTTGGCAGCTTGAGAAAGCCAGCAAAAAGAAGCTTGTGGGTCAGTATTGAGCCAGAGCGAGCGGGAGGACCTAAAGGCAAGGAGGAGGTAAGGGGGATCCAAAATGGGATTAGCAATATCAAGGAGGTGGAGGCGGTAAAGAAAGGATGAGAGACGAAAAAGGCCATCAAGTTCGAGGGGAAAGGCTGCAAATTCAGAAAGGAGGATGGGTAATGGAGTTGAACGCTTACAAGCAATGTGAGCGCGGAGAAAGGAAGATTGAACCCTTTCCACCTTCGCCCAAGAAGAAGGGAAAGATCCGGCCCCAAATTTCAGCGCCATACAAGGCGGAGGGAATTACCATAGTGTTGAAATACCGCTCAAGATTGATATCCTCAAGATTCATCTCAGATAAAGAACGCGCAGCACGCATGAGCCCATCCCCTTGGTAGCGCGGGAGGAGGCAGAGGAGGTCCAGTTAAATTTAGGACCGAAAATAGTGATACCCAGATAAGTATAGGATCGAACCATCTCCACCTATAGGATTACCACTATACTACAACGACTTTCATTCAATCATCTAAGAATGTTATTTATGTACAGAATGTCTACATAACCTATTTCATTCCTCTCATTTCATACAATATTTATATCTATTCTTTATATTTATATAATTATCAATATGATTATTTTCAAAACATATATCACAAGATATATTTAAAAATAAAATATTGAATATCTAATATATATTATATTTATAACAAGGAGTTATACTACCTAGGTGGGTTAAGTTTAAAAATATTGATAAAATTATTCTATAGTTTAAAACCCTATTTTTTATTTTTTACAATATGATTTGCCAAAGTTTTTTATGGTATTATGCACTGCCATGTAAATTATGAGACAATCAACGGAATCTATTTTTAAAAATTTCAGAATATGCTATGCCAAAGTTTTCAACGGTACTAAGCACTGACATATAAGTTATGAGACAATCAATCGAAAGATGACGTCTACTAGGAATACAAGCGCATAAAACATGACTAATTAGGAATTGATAAGGTTGTTCCCTTAGTTTCCGAGAGTGTGAAGATAAGTATTTATTTAGGTTAACATCTTGGATACCTGTCATGCTTGTGTCTACTCATGTCGATCTATTCTGAACACCATATCCAATCTTATCTTGCTATCCCCAGCAAAGCATTACCCAATAATATGCTAGCTTATACAACCATGCACCAACATTATCCTATTTAAAACCAAACACCACACAAAATCACATTTGCACATTAACGAAGTTATCCTATGT
Organism: Anthoceros angustus; assembly: GCA_010909165.1. Classification (NCBI taxonomy): domain Eukaryota; kingdom Viridiplantae; phylum Streptophyta; class Anthocerotopsida; order Anthocerotales; family Anthocerotaceae; genus Anthoceros; species Anthoceros angustus. Next base: position 764,432 of record MU008178.1, read on the forward strand.
GAGGACGTATTGTATGTCACTAAAGTTCTCCCTAATACAGTGAGGACGTATTGTATGTCACTAAAGTTCTCCCTAATACAGTGAAAACGTATTGTATGTCACTAAAGTTCTCCCTAATACAGTGAGGACGTATTGTATGTCACTAAAGTTCTCCCTAATACAGTGAGGACGTATTGTATGTCACTAAAGTTCTCCCTAATACAGTGAGGACGTATTGTATGTCACTAAAGTTCTCCCTAATACAGTGAGGACGTATTGTATGTCACTAAAGTTCTCCCTAATACAGTGGCATTCGACTCCTTTTCGTTTCGTTCTCGAACAAAAAAAAACTAGGATACAAGCTAGGCTATTGCACCTTGGATGTCTTTGTATAAGGTAGCAAACCAATCTTGTGAGATACATAAGCATCAAATTTCTTAAAATATGAAGTTGCCCAACATATCAATGATAGCATAACCTAAGTTCATTAATATCTAGTTACAACTTTTATATTCAGACGAGATCAAACTTGTGATATTGTTTCAGAAAGTTTACAATAATATCGTGTGGATAATATTTTTTTATTGAACTGATCGAGATATATTAGATAAGACAGTCTGGCATCGGACTGGAAATAAGAGGGACGAGGCAAATAGCCTCAGAGTTCACAGACAAGCAAGTGTGATGGTTATAACTCTCCTAAATGATAATTTGATGCTTAATATAGAGGAGTCTTTCTATATGAAATTATGTTTTCGTTGTGAGTCAAGTTATTTTCTCGCTTGGTTGTATCATTTATTCTGATATGAGACCCAAAATCCCAAATCATAATTATCTTTGGCAGCCTAGGGTTCCTTGGAGGTGATATGGTTACAAACCAAGCCTATGGATGGGTGAGAACTTGCATTATTACGAGAAAGTGCTGCAAAGGGCATAGCTTGGGGAACAAGAGACTTTATTATAAAAAGGAGATGGGAAAACCCCATCCACCCCAAAAACAACGGGGGAAAAAACCCAACAAAGGGCACCATGCCAAGGGGACTAGCCCCTACGATCCGGGAGGTCATGCTCTTGCTCAGGAAAAGGGGGCAGGTTCTTGCGTCATGCGTAGCGATACGCTGCCCACCCACGGGACACCGAGCCAAGTGGAGTCATCGAGAGGGGCCCCACAACTGCAAGTTGAAAGAGAGCAAGCCAGAGGATGGACCAAGCCTAGGCGATAACGCATCGTGGTGGAAAAAGTTGCTAGTGCGATGCGAAACACCTGAATACTGGGTTGATCTAGAAGCCAAGAACCTGCCCCCTTTTCCTGAGCAAGAGCGGAGATGAGCTCGAGTGGGCCTAGGAACGGAGGAATCCCGGAGGAGGGCCAACTGCGCCTGCCCGTAATGTTTTTCCAGGAGAGACGCCTAAAGCCCCCGGAGCCCAACCTCGGGAAGCGAGGACAAAGATGGCATGGCAACCCTCGCCTCGAAGGATAAAGAGTCTCTGGCTAAGCTTAGCGAGGTCTGCAGGGGAAAAGCCCCCTCCTCATTTGCCCGCGATGAGAGCCTCCAGGATGTGTGAATGCTGAATTAAGAAACAAGAGGACAAAATGGGGGTAGAGAGAGCCCAGCTCCCTGAGAAAGCCGTTGGTGCAGAGGCCTCCGTGGCCAGCAAACCGATGCCTCCAAAGTGACAGGAAGGAATGCCTGCCGCTTCGCATGATCCCCGGCCACACACTCGAAGGTGCCTGGGAATGATGTCGCCTAAAACTTGCATAAGCCGCTTGTCGAAATCCCTTAGGCTAGACAAGAAAACCGGGGAGGGGACAACCGCTCGGAGAAGGTACCCTGGCCGGCATGCAAAACAGAAGGAAAGGATCCCAACGCCACTTGCGGGTCTCCCGGTTGAGATCGTCGATGTGCGTTAAATCTTCAGCCAAAGCCACATCCACATAATCTTGGATGAAGGTAGGAGGCCCAACCGGGAACCAAGAACCCGAAGGCCCAGCGGAGAAACAATATCCCCCTGTGGATACCGAAGAAAAGGCAAAACGCCAGAGAGAGACCAAACTTTGTACTTAATGATTTTGACCTTCAAACCGAGGTGGGAGAGCTCTAGAGCGAAGAAATCAAACGCCACCTTAACCTTGTCTCCAGGCCCGAGGATGTGGGTATCATCGACCACAGATGGATACAAACATTCCCACATCGAAGAGGCGGTTGAAGACAAAGCCCTTAAATGCACCATGGCAAAGAGAGTACTTCATAGAGTCACCTTGCCCGTGCTCGTCGCCGAGTTCAGCACAGAAACCTCTTCCACCGAGGGCCCATGCTGATAATAGAGGTTGGAAGGAGACCTATAAAAGTAGCGGACAAAGGAAATAAGGATGGCCAAGTGCCCACCCGCGTTATTGAGCTCGTCGAAGATAGCCAATCGTGAGACAGTGTTGAAGGCATTCTCCACGTCGACCTGAAGAGCAACCCAGTCATGATGGGTCTTGAGAACCGCCGCCACTCCAAAAGCCATAGACTCGCAGCCCCCGGCGTAGCAATCCCAAATTGATAAGGACTAAGATGGACTTGGAACTGCTCCCGAAGTTGGATAAGCCGCATGAACACCTCGCCTACGGCATTAGGGCGTATACGCCCCAGGGGTGGGCTTCTCCATGGCTTAGCTTAGCTTTAAGCTCAGGGAGAGGGGGTGAAGAACTTCGGCTGCGTTTGAGTAGGAAGGGTGGGATAAGCCTTGAGTAGGAAGGGTGGGTTAGGCTTATCTTGGAGTGTTGAAGACACACCATTGGTGAGTGACAAGTGATGGTGGACCGGTGGGTGATGTTGAGCATGATGCCGGGACTCCCTCAAATGAAATCAGCGTGTGTCACTCGTTTGGGTTTCTAAATTCATTTGCCGCCGAAAGTCGACGGTTGGTCTGAAGGAGCTTCAGTCTGGATCTCTAGAGACCTGGGCCCGGAAGATAGTCTGAGCCTGAAATAACTCAATGTTCAATTCACTGTCAAGGTCTTTTTTGCAAGCCCCGGTCCGACGAGAGGAGCAAGCTCCAAGGTCCAGGACCGTTCAGTACATCCAAGCTAAAACCTGACTCAGAGAAGCCAACAAGTGAGCAGCATATAACATCATCCTGAAGCATGCTCGGCGGGGAGGATGTGGATAGTATTCAGTTGGCCTCACTATCCACCGGGCATGCAGCCACAGCACAGGGGTGAGAGCGTTGCAAGTAGGGTGAGAGCGAGGCATCGTCAAAACGGACACCAACAGCGGGTGGTTGCCGCTCTACGTTACAAACAAGGACACGACACATGCCAGAAAGCCGGGAAGCTCCCTCCCTCCCTGTTTCAACCTAGCCCAGATTGATACCATACCACAGCAGCCTCAAGTGACAGACATACTGATGCGCGTGCCTCGTCTACGTGAAGAGTAAATTGAGCTCTAGGTTCGAGGAAGGAGACAGCGCAATCCCGCCCTCTCATCAGCCGCTCCCCTGGGGCACGATCTCCGGCCTCCAAAGGCCGGAACGCCAGAGCAGGTGCCGGCATCAGGTTGCCCCCATGTGCACGTCTTCCGCGTCCGTAGAGCCGCCGGATGCAGGCACGCTCGGAAGGGCAGACCCCTGCTCCAAGCTGGCACCCGAGGGAGCAGGCACCGGCACCGGCGCGGCCTCCACGGGAGCAGGACTCGCCATGGCTTCTGCTGCCTGCTCTGGAGCAGTGGCCTCCCTTGCCGGCTGAGGCACAGGCGCGGAAGGAGGTGGTGCAGGAGGCACAGGCCCAGGCACCGCGACCGGGCTGGTAGCTCGCGGAGGCGCCCGGTCTGGAGCCGGAGCCGGAGCTGGAGACGGAGCCGGCCGTGGCGGTGGCGGGGGCGGTGGCGGGGGCAGCACAATCCTCTCGTCTCTCCTCACGAACTTGGCCTCCGGAGCAACGTCGTTGAACTTGGAGGGAGGAACGGACAAGCCCGGGCCGAAGAGCACCCCGCGCAGCATCACATCACTCTCCCCCACCCGCACGCTGAGGAGGTAACCGGCATCGAAGCATCCATCAAGAACTCCTGACACCGGCTGCCCCACCAGCGCAGGATCCACCGGCGTGGGCGCCGAATTACCGTCCGCTTTCCTCTTCCTAGGCCGACGAGTTTTGGCCGGCGTGGCCTCCCCTCGGCACCGGGAGCCGCGGCAGGCACAGCAGCTCCCTCCCCGGCCTCTTCCGCCTGCTGCTGCTGCTGTGCCGCCGCCACATCCGCCTTCCGCGGCCTCCCCCTCTTCCGCTTCACGTTGGAGCCCGGGGGCTGCAGGGCCGCCTCCGCCTCAATTTCAGCCCTGGTTCTTCTGTGCCTCCGGCGGGGCGCGGCCGGATCCATGAGCCCCTTGGCCACCATCGCCGGCAAGAGCGCGCTGCCGTTCGTGCCCTCCCGTTCCCTCTGTCACCTCCGCTGCATTGGCCGGGCCATGCACTGCAATGCGATGCGATGCGCGCGCGCTCCCGGCTCCCGCTCCCAATTGCCCCTCGCTTCCCCTTCCTTCCCCTCCCTTGCCCTCCCTTCCTCTCCGCCCTGCTCACACAAATTGTGGAGGCCAATGCGGCGGCGAGGAAGGCGTGGCTGTTCGCAGCGTGATGAGAGCTCGGGACGGCGCCATCGCTGTCGCCTCGTGTCAGGACGAGGGCGGGAGTGCAGTCTCCAGCACCTGCTACTTCCTCGCACTCGCAACGCTGGCGCCACTCGCTCACATTTACAACACCGGGGCCGGCATCTATCCCCGTCTATGCATGATGATCTGTAAGACACGGTTAAGGTTAGGGCAAGCCGGGGACGGGGAAGAGGAGGGGGAGGGGGATGTGACGGGGCCTCCGCAGTCCACCTCCCGCCAGGGTTAAAACCGTAACCAACGGTCAAGGCTCCGGCATTCAAAATTTCTTCATCCGGAGTGGAGTCCTGGCCGACGCTGCCACATTAATCACGCAAGCCTGCTGCCATTTGCCACATGTGTCTGTCGCTGGTGTGAAAAGGGACCTGCCGCAGGCAGCGGATCCCGGCGAAGATTTGCAACAGGCCGGGCCCCGGGCCCGGTTGATAATGTTTGCAGGCATATCCGACATCCAGATCCCCAAGTGGCCTGCCCTGGCCCCCCCCGGCCTTGTTCATCCAGCCTTATACATACCTACATACATACAAGAACATACATACATACATAATACACACATACATACATACATACATACATACATACATACATACATACATACATACATACATACATACATACATACATACATACATACATAACATACATACTAACATACCCCTGGGCGCTCCATCAATGCGGCCCGGTGACGTCCCCATCCGGTCTGGGGCCCAAGTACAGAACAGGAGCTGCCGGTGCCTGGCTCGGGTGGTAGGTGGGTACGAGCTTTAAAGAAGTAGCAGGCCTTTCCCGCGGGGCCGGAGCCCGGAGCGCGCCCGGCCCGCAGTGGTACGGTACCAGCTTCGGCTTCTACTCATACTCTGGTCGCTCGTCGCTCGGGGTGGGCCAGCAGTTGACTGGATTCGCTCGCCTTGTCGCATTCGGTCTTAACGGGACGGGGCGGCACAGCCCGTTACACAAAGCTCAGCACAGCGCAACGGAGGGAACGGAGGGGTTGTAGCGGGTGGTGGCACCGTCTTGGAGCCGAGCAACATGGGATAAAGGCGGGCGGGTGGGCGGGCGGGCGTGGCAGGCAGGCAGCAGGCATGCAGAGACGCATCATAAGTGCAGATTGATGCCAGGGACCGATTGTTCTTTCCTTCTACAGGTTGCAGCCTTCGGCAGAATAATGTCCACAAACACATCCCAAGGCCAATGGTATACAGCGGGTGAATTCACCCGAAGACATAGTAATGGGTGGGTGGGGAAGGAGTGGAAGGTGCTATTGGGAATTGGGCCTCATCTGAGACCGGAGTTGCTGCTCAATGGACGAGAAGTTGGCTTGTAGGTCGAACATTCGCTCCAGAGCATGCATGTTCTCTATAGTGTCCGTCACAGTCCGGCCATCGGAGCCATCGGTCCTGAGGTGCTGCATCGGCCCATGGAGGAGCTTATTGATGATGCTTCTGGACAGCTCCTCCACCAGCTGCCTGTCCTTCTTGGGCACATCCTCGCTCAGTCTGCTCAGGCACTTGTTCACCTCGCTGGATCGGATGCGTTCTGCGTATGCCCGCAAACGTTTGATGGTGGGGACAGTTTCCAGAGAGTCCCGCCAGGACTCGAAGTTCTGCAGCTCGTTGTCGATTAGTACTTGGGCTTCCTGTGCCTTTCTTCTCCTGTCCTCCTTGTTGGCTGCCACCACTTCCTCCAGGTCGTCCACGTTGAAGAGTCTTGTGGAAGGGACGCCGGAGACGCAGGGGCCCACGTTTCTGGGAACGGCTATGTCGACGAAGTATCTGGTGCCGCCCACATGGGTGGAGGCGGGAGGGAGCTGCTCCACGTCTTCCTTGAGAAACAGAGGGGTGTCTGCTGCAGTGCTGGTGAAGATGAGGTCTGCCTCACTCGCACAGCTCATGAGCCGTGAGAGAGGCTCGTACTGCAGCTGTACCTCTGGGAACTCCGCCCGCAGCTCCAGCACTTTCTGCTCCGACCTGTTCACCACCACCATCTTGGTAGAGCCCTTGGAGACGAGATGCTTCACCAGCAGCTTTGCCATCTTCCCTGCACCCACCACCAGCACCCGTGCCAGGGAAAACCTCTCCTTGGAAAGCTTCAGCACAGCCAGCTCCACAGCAGCAGAGCTGACGGACACAGCCCCTGCCGAGATGCTGGTCTCCGCCCTCACCCTCTTCCCTGCCGTGATGGCCTGCTTGAACAGCCCGTTCAAGTGCCTCCCGAACCCCACGCTCCCCTGCCCGGTCTTGAACACCTGCTTCACCTGCGACAGGATCTGCCCTTCCCCGAGCACCAGCGAGTCCAGCCCCGACGACACTCTGAACAAGTGCTGACAAGCATCCCGGTCCCGAAGAACGAAGAGATGCTCCCTCAACTCAGCAGCAGCGACGCCGCTTCTCTGCAACCAACAGAAGACAATGTCAGTTCCCTCACATGAACGATCCACCGACAAAAACACAAACCACAGCAGCAAAAGGACAAAATCCCGCACCTTCGACATCCAATCCAGCACCTCAACCAGCCCTCGATTCCAGGACAAAGCCACCACATAAATCTCCATCCGATTGCATGTGCTCAGCACGGCAGCTTCCTCGATGTGATTATGCCCACAGAGCTCAGTGATGGCACTAGGCCACTCCGCTTCCGGAACCGCCAGCTTCTCCCGCAACTCCACGGGAGCCGTATGCACGCTCAACCCTAGCACCATGATCACGCTCTTGGCTCTCGTATACCCTGCGAAATCCGATCCCACGCAGACGACATCAGACCACGCCACTGGTCCAAGCTACCACCACAGCCCAGCAACCCAGCAACCCAGCACGGAAATCCAATCACTCACTGTCGGGCCCCGCAAGACGCAGCTGCTCCAGAGCGCTGGCATTCGCAGGCTTGATCCTATGGCCGGAGGGCAGCTCAGGCGGGCCGTCTCCGGACAAGGCGGCCCTCACACCGGCACCGGGACCCGAGATCTCCAACTTCTCTAGTCTGTGAAACCAGCCCCCAGAATCCCCTCCCCTGAAGAAAGCCCAGCTCCGCAGAAACGGGCACCTGGAGGAGCGCAGAAACGGGCACCCCTCCCGGTCGGTCCTGGCAATGTCGGCCAGCCCCTCCAAACCGGAGGCCGGGGCAGGGGCGGCGCACGTCCTCAGGCCCATGCTCCTCTACCTGCATCCGCAACCAATGAAATGAAATGAGCCCAGCTGCCATGCCAGCCTTCCAGTCCCCCACCAGCTGAAGCAAACGCCCACCACGCCATCCCTACCTTCCACAGCCTCAGCCTCAGCCTCCGCCTCCGCCCCAGCCAGCGGCAAGCCCGAGCCGACGCGGCGCCCGAGGCGATGCGATGCGATGCGACGCGATGCGACGCGATGCGATGCGACGCGACGCGATGCGATGCGAGGCGAGGCGAGGCGAGGCGAGGCGAGGCGATGCGGATGCGAGCGAAGCAGCCTGAACCGCTTGGTGCAGCTGCGGAATCCGAGAGACTGCGATAGCATGGGAAGAAGGCGCCCACATCCGAATCACCCAAGATCGAGGTGAAGCCCGTGGTGGAGCGTGGAGGAGGCAGGCGTGGAGAAGCCAGCTAGCTACCCAGCGCCGGGTCAAAGGGAGCCCGCGGTCGCCTCGGACTCCAGGCAGCAGGAACAGGAACAACAACAGCACCAGCGTCCGCATTCTTTCCTGCGCGGCGCGGCTCATGGGTCATGGAAAGCGGTGCGAAGGTGTAACTTGCCATGACTTGTTCCCGCTAAACGTCGGTAGGTGCAGGTGATGGTATCAAGTACGGTACACTAGCTCCCGGGTTTTTGTGTGTGATTTTACATTAGTCTAGGAGTAACACCCGTTTTGTTGCGAGGGGGGCAAGCACGTGGTTCCGAGCAACAACACACAAAACACGCACACCGGCACTAGTCTAGGCCTCTAGGTCCAAATAGCCCGCCGTTCTCCTTGGGAGGACTCGAGAGGGACTCGCACCCAGCATCTCTCTTGCTCTTTACTTATATGTACATAGATCACATAGTTTCCCAATCTTCGCCTGCGCTACATGCTTCATTTCCTCCTCTTGATCTCCACCTTAAAGCTCTCCGGGGTACACTCACCGGCCATGAGCAAGGATTTCTCGAGATTCATTTAGGCCCTGCCCCAAGAAGGGGGTTGGTCTCTCCCTTTCTTGCATTGTGGCTTTCTCCAGGCAACGAGTGTCTATCCCTGCAGAGGGCGCTGGCTAACGTGGTATACGAGACGACAGCGAGCGTAGGGATGCAGCATCTTCGGTACCAGTGGTAGGTAGGCCCTTTCATATCTCGGACCACGCTATTTTCGGAGCGGTAGTAAAAGGTGGGCGATCATGGTAGTAAAAGGTGGGCGATTGCGGTAGTAAAAGGTGGGCGATCGTGGTAGTAAAAGGTGGACGATCGTGGTAGTAAAAGGTGAGCGATTGCAGGGCTAGTCCCCCTGGGCCTGATGCCCTCCTATGGGTTGTTCCCCTTTGTCTCAGGGTTTTCTTGTATAAAGTCTCCATGTTCTCCCTCGATACACTTATTAGAGAGTTTGATTTTACATATTTAGTCTAGGAGCTCTTTTATCATTGTTATTATTGGGGACTCTCATGTGATTAGTCTAGGAGTAACACCCCCTTTCTTGTAGGGCATGCAACGCATACATCAGCACTACTAAGCCTCCAAATAAATGTAGTCTAGGAGTAACACCCTGTTTGTTGGGAGGTAGGGAAGTCCACGGCAATACACATGATTAACACCAGCACTAAGCCTCCAAGTAGCCCGCCATCCTTCCAAGGGGGACTCATAGACAACATTCCTGCTGTTGCTCTTTACTATAGCAAGAGTATATGAGAGCTCAGATAAGAGTCCTCACCTTCACGTGAGCTAGGTGTTTAACTCTCTTCCCCTATCTCCTCTTCGAAGCTCTCCTCTAGACATACACACTATAGCAAAAGTTAACAAAAGTATATGAGAGATCATAAAGAAGTTAGTTGTCTTCCTCCTCCATCTCCTCCTAAAAGCTCTCCTCTAGAGACACACTCTAAGCTCCCTCAACCTCTAGGGTCCTACAACCTCTAAGCATGCTAGTTCTCCTTAAAAAGAGTTAACTAGAGATTGTTTAATAGCTCTGCGGTTAGTCTCATCCCTTATTAGAGCTAGTCTCATTCCTTACTTAAATGAGGCTTATTTCATCCCCAAGTAAATAATTAAACTTTCTTGAATCCTAAGCAAACCTTACTACCTATAACCTTGTCTCTTACTCAGATCCGACCTTGCGTACTTCTCAGTTTCTTGGACCGACCGTGCATGCTTCCCAATAACATCGATGCATGACTCATACTCTAGATATAATTTGGTCCGTTCCCTACTTTGAGCCACGTGATGGCCACAGTGGAACCAAATTCGTATTGGAATGGGAGCAAAGCTAGTTCAGGGAATTAGCATAATAGTGACAAGTGAATTAGGTTGTGCCTAAGTGGGCTTATATACCCTTACACGAAAGGGTGTGTCCCTTGGGCTCAGATGCCTGGTATCTAATTGATAATCATATTCTAATACTCCCCCCCTTACTAGATATCTTAAGCTAATGAGCTATCCTGGCTAGAGAGAGCATAAACCCCAAGGAGGGCTCCATAGGACATGTATTTGTAACGGGGTAGGCTCTTCATCAAGATATCGGCTTTCATGTGCTCCGTGGGACAATACTCAAGTTGGATCTCCAATCAATAGCCGCATCACAAAGCATCAAGGCAAAACCTGATATTGATTTCTTGGAGTCTACCTCTCCCCCCCCCAATCAGCATTGGTGTAAGCAGAGAGTTCAGGGAAGGAGACCGAAGCGCACCGAGGCCCATGGTACCAGGGCCCATAAGCCATGGTGCCCCTGAGAGAGCGCAAAGTAAGTATCCAGGTATACTAAAGTGCGAGCTTGGGGTTTGTCATTTGCTGGGCAAGCAATCGCACAACATGGCCAATGTCAGGGTGCATTGTAGTACATATCCAGTTGATACGCCCTACTGCTTCATGATATGGAATAGATTCCATGTACTTGCGCTCCTCGTCGACCTTGGGTGCCTGGTTAGAAGATATTGGTGCTCCAACGGCAAGCGGAATGGGTGCAGGCTTGCAATCCAGCAGGTTGAAGCGAGTTAGCATGTTTGTGGAGCAACTTTAGTAGGCGAGATGCCCACAGGGTGCACATTAGACCCGTCTGACATTGTAGTCTTAGGATTCACTCCCAGGGGATCGTTCGGGCGCTGCGACGTGGCGTATCTTCTCCAATAGGGGTCTTCCACCTTTCCTTCCCTCTACAATATCAGTCTTAGGCCATCTTACGATTCTACTGTTACATGCTTAAGTGTGCTTATGTTGCTACACTTTCGGATATCTACGGCGCTTCACCCCCATAACTGTGCAATTATGGTTATACGATGCTGTGATGTTATAACGTTACGACTCTGTACCTGTCCGTCACTATGATGCTATAACGCTACGACTTTATACCCCGCGCCATTGCGACTCCACAATGCTACAACCTACCATGGTTTCCATTCTTTAGCTTTGTCGGGGGCCAACCCCCAGAAAGGTTTCGGGACGACGCTCTACGTCGTCTTACACTCGAGAACGCACAGTACCCCATCACGACTCTATTCCAGGAACACATAGTACCCCATCACGATTGTACTCCGGCACGTCCGCCATCTCCACCCATCTTAGTTGTGAACCCCCGAGGGTCCGACGTGCTGCCCAAAGTGGAATCACCCATCCCCTGCTGGTCTCCAGTACTCGTCACACCCCCTCTGCAGCCCTTCCCAAGATACCATACCCAATGGTAGGGTTTCGGGAGCTCACCCTTGCGGGGAGTTACTCACCTAGGTTCCCTCCTCTTCCACATGCGACTTCCCCCCTAGCGGATCTCGTCGCCCGGGTTCTCGACCCTTTGCACCGTGACCCACTCCTCAACCCACTGGACGACGATGGGGAGGGAACCAGTTCGTCACTTCCACTCCTCCGGCCTTGGCATTTCAGCCACAGAAGAGAATCCCGTGAGACCGGTCAGCCACACTATAAACAATCTGATTTCCATAGCTCATAAGGCTGATTTAATACTTAGTTCAGGAGTCGGGTTACTGTTCTTCCCTTGCGTTAATCGGCCTATTCTAGCCTACTCTATCATGCACCACCTTCATCTTTTATTTTAGGCCTCTAGATCTTCTCGCTCATCCGCTTGCACCTCCGCGCCCCTTATTCTAGATGGCTCTTCCGTAGGATCTGGGATAAGGCCCAGGTTCCGCAATAGTTCCTTTTCTGAGACTTTTGGAAAGACGTAATCGGGGAGGGGAGGGGAGAGGGGTGGAGGCGAGGGGCGGAGGAGGGCAAGAGGGGCGTGAGGGGCATGGTAGGGGGGGTAGGGGAATGAGTAGGTCTGGCCATGCATGTAGAGTCCCACTACCCGTTGCATCTGCATGTTGTATACCTCCCGTCCCACTATCCGATGCACCCGTCTGGCTGGAAGGAAGTAGAATTCGACTGGCAAGGGCGGTATATGCCTTGCCTCAGGCCCGTCGTGGCATACCCTTGTAGGCCGAGGTAGTATATTGAGGGCAAGCGACAAATCCACCCCTGCCTCCTCTGCTTCTTCTGCTTCCTTTGCTTCCAACGCATCATCCGCCTCGGCGTTGTTTTCCAGGTCCTCACCGACGCCCTCCTCAACGTCATCGCCAAGGTTCTCAGCGACACCCTCCTCAACGTCGTTGCCAAGGTCCTCTGCGATGCCCCCCTGAACATCGTCGCCGAGGTCCTCAACGATGCCCTCCTCAACATCGTTGAGGCCGAGTTGCTCCCCTCCGTTGACATCCCTACTTCATCTCTGCATCGCTTCTTGTGAAGTGGTGTTGCTTCGTGTTCATCTTTAGATATATCAGCATGCTGCCACCCCAACACGATTTGACGTACCCTCGCCTTCAGGGCGGCCAATCCAGCACAGAGGTCCTTACTGCGCTCTCCACTTCCCTCCGAAGACGTCGTAGATGCTTTGGCTTTGTTCCTCGATGCCGGTTCATCTCCCGATCAGCCCGTTCTGTCGCCATGTGCATGTATTTGTCTACAGCTCGTTCGGTGCATTCGTTAACCAACTCCATCAGCTGCTGGTCCTGGCTGCGGGCTTCCTCCTCTTCTCTTTTCCTTTGTTGCAAGTGCTCTTGCACATGTTGGCGTGTCTCCTCTAAAATAACCATGAGGCCAGCAAGCTCCTGATGGGCCATGGCTGTCTTCTCCCGTTCAGCCATGACATCCCTATTGGCTTAGGCCATGGCTTGTGCACATGCGCCTCGCTCCGCCCTTGCATATGCCCTCTAGAAGTCTTTGCGTTTTCGGCCGAAGTTCCACTTGCACTGTACTCTAGTTACTAGCCGATAGGCCAGCTAGAGCCGCCTGCCCCTCCGAGCCTGTGCCATTTCCCTCAAGGGTTCTACGTCCTCCGTTATCCGATCGTAAGCCGTCCGAATGACCCGCATTCTCCTTAAAATTTCGGCCCTCTCCCCGTTGCATTCCGCGAGCCGTCTGCCCAGATCCTCATTAGTGCGATTAACACTCAGGACTTCCCATTGCGCTCGAGATATTTCTTCTCCTAGGGCTCTATACCTCTCTGCCCCCTCTCTTAGGGCAGTCTCTGCCCTGGCACACCAAGATTCTTCTTCTACCCTGGTTGCCGTTCTGTCTGTAGAGCCCTTTGTTGAGTTGCCACTTCCACCATCAGATTGTGCAGTTGGTCTTGGAGTTGTTGTTTGCACTACTAGGAAAAGTATACTTTTACCACGGACATTACTACGGACTTTACAACGGTCATTACTACTCCTGTAGTAAAACGTCAGTAGTAAACATAGTGTTAAGTGTCCGTGGTAAAGTCCAGTACATCGTATATGATGGCTATACTCTATATGAAGTATGTACGGAGTACGTTAATGAAGTCTACCGTATATTAGTTAATCTTTAAATTACCATACCTTTTACCACAGTATTTATTACGTTGAACAACCACGGACTTTACTACTGGCCTAATCGTGGTTAAACATAATGGTTAGTTTACCGAGATTAGTTAACTACAATATATTAACTGTAGTTAAATTAGTGGGTTTGGTTAATCACATGTTGACCATAGTTAATTAATCACGGTTAAGTAATTCGACAGTCCATTGTAAATTCCTGCTGGGTACCGTTGTAAATCTCTCCGTTGTAGAAAAAGACCCTGTAGTAATATTTTATAGTAAATATTCGTAGTAAAATTTTGTAGTAAACATCTTGATTAATATATGTAGTAAAATTCTATAGTAATAATACATAGTAAAATTCTTTAGTAAAAAGTTTGTAGTAAAATTCTACAGTAAAAGCTTGTAGTAAATTTCTATAGTAAAAGTTCGTAGTGAAATGTTTAGTAGTGGACTCCCTGTAGTAAATGGAACGTAGCAAAAGATTGGTTCCAAGTATGCAGATTCATAACCGGTGTTGTCAATTTCATAAGTGGGGAGGGAAGGGAGGGGAGGGAGGGGAGAGGAGGGAGGGTAGGCAGGGGATAGGATGTACGGGGGAGGAGGGAGTGAGGGAGGACAGCCGACCAAACCACATTTGCAGACCAGGCTACATCATCGAGGCCATACACCGCAATTCCGCCTTCTTTGTATTCAAAAAACAAGAGTTGTCCTCTCCAGCCAACCGGCCAAATCCATGGCATTGCCCTTAGAAAACCGGGCATCCTACAAAAATTTACACACCCAAAATATGAGGTCCTGGAACAAGAAATTTCAGACAAATCATGGAACATGGAAATGATGAAAGCAACAGCATCAGACTCTAACCTTAATCATGCTGGGACTTCCTTAGCATCCGTGGCCACTTTGCGGGGAAGGTAGTGCCCTATCATCCACCCGTCGTCTAAGACATTGTTTTTTGGTGTAGCCACCATCGCTGAGAGTTCAGCTTGGTGCACCTCGTACAAGTCTAGCGCCTCGTCTGCTAGATGCCCAGACAGCTGTTCAAACATGTAAAGGTGGTTGTACGCAGCACCATGTTTGAACTTAACCTGACTGATCATGCCATTGACAGATAACTTGAAATCTCGTAAGGACTGGGTACCAGGTCTCTCTGAAAACCTCTCATGCCTGTAGGGTGCTCCTCCCTCCATGTCGTCCGAGTCTTCAAAATACTCGGCTCGTGGATCGCCTCGATATGGCATCCGGATGAGGGAGCCCAAGGTCCGAGTGAATCAAGACCGCCCACCCCAGTTGACAAGTGGGATTGCTCCAAGGGTGTATGGCCCAAGGGCTGCACTGGCAAGAACTCAACCTGTGACTCCTCCTCAGGTAGCTGGCTCTGAAATGGAGCTTTCTCTCCCTCCAAATCTGAAGTCCCAGGGGTGATATACCTGTAAATGGGGACCAGCTTGTTGCTGGCCTTGCTCTTGAGGGTGGACTGCCGGGGTCGAAGCTGACTTCCACAAACTCCTGAGCTTGCTCCTGCCTTTTGGCTCCCCTCCTCCGTCGTGTGTATGCACGTCTAGGTGGGGTGCTTTGTCCAGGGATGTCGCGGGATCTCAATCTGTAACGAGGACTGGTCTCATGCTCCTTAGGTTGCATTCCCGCATGAACACGCACAGCAAACAAAAGGTCAGCTAGCTAGGCTGGAAGAGGAAAAGAAGGCAAGCTAGCACTGCAGTCAGGCTTGCTGCTAAAGCCATAAAACCAGACAAGTTTAGAACTGTGAAATGTCAAAGTCACAGCTGCAAAAAGGACATGTACGGAGCTAGTCTAAAAGCTAAGCTAAGAGCTAGGCTGCAAGTAATGAGAGACCTGAAGTGCCAGTGTCCATAAGAGCCCTAGCCTCTATGCTACAATAAGAGGGGTGTTGGCTGCAAATAGCCAACATTCCCCCACTGAAACCCTAGATGACCAAATCCTCCAAGGCATTCAGTCCTTGGATTTCACTCAAAATTGAACAAAACTTATACCAATAGATTTGTCTCAGCAAGGCAAACAATCTGGTATGTGAATCAAAGGCAACCAACCTCTGTGGCGGACGCTATGAGCTCTGGAAGGCTGGGACAGCTTGCTGCAGGTGGAATGCTGCTGCTGCTGCTAGCACGATAGGGTGTGTTGGTGATGCCGCCTTGCTGTAGTTGCCTGGCCGCTTCCACCAATGTGAATCGCCCCTAGCTCTTGCATGCCATGCTCCAGATTGACATTAGCTGTTGAAGTGAAGAGATTGCTGCCTCTTGCATGCAGCAATCAGGGTGAAATGTGAGGGGCTACGCATGCTGCGCAGCTATGAGCCTGTAAATCACGCCATAGCCTGCACCACGAGAAGAAATTTTGTTGAGAACATGCTCAGCTTGAACCCCAATCTCAAAAGAACATGACTTCCCAAGGTTCTCTTCCGGTGTCACAGTGCTGCAAGGCGCGACTTCAACAGCTAACGACTCCTACCCTAGCTGTCTCTTTTGTCTAGCGCCAGCCATCATCTCCATGATCCAGTCTCTCGTTGAGTTGGCCTCACGCCCTTGCATCAGCAACAGACTGCTCCTTTCCATGATGCCTTGCTGGGTCACCTAGGTTTTGCTATCTTCCCACATTGGGCATCAGGGCTACACCAACAACAAGTTGGAAAATAGCCAGCATGTGTTCTTACCTAACCTGCCTGAAAACATCTAGCTTGTTCTAAACTAGTTTGCAAAATATCTAGTTCAGCTAGATTCATTCATCCTAGCATTAATTTGGGAAATGTATTTGTTGTCCTATTCTACACAACATTGGCTGAAGGCTTCTTACCTAATCGGCGGTCACCTTCATGATAGGATGCAGACCGGCTTCTGGCGCCCCAATCTACAGCGGAGGCCTTGGATTTCAAGAGGCGGGTGATGGAGATGGGGCGATGCTTCATGGAAATTACTGCCCTCTCGGAGGCTCCCTGTCGAGCGCGCCCAGACCTAGGTTGTGGCTTTCTTGACTAGATTGCAGCACAACGACATTTTTTAGAAGTCTACTATAGAGCTGCCCAACGGCGATGTGGAGATGATCCGTAGGAGGATTTTTCAGCATGTCCCCGCCTGTCGCAGGCCCCCTTTTGTTCTCGTTTTACAGGTTGGCCTAGCCCAAGCCTTAACTGATGTACACGCCGGTTACCTCTACTGTTTTTCTTTTTAGGGTAATAAGATGTGGTTTATCATCAAAACCCATTCTAAATTAGTGTTGTTGTAAACGACCGGTGTCTCGTCGTAAAGGGTCTTGTTGTAAATCCTACAGGGGTGTAGTAAACTATTGGATGTTGTAAAATACCATTGGCATGTTGTAAAAGAACCCGTTGTAATCGAGAAAGTCCTGTAGTAAATTGTAAGCCCGTAGTAAACGAACATGCCATCGTTGTATCGTCCATAAGCTCTTTTGTAAATAACAAGTGCTCCGTAGTAAAGTCCATTTTGATTTGCCACGTCAGCTTTTGCGCCTTTGGCAAAACAAGCCCTGCAGTAAAGTTGGAATGAGCCCTAGTAAATTCTGGGCTATACCTGAAAATAATACATGGACTTGAAACGGTGCCTTCAATTGACGTAGTAAAATGGGCGGCCGTGGTAAAATGCACCCCCGTTAACTTCAATTAGTAAAAGTGTACTTTTCCTAGTAGTGCTGGCTTCAAGCTAGTGTACGTCCTTGGGCAAAGCGTAAGAGAGCGAACTTGCGGGACATAGTCATAACAGCTGTGGTTGGTGACGTGGTACCAATCAGCGAGCCATCACATGGTGTCTATTACCTCGAGCCAAAGTCGGGTAAAGAGATCGTGCTTGGTCTACAATCTATCAAGATATCAATAGTGGCGGGTCCTAACAATGAGGATCTAGAGTCATGTGTTCTGATACTATGTAGGAAAGGGAGCAAGCCTAAAACAAGAAATTAACAAAATAATAAAATAATAAGTAAATTAGGTTATATCCAAGAGGGCTTATATACCCTTAGACGAAAGGGTGTGTCCTTTGGACTAAGATGTCTAGAGTCATATTATAATAATTCGAACCTCGAGCGTAGTCGGGTTCCGAGTGTTTCACATGCTGACCAGGATTTGCGTCCCTCTTAGGGTGGATTCGCATGAACCCGCTTAGGCTCTTTTATAAGTTTTTAATGTGGCGGGCGTCGCATGTAAAGTGGCAAACCGAACCGAACTTTTCGCAGCAGTCTCCTGTCTTCACACATGGGATCAAGACATAAGCAGCATTCTCGGCCGGTGTCTGCTGTTTCTAATGGAGAGTCCGCTACCATTGCTTGGAGGTCTTCTTGCGAATTGATTCCTTTAATGCCATTGCTTTGAGGCCTCATCAGTAATTCTGCGGTGAGTAAAATGGTTCTTCTCCACTTGATGTAGATGCCCAATTCGAAGAATTAGAGACCGTGTTGCACTCTTTACAGTCTGATATCATAATTCTTCTAGCTCACTTGCAGCGTGTATCAAAAATCTCTCATCGAATGCTTCATGTGGTGTAGTACGGCGAGTATTACATTAAGCCGAGAGTGGATGGGCTTTTTTCCCTTCACCACAACCTGGTTGCAAGAGAGGATCCGCTAAGGTTTGCTATGTTCTATCGCTTCAAGCCTGATTCTTTCGATTACTTGTGTTCACTGGTTGCAGTGGACCTCCAACCCACGTAAATTCTCGATTCAAATATCCTGTGAGGATTTTACGCTTGAGAAGCGAGTTGGAATCGCTCTCCGAAGACTTGCAACTGGGGATTCTTACTGCACCCTCAGTGAGTTGTTTGGTGTAGGTTCGTCCACAACCTTCGATATTTGTCGTCGATTTGTGACTTCTATTTTGCAGCGTGGCAAACATCACCTACAGTGGCCAATTGCTCCAAGGTTCACAGAGATCAAGCAAGGCTTTCAACTTCAACATGGACTTGTGAATTGTTGTGGTGCAATTGACACCACTCATTTCACCATTGAATTGCCTGAATCTCGCTAAGCACGGATTGGTATGGTAGATATGGCACCTACACCATGGCTATGCAGGCAGTTGTAGGTCCGACAAAGCTTTCCTTGATGTAGTCACTGGGTGGCCTGGAAATGCCACAAATAGTAGAATTTTTCGGAACAGTTCGTTGTATGCTGATGCATGTTCAGGAAGACGCCTGAACGGTCCAGTCTTACAACTCAATATAGCTGTGGTTCGGGAATAAATTGTGGCGGATGCCGGGTATCCTGACATGCCTTGGGTTGTCACACCATATCCCGGAAAGCAGCTATCAGCTCAGTGGGATTCTTTTAATTTCAAGCAGTCCTCCACTCGCATGATAGTGGAGGGAGCCTTTGGTCAACTTATATGCATCTGGCGTATACTCGGATGAAAAGTATGGAGGGGTTCAACTGAATATTTCATGAAGTGACATATGCCCGTTGCATTTTGCACAACATACGTCTCCAATATGGTGAGCCTGAGTACTGCAGGCTGTTTGAAGGATATGTTCCCAAGAGAAGAGTGCACATGCAAGGTGAAAGGCACGAAGGAGACAATGCTGAAGAATCCCACAAATTGAGAGAAACACTAATGTTGTACACGTGTGAATCAATAGAGACTTCCTAGGCAAGTCAACTTTTTACAGTAGACAAAATCGTCATTCTAAAGGCTTGTTGGATTTTGCTATACACTCTCCAACGAATCTGATGTTCTCACCTATGCTTTTGAGTGCTGACACATAAAGTGCAGCATTCTGTGAATCAATCTCGATTCTGTGGTTCTCCAACTGTAGGATATCTTCATGCCTACGTTGATCATGTTGAACCAATTCTGCGTGTCTTCTATCATGATTAGTGTCAGCAGCTGCCAATGCCTCAACCAAGGCCTGGTTGTTACTCCTCAAAGTAGAGAGAACACCTTCCGATGACTTGGCTCTTACTTTCCGCCTTTTCCCTTGAGTGCTGGTCTTGGTAGGTGAGACACCAGTACTCTTAGTTTCTGGTGTCCTAGTAGGTTCTGGTGTCCCATGGTTTCCGTGAGTCCACATCCTCATCAGTGTGTTGACTACAACTGCTCGGCATTCCTTCAAATACAGTAGGATTCTGGTATCCAAATACATCAAAATCTTCATCTCTTTGTACTGAACCACTTGAAGGTATGCCAAAATTGTCAACATCTGCACACAATGAAAGCCAATCAAATCTAACCACAAATAAGGAAATTCAACTCAATTCATGATTTGTAGCTTGGAGTGGCTGTACCTGCATTGTTATCTCTCCTGAATCATTGTTCATCTCTCCTGAATCACCGTATCCAAGCTGCATTGCAGCTCGTCGTAGCTTCTTTCCCAGCTCGTCGTAGCTTCTTTCCGGAGCCGGAACCGATTACAACCACCTAAAAAAGCCCCCCTACCGTAAACATAGGCAGGACTTTCGTATGTTAAAGATGGTCTCATGGCGGGCCCTTTTCCGCCAAAATGTCATTCCGAAAGCGGAGGTGCCCACATGCGAATCCGCCCTTATGCTGGTATAGCTATGTATGGGTTTGTGAAGTCGAACTAATTCGACGTCTTCATAATGGTATTATGTATGGATATGTGAAGTTGAACTAATTCGACGGGTGTTTATCAGCGCCATGATCGCCGGAGCCGAGCGCCGAGGCCAGGCCAGGGACACACTCAAACACTCGAGTCTCAACTGTCTCCGTCGCAGCGCACCGCCGCGGCTGGACGTCTCGCTCTCGCACAATTCACCTCGCAAAAAGCGGCTTGGTGGGCGAGGAGGCTTGAGGAGAAGGAGCTGGTGACTGCGCCTTCCGTGGATGCGGCGGAGACCGGGTGGATTGGGGCCATTGTTTGTGGAGGGGGGGAGCGGGCTGGCCGGGCCAATTTTGAGCTTAGATGGAGTCGGCTTGAGTGTCCGGGAGGGCGTTTAGATCTGGGGTTGGAGTAGGTTTGGGATTGGAGGATAGGTGTGCGGAATTATCGCTTGGGTTCCGTTCCTAGTGCGTGTTTTGCGTGATGCGCAGATTTTGGTGTAGTGTTGTGAGCTTGATCTGGAGTGATTCTTGAAGTGCAGCGAGGCAATTCCTCCGGCCTCCAGCCATGAGAGGTGTGAGAGCAGGCCGGCTGGCCTTGCAGGCTGCGGGTCTGTTGGCAGCAGCAGGAACCGTGAGTTTGACTGTGGCACGGAGTAGGGAGACGGGGGGTTTGGGGGTTGTGAAGGAAAGAATGGTGGCTTTGAATGGGGAGGTGGCTCCGCGGGCTGTGCAGCTGGCTGCATTGCAGGGAAGCAGTCCCGCCAGCCCCTTCGATATCCTTGTCATCGGAGGCGGTGCGACAGGCTGCGGTGCTGCTCTGGATGCTTCCACCCGGGGATTGCGTGTGGCGCTTGTGGAGCGAGATGATTTTGGAGCTGGCACTTCCTCGCGCTCCACCAAGCTCGTGCATGGAGGTCGGGATCTTAGTTGTGTTGCGTTGTCGTCCGATTCTGTGTAGAATTGGGGAATTTGTGTCACAGTTTTGGTTTTGCTTCTCAGATTTTGTAATAGAGGGTGCAGGATGTTTCGTGTTAGGGTTTTGATCGGAGCTTTGCGGGAGGATTCCTGACGGTGGATCGTTTGGTGGCAGGAGTGAGGTATTTGGAGAAAGCTGTGTTTCAGCTTGACTACGGCCAGCTGAAATTGGTGTTTCATGCGCTTGAGGAGCGCGTAAGAATCCTTCAGAATGCACCGCATCTGTGCAATCCTTTGCCCACCATGACACCATGTTATGAGTGGTGGGAGATCCCTTACTACTGGGCTGGGCTGAAGTTGTATGATCTGGTTGCTGGTCGGCGCATGCTGCATATTTCTCGTTATTATTCTGCGCAGGAGTCTTTGGAATTGTTTCCAACTTTGGCGAAAGCTGCTGCTGATGGAAAGACTCTCAAGGGTACTGTCGTTTACTATGATGGTCAGATGAATGATTCACGCCTTAACGTGGCATTGGCATGCACGGGAGCGATGGCTGGGGCAGCTGTTCTCAACCATGCAGAGGCTGTATCGCTCCTCAAGGATGACATCACAGGGCGCATAAGTGGAGCCCGAATACGAGAGAAGCTCACAGGGGTGCAATTTGATGTGTATGCTAAGGTTGTCATCAATGCAGCAGGTCCCTTCTGTGATGAAGTCAGGAAAATGGCAGATAGTACTGCCACACCAATCATTTCACCTAGCAGTGGTGTGCACATTGTGCTTCCTGATTATTACTCCCCTGAATCAATGGGCCTCATAGTTCCCAAGACTAAGGATGGAAGGGTGGTGTTCATGCTGCCATGGCTTGGGAGGACTGTTGCTGGTACTACGGACTCTAGCACCCCTTTGACAATGTTGCCAGAGCCTACAGAAGAAGACATCCAATTCATCCTGGACGCTATCAGTGATTACCTGTGCGTCAAGGTATGTCCCTTGCTGCAGGGATGCAACTCTAATTTGCCCTTTTGTTCATCTTACTTTCCAGGCTAATTGAGATATGCCTTGTGGTTGATGGATGTAGGTGCGGCGGACTGATGTTCTGTCCGCATGGAGTGGGATCAGGCCACTGGCTACAGATCCCAAAGCCACAGACACGGCTAGTATCTCGAGGGATCATGTCATTGTCAAAGATACGGATGGTCTGGTCACGGTCACCGGTGGCAAATGGACAACATACAGAAGGTCAGCATGACGACTCTGTATGACATGCTTCGAGATTCACTTCTAGTGGCTCTAACAAGGCTTTTTGACATTCATCTGTTTTGTTGCACCAGTATGGCAGAGGATGCTGTTGATGTGGCCATCAAGACCGGTGCCTTAGCACCAAGCAATGCTTGTGTGACAAGAGACTTGCCTTTGGCTGGAGCTGAGGGCTGGGACCCAGCTTCGTTCACAGTACTCGCCCAACAATTCCTCCGAATGAAGAGAACTTATGGTGGCAAAGTGGTTCCTGGGGCCATGGATACAGCGGCGGCAAAGCATTTGGTTCATTCCTACGGAGGATTAGCTCCACGTGTTGCTATCATCGGACAGGTATGTGCCACTGCCTCCGTGGAATTGGATTCGGCTGTAGCATGATCAAACTCATCTTAATGCTTACATGGCATTTTCTTACGCTGTTTTAACGTTTGCAGAACGAGTTCTTGGGCAAGAGGCTGGCACATGGGTATCCAGTTCTGGAAGCTGAAGTGGCATATGCTGCTCGGAACGAGTACTGCGAGTCAGCGGTGGATTTCCTTGCAAGGCGATCGAGGTTGGCCTTTCTAGACACGAATGCAGCTGGCAAAGCATTGCCTCGGGTTATTGAGATATTGGCAGCTGAACACAAATGGGATAGGGCACGAAGGAATCAAGAACTAGCTAATGCCAAGGCGTTCCTTGAAACATTCCGATCATCCAAGAATGCCACATTCCACGACGGGAAACACAAGTCTTCCCCTTGAGGGTAGGACGGACTACATATATTATTGCGAACCCGTTTCGTTCTTTGCATTTCCTTTTAGAGTAAGAATTGTAGAACTGCAGTACCTATAGACGTTGGACTTGAGAACCAAATCCAAATGAGCAAGCTGAAGCTAATGGAGATGTACACTGCTTAGATTTTTGCAATAGGTTACTAGACTAAGTAGATACATAAAAGGACTCGGAATTCCGGAGCTCCTACCAGGTATGTGTGTACATATATACCTCTTGAACAGGCAATGGGTGTGGGCGGACTACCTACCTCACCCTGCATGCGCCAGTTGTCCGAGACTTTCCGGTGCCCATCTTGTCTCTTCTTCATAATAAAGTCTCCTGTTGTCATCTTGTCTTGGCCTTCCCTGAGGACTGCGCAGTCGGCTATGCTGACCTGGTCCTGGTGAGGGACCCGGCAGCGTGGGTGGCCACCTGGGAACTGGGCTTGTTGGGGTGCTGTCCGCCCTCAATTTGGCGATTCAGGTCTAGTGTGTGCGCAGAGGAGGGCCTTTCCTGGTTGCCGTCTACGAGCCCCTCCAATCTGTGGTGGCGGCCTTCCTTGCGCTTGTGTTTCTGGGGGAGCCACCTTGTCTCTTGGCAGCTGTCTAGGCGGAATCCTCGTCATCCTTGGCCTCTCCTCTGTTACCTGGGGGCAGGTGGAGAATGGAGGTTTTAGCTAGCCTTGATGACCATCCCGGCAGCAGCACGAAGCAGTCGCTATTGCAACAACCACAAGGTGGCAATCCCTGACCTGCAGATGGCGTCGCGGGCCAGGGCCGAGGCCCGATTTCGGGGCATTGCTCACGTCCGCAGTTTCCCCATACGTACGGAAGACGTTCCTTGTTCGAATTCTGTGGCACATAGTGCTGACCGTGTTTCAGTAGTCATTTTCTTCTTTAGACATCTCCACCTCGAGTTCATATGTTTTTACTTAAAGGATGAGGTAATCCCAAGCCAAATTTTACTTAAAACAACTTGATTATGTCACTTGGTGGAACCTCTCAAGGCCAAGGGCCTTCTCCCCCAACCCAAAGGGGGAGGGGGCGTTCATAAGAGGACTCCTCCATACCACCCCATCCAGGTAATTAGGCGAAGGGTTGAAGGGCTTAATAGGTTCGTTCCTTAGATTCCCGGTGGTTATCTAAGGGGAAAGGCCCTTGGATTCCCGGTGGTTATATAAGGGGAAAGGCCCCTGACCTACAAAGAAAGCCAATCAAGCCTACAGGCATTGCTCACTATGTGCTCTGCTGAATCTCCTGCTGCCGTCTCCTAAGCTTCTCCAAAAACGAGGAGGACAAATGAAAGAATCCCAAGTCGATTGGCGAGAGGCGATACCAACGCACCACCTGCAATAGCTGCAACTCTTGAGGGCGATACCAACGGACCACCTGCAACAGCTACCACTCCCTCAAGAGTTCAACTCCTCGAAGACACTTGCAATTGCAAGCACATAGTCCCGCAATCACAAGCTGCTGAGAATTTCAAACAGGTGGCCGTGGATATAGTCGTTCTCCACTATGGGAGCGGGAGAAAAAAGGTAAAAATAAAAATATACTTAATTGATGATATAAATAAGTCCATGGTCTCAAAATGTGCCCGTTCGGACTGGCCATGGTCCAAACTGACACATTTTGAGACCGGGACGTGGCATCCACGTCACGGTCTTGTTCTTTCGGTGTGAAGCCACCCTAATCCGTCTACGTACCAACCAGTCATTTTTTAGCATTTTCATTTTCTTATTCTGCATTCGACAATACCTAGTTTGTTTGAATTTAGGTTTGTCGAATTGGGGCCGTTAATTGCGATTAACAGACATCTATTCGCCACGATCGATGTGAATTTGGCCTTTCTTTGGGGTGTGACTACCTTCTTGTCGTTGGGAGGGGAATGTCCGCGCTGGATATGATAAGATTGCAGTGAGGGACATCAATTGGGCTCCAGGGCATGGGGGACGGGCAAGCACGGAGGTCCAAGCGGCGGCGTCAGCCCGTGGACTATGCGCGGCTGGACAGCACGGGTTACACGGACAGAGTGCAGTACAAGAAGCTCGCGAAGGCGGTTCTGCGATGGCCGGAAGGCACGGTCACGGCAGGGCCGTCAGTGAAGACGCTGCCAGCTGACCGCCTTGCGGAGTACGTACATTCCACTGGCTTCCGTGACCCTTGTGTGGTGCGGGCAACCACGGATGCTTCCCAAGCTCTGGGTATCAGGTCAGTGGTAACACCTCAAGTCAGTGTTACACCCGTAGGGCGCACCTCCTCATGTGAGCAAAAATGTATGAGTTTGGGATGCCCTGCAGGCTGCCAGAAGGGGAATTGACCCTGCAGCAGTTATCTCGATTGGTGGGCATGGATAAGCAGGTCAACACGATAGACGTCTCCACACAGGTGGATACTCTTCCCAGGTGTGACGGTGGTTTTTTGTGCTCGGATTAGTGCTGGAAGTTTTGAATTGTTGTGTTCGGAGTATTGCTCCAAGTTTTGGAATTCACTTTGGGGACTTATTGTGCTTGGAGTATTTCGGGAATCTTGGAATCTTCTCGTTGAAGTTCAGAGACGCCAGTCTATTAACGTGGTTACGACTGCAGTCAGAAGGACCACTTTATTCTATGGCAGAATGGATGGACTATTATTTTAAGTCATCTCGGAAGCCCTTACTGAATGTGGTTTCCCTTGAGCTGGCCAACACTCCTGCACAAGAACTGGTGTGTGTCGGATCTGGAATTCTCATCATGGAATTTAATTCGAAATTCACGGCATTTGTCCCGTGGATGCTGTTTTGACGGCTTCTTTTGATGCATGAACAGATGAGCTCACCATCTCTGGTTAAAGAGCTTGACCTGGTGGATAGAAATTGGCCCCCTTCTCACCTTCCAATCCCAAAGGTGTGTCATCACAGACGATTCCAATGGGCTAGCAGCTTCTTTTAGTGCTCAGGAGTGATGCAGTGCTTTTTCTTCTTTCAGGTCCAGCTCTATGCACTGATGAGTGTTGCTGGGTGCTTCATGGATTTCCACGTTGACTTTGGGGGCTCCTCCGTCTGGTATCATGTTCTCAGGTAAACTGAACCTCCCCGTGCTCGCATTAAACCTGTGACTCTGTTACATTAATGTGTTAAGTATGCTGACTGACATATTGTCAAGCAGCGGTCGGAAGGTGTTCTTACTAGTACCTCCAACAAAAGGGAACCTTGCAGCTTTTGAGGAGTGGTCCTCTTCTGACAGGCAGGCACGATCCTTCTTCCCCTAACTGCTGAAGGTGTCCCTATGGAGAGATGCACATGCGTTCAGCTGTGGCATATGGCTGCTTCCTTGTCTGGCTGCTTCCCATTCTGAGTATTTTATTTCTCGTTGGCAGGCTAGTGTGTTTTTGGCAGAGCGATCGAGTGGATGTCAAAAACTGGAACTGTCAGCTGGAGACACCCTGCTGTTGTAAGAGCAATATTAACTTTTTCGGTTAACGTGTCTCTTTCCGTGTGATTTTCTGAAAGTGTGGGTGTAAGCAGACCAGGAGGATGGCCACATTGTGTCGCCACACCTGAAGACTCTCTAGTTATCGGAGGAAACTTTCTAACAGGCTACAACCTCCCCCTTCAGCTTGATATATATCCACCGCTCCCGTGTTGTCATTTCGTTGTCCTTGAGCAAACTGTGTCCAGTGGGCTATCTTGCAAGCCAACGACATCTTATTCACCAGCTTGCTTTCAAGTATGCATACTGCATCTTTAACTTTTCTTGATATCCTGCACATGGAAAATGGAGGAGAGGTTAAAAGTGCAAAGGAAGTTCCGGTTTCCTCTATATAAGCAACTCATGTGGTGTGTATTCCAACTAGATGGTTTCTTTTTTGGATCATTGGAATGTGAGAACAGGGATGTGGATACGTGTTAAGCAGTATGTCTCGCCTGCAGTTTTGTTATCTGGAGCAAACATGGGCTAGGCTAGAATAGAGAACATTAAGATCTAAGGCAGGTTCATGGGTTGCAGGACGGTCAGATGCTAAAGGAAAGATTAGATTTGCAGGCACACAGCTGCGAACTATTTGGAGCTGCTGAGAAAAGTGGATGTTGAACAATGTGAAGAAAAGAAACAGCTCAGCAAGTGGGAGAAAGCTGGAATCGCAAGTCTTGTGAAAATTTTGAAGTTGTGGATGCGCCAGGTATTTGGTGCTTGTACATTCTCTTGTTTTTGTGTGGGGCTCTCTGCTTCTTTTTTTTTCTGTCGATCATGTAAGCACCCACCTGTGCAGACGAAAGATGCAGAGGTACCTGATCAGATAAAGGACGTACCTGCACTGTTGGAAGATCTGGAATTGCATACAAAGGTATGAGTGGGCCTTGGTGGGCTGTAGCTTGTGCCGGTTCATTTCCGAGCTGTGGTCTAAGTTTTGCCAATTCCTTGCAGAAAGAGGGTTGTGCAACTGACGTAGACATGGGACCGGTTGGTTCAACCACAGATCGGTTGGTGGTGTCTGAGTTGTTTTTGGTAAGAAGAGGCTTCATTTCAGAAATTTCCCTCTTCCTACTTTTGGGCTTGGTAAGCGTTGTGCTATTCTACTCCTGGTTGCCTCACTTTCAGGGTGCCCCAGGAGCAGCGTCATTTGAGACCTTGGGGTCCACGCCAGCACTGAAGGTTAAGTGGGCTAGCTTTCTAACCTTGGGGCAGTTGAGCGTGCTTAGCATAAATTGTCCAAGGTTAGGTGATTGTAGCCATGAGGACAGTAGGACATGCATGCTTTCGTGGTCATGTTCTGTAGGGTTCTGCATTAGGAGTCGTGGAAGGACAACCACATCTGTCGTCCTCTACTCTCTGCCACGACCCTATAGACGAGATTCAGCAGTTGAAGTGCTGAAGTTGATGTTGCCCTCCTCTCTTCTGTACAGTTATTTCTGTAACGCCTACTTATTCAGAAATAAATCAAAGTTGAGACTGAATTTCAGTCTAGAAAAGGGTGATCTTAGAATCTGTAGCAGATCAGTATAAGGCAACGTCAGTTGCTTTTGCATACACCAGGTTACGATGCCCCCAGTTGTGTTTGTTGAGTATAGAGCCACTCGAGACTTGTGTGACATAATTCCATGATACCAGGAGTCAAATCTTCATTCGTGGTCGATGTTTATGATGTGTGTTGTGAGCAAGTATGAGCTTACTCTCCGAGGCTTGAACGTTGATATGAACATGGCAAATTGCAGGAGGGTAATGCCGAAGAGCTCTCTGAAGAGGACGATCACAATCCACCAGAAGACATGCCGGACGACCTGGATGAAGACTTCCAAGTGGCAGGACTCGGAGTTAGTGACGAGGACAGTCCTAGGGAAAAGAAGGCGGCCAAGCCCACTGTTTCGAAAACGAAGAAGGTAACGGTTTTTTTTGCTAGATGCTCCTGGTAATCCCGTTTCGTAGTTAAGACGGCGGCTCCCACGTGGGTACTGACCCCCTTCTGCTCTAATGCAGAAGCCGGGACGGGGACTGGTTGCAGGTGGCGGTATGAACTCAGCGGCAACTCGATCCCCTGCCGGAACGAAGTCGTTAGAGAAGTCCAAACGTACTACTGTAAGAGAACGACTGATGAAGAAAGTGGGGCGTGAGAAAAGAGTTCCCATGAATCCCAAATTCCACCAATAGAGAGCACGCTACTCTGTTGTCGAGCTCTGCAAGAGTGAAGGCGGCATTCATGTGCTCCTGGAGTACAGTGGACGTTCCGTTCCAAATTGGGAAGCCTCAGGGGAGACATGAGAACATCTGTGCCGGGGCGGGGATCGAAACTTTGGGTGCGCAGAAGACGGGCGATGTACATTCCGCATGTTTCTGTATGTAGCCTTGTACAGTCAGTCCTTGGGGGCTTCGTACTATGGATTTGTGATGTGCCAGAAAGAGCTATTGGATCTGTTGAGCGATTGAACGTCAGCTAGGTTACCCCAATTAGTTACGCTTGCCTCAAATCTCTATAGGTACCCAAATGCTGATCCTCGTTCTGGCCGAGATAGATCATACAGACAGAAACACCCGCCGTAGAACTCTTGACATCTGAACAATGCAGCAGCACGTCGACCGCATGTGGCTGCTGAGTTCCTGCATCCGTCCCCGTTCGTCCTGCTGACTACGTCGGATATGGAATTGAACATGACTATTCTTCATAGGATCAGGTCTAGATCCTGACATGCTTGCATCTGTCTCCCTTTTTCGCTTCCCTTAACTTGTACCTGAAGCTAACCTGCGGGCATATGACATTTTCGGATCGTCGGCCGCAAATGGGCGTTGTGCTCGAAAGTGCTCGAAAAAACTCCTCCCCTTTCTGACGAACATGAACTTTCCGCCAAAAAATACCTCTTTGTTTCTTTGGTAGGAGCTCAGTCTGCAAAAGTTGCTCTTGCGTTATGAGACAAACTATCAAGACTCTCAATCGTCTTCACAGTATTCTACCAGATTGCAGACGTGACTGGGACGGAGGGGGGGCATTTGAGCATCTTATAGAATTACTTCTCGTAACTGTAGTTCACCGTGACACGAGTGGTCTGACATAACATCGAAGCTGAGAAGATTTCAACGAATGTGAGGTAGAAGGAGAGGGAGGCCACGGATAGAATTGGTGCCATCGTTCCAACACCGACATCACCAGATCAGGGACCAGTTTGAGCAATTGTTATAAGCAATCTTCATCACTGTGCACCAGATACCGCTAACGTGAACACGAGGTAATCATGTCTCCCTGCAGGCTTTCCGGTCACTCGCTTAGCCAGAATCTGGAAGACAGACAACCAACAGGCAAGCAGATGACCAAACTCTGATATAAACCGGTGCAAACATAGGTCTTCAAACAACAACCGAACGTGTGCGAATACCTGAACACGCCAACGCTTTCAACCTGTCCGCCCCCGCATCCTGCAGAGTTGAGCAAGTGCTGACTTCGCATTGAGCCTGCAGCACAAGGAGCCACAACTGTATTAAACTCTTTTCGTCGCAGCAACAGCATAGCTCTTGAGAGAGTGAAGCACACCTGAGGGGAGGCAGCAAAAAACTGGCTCGCTAGAGGCTTTTCCTAGTCCGAGGGCAATAGAAACCCAACGCGGATGATCAACTTCGTTCCTGCTCATCGACAATTTCTTGGCTCTCTGCACCAGGTTGTCGGGATGCTACTTCCCTCTGCATTGAGAGAGCTGCAGCCGTGGAAGGGAAGAGTTCCAGCATCTCCTCCGAAAGCTCAGCAGCTTCATCCACCATACCAGCATTGTACAGGGATGAGCAAAGGATTGTGTATGTCAGAGCCTTTGGGGCGCGGCCCACTACCTTCATGTGCGTCAAATAGTCCAGAGCCAGTTTTGTTTTGCCTGCTTCACAGAACGCGGGGATGATGATGTTGAACAGTCCATCGTTTAATATTTGACCCTTGTGCACCATCTCCTCAATCAGGTGCAACTTGCCAGTTCCGCAGAGGCTTCTGACTAACGTTTCACACACACCTTTGTCTGATCCAGGCCCCTTTTCCATGATTTCAAAGTAACTGTAGGCCTGCTCGAGCATGCCCGCAGAGCACAAATTTTCTATCAGGGTCCTGTAAGTGATTTTATCTGGAACACAACCTGCCTCGTCCATTTGTGCTAATATCCCAAGGGCATCCTGAAGTCTCCCTGCTTTGCAGGCACCATCAACCAAAGTGTTGAAGGTGTGAATATCGGGTGGGCAACCGTTCGCTGACATTTCCCCCGCAAGCTTTTGTGCCCTGTCTACTTCAAGATTCCTGCACAGGCCTTTCATCAAGACATTATACGTCACCACACTGTATGAACCACCCCTCTGACCAATATTCTCAAACACTTTGAAAGCCTCTGCTAAATGTCCAGCTTTAGCAAGACCATCAATGACAGCATTGGACACACATATATCTACACTGTCCGTCCTTTCCACACATTCTTGAAAAATTTTGTAGGCTTTCATCTCTTCACCCGCCTTCATCATGCCATCGATTAGCAGAGTAAGATTAGGGCCAGCTAGGGCAAGCCCACTAGCCGTCATCTCCTCATACAAGTTACATGCTTCCACAGCCTCAGACGTCTTTTGCGATTTCAGATATCCTTTGATAAGAGTGGCGTACATCACCATGTTAGGTTTGATTCCCTTCCCCACCATTTCCTTGAACAGCTGATGAGCCTGACGCACATTCCCATCTCTCTGTAGCCCTTCCAAGAGAATTCCAACTGTGAACTCGTTGGGGACATAACCAGCTCCTGTCACTTGTTGGAAGAGTTGCCAAGCATCATCCACCTGACCTGAGCGAATGTAGGCCTGCAAGAACGAGTTAAAAGTAGCGACCTCTGGCTGCAAACCTAATCCCTTCATTTCATTCAAAAGCGTCAATGCCAGTTCAATCTCGTCATTCTTGCAGAGTCCATGAATCAATATATTGAAAGTGTATGCATTAGGACTGCTGCCAGCTCTCCTCATCTCGTTGAACACAAACAAGCCTCCCTCCACATTTCCAGCCCTGCAGTACGTCTGCACAAGAGATGTATAGGTCACGACCGTGGGCCGGATGCCAACCCTTATCATCTCCGTGAAAAGATTCTGCACCTCCTCCAGCTTTCCAGCCTTCCCAAGGCCGTCAATAAGAGTAGTGTAAGTGTAAGCATCAGGAGGACACCTCGCCTGTCGCATTTCTTGGTAAACCTCAAGGGCCTTCAACGGCCTTCCAGCCTTCACTAACACACTCATGACTGCATTATAAGGGAAAGTATGCGGCTGAGCATTTCCACTATGCTTCATCCACTCAAACACCTTCACCGCCTGATCAGGAAGTCCCGCTGCCCCATAATTCTGAATGACTGTTCCGAACAGCGTGGGAGTCATCTTGCAATTCGTCCGCAGCATCTTCTGCAGCAGCTCCTCCACAACATCCGCCTTCCCAGCCAGGCTCTGGATGCCCAGAATTGCGCCATACGTAGCCGACGAGTGCTGGAATCCTGCCTGCAATTCAGCCCATTGGAAGAATCTCAAACACTTGTCCGCGTTCCGGTTGTCTGCAGACAGCCTCCGCAGAACTTCCAGCAAGTGCGAATGTCTCAATTGCACCGCCAGATGCCTCAGGGCATCCTCAGTCGAAGGCAGCCACTCCCCCTGCCCCACAACACCCATAATCAGATCCGCATTAGCCGTCTGGGAGAAATGTGATCCAGCTTGCGGAAACCCATTCTCCCTTGAACCCAAGTCCACCAAAGCCGAAGCTTCGAAACCCCGATCTGCATATCGCAGGCGGGGTTGGCGGGTCCCGAAGCAGTGAGAGGAAGATGGGTACAGCAAATTCAACCCAGACCCTGGCAACCTCAGGACACGCAAAGCCCGCATGGAGAGAAGCCAGGCGCACGCAGCCTTGCGGAACGCCTGGCTTGCCCCTCCTGCCATGAACAGCCGATGGATCGAGAGACATCCTTCGCATCAAATTGCGCCGTGACAAAAATTTTACGTAAATATTTCGATTCGTTCGTGGAGTCGTGTAGGGAGGTACCAACACTATCGCTTGCCTACTTCCATCGTCCAGGGGTGTTTTTAATATTGTCGATAATTGCTCGGGCGGGGAGGGTTGACGGATAACTACAGACCTATTAGGTGATGACACTCTCGGGCTTTGTGCAAACATAGAATTCCGGAAAGACGAATGCTGTAGACCATGCACCGTGGTATGTGGGAGATGGTAATAGCAATAGCTGCATCTTTCCCTCCAAGCAGATATGTACTTGGAGTTCGGACGGGCTTGGCAATTTGGCA
Organism: Anthoceros angustus; assembly: GCA_010909165.1. NCBI lineage: Eukaryota > Viridiplantae > Streptophyta > Anthocerotopsida > Anthocerotales > Anthocerotaceae > Anthoceros > Anthoceros angustus. Next base: position 797,264 of record MU008178.1, read on the forward strand.
GCTCCTCAATCTCGAGGATTCATCACTCTTTCATTCTTGAAATTCTCTTATAATCTATTATCAGGTGTTTAAGTTGGAACTTGATGGGAGAGGCGTACAGAGATGTCCACTGTGAGGAAGGACTACGTCAAGCTGTCCAGGAGCCACCTAGGGACGAATTCCTCAGCGCACTGCAGGTTTGGTTCGCGTTTGAGTCTTTCGTGAAAGGCTCTGCGGGGGGCAAGAGGAAATGTAATGGGATTGTCGGTGGTTTTGCAATCATTGCCTGTTTGTCTGGTGAAAGCTGGGTTTCAGATCAGGCATGTCTCAGTCTGTCGTTGAATGGTGGGCAGGGACGACACGGAGCTATGGGACAGCCCATCTGGTGGCGAGTGCGATTCAGAAGTCACGTCCAGCTCCTCGGACGAGCTGGACTGCTTTCGTGCCAGCTGCGAGGGAAATCGTTCGAGGGATCAGCTAGGAAGAGAGTTGGGACCAGAGTTGACGGTGGGTGAGGAAGAACATTTGCGGTATTTGAAAGTCTGCATTGCGTTGCACGGTGAGCAGCCCAGCTCGAACTTCCACCTCGACGTGCAACTTGGAAAGCGTGGGTTGACTGTCGGGTTGTGGTTTGTGTGTCGTAGATGATGTTGCTCTGCGGTGCCTCGGCTTGGAGGACTTGAAAACGTTCTTCGCGAAGCACGGGATGAGGACTCAGGGCCGAAGTCTACTTTGCTGGCGCGGATTAGAGAGTATGAGGAGTGAGTTTCGTGGATTGGCTAGTGGCCTGGTTATGGTTCTCTCAGTGTGCGTGTGAAGCCCTTTGCGTCCCTGACCCTTTCGAGCTTCCTTTGCAGAGTGGTAGAAGCAGGCGGTGAAGTGAAGTACCCTCCGTTGAGCTTCACGGTTGATAGCCATCTAGGTGCAGTGCTGAGAAAGAATCATCGTTTTCTTGCGTCATAGCTTTACTTGGGCACCCAGTTTCACATTGCTTCCTTGGTGCATCCATGTGACAATTGCACAGGTGATTTGATCAGGTGTGGGCAGCATGCTTCTATCAGCCTCAGCTGTAGGACATATTTGCAGGTGTTTTCCCACAATAAATTTGTCCTCTAACATGTTTCACACCTTATAGGTTTCATCAGAAGGTTAACTTTGACGGCGGTCCACCCAAAACGCGAACTGTGTCTGGGCGAGTGATTGATGTAGGCTGCGGCCCGAGATGGGAACGAAGTGTCATGGTAAGTGCAGAGCTAGAGCTTCAGAGAAAGCAACACAGTCCAGGTTATGATTGGAGCAGAATGCACATGCCAAGTATATAGTCCTCTTGTCTTTCGGGTTTCAGGTTGAAACGTATTGGTCTAAGGATATCAACCGAAAGGTGTGCTGACAACAACCACCCTGACTGGGAGATGCGCGGAATGATGATCATGCGCCAGGTAAAGTCCTTCCAGCCAAAGCCTCAAGCACGGTAGCTTGCATGACAAGAGTCCGACGTAATGCTGACTGAGAGTTCAACTGTGTAGCCATGGGTAGATGAAGGAGCGAGAAGGGCTGTTGAGGAAGGAAGGCGCTGGAGAGATGGGGATTCTGAATATGTCAACGGTTGCCACGAAAATACTCTAGAAGTCCCTAGACAACTGCACAGAATTCTCGGTCTGAATTGCCAAGAGAGACCCTTGGTTTCTGACTTTTTATACTCCCATGATGTGTGTCATTGAGCTCGTCAACCCATGCTGGTGGCACTGGGTCTTACCGGTGAATATGTGCTGTCCAGTGAAGGAGCCCAAGACAACTTTCGAAAGTGGGCGAGGATCTGATCATGGTGAACGCCTCGTGGAGGAAATTTCAAATGAAGGTAAATAATGACACTGCTGTGCAAAGCTCACCCGAGTATGGGCCGACATTGTTAGATTGACAATGGTGTCCCCAATATTCTCATGGCATGGTTGTCAACTTTCAGGACAGGGGGACACAGCCTCAAAGCCATACAGAAGGTGTAGATATCAGAATCTGAAGAAAGCTCAAAGCAATAGGCAACAACGTTCTGCCAACTGCTTGTCACAGATTGAACGGTGTGGCAGACTTCGCCACACCTCAGTTCTAAGTCCAGATTCATTTCCTTATTATCATCAACAACTTTTTCTAGTGTAATGGTCAGGGCACCGAGTGAAGTTCTAGTTACAATTAGAGATGCAATGAGGGGTGCTTCATAGGACCTCCATGGAATTAGGCAGCACGTGCTTCGTCAGAGAGTTTGAAGTCCAGGGTCACTGTATGTTGTCACTTGTTCCTTCTGATCCTGTTCTTTCTAGCCGAATGATGAAGATCAAATATGTTTGCGCAGTGGCTCTGAGTGCCAAACCGCACCAAGATTATGTTGTTGATCTCTGACGGCATTTCTCTGAGCTTCTTTCATGCCTTGTGAAGAGTTTCTCTAGGGGATTTTTGTAGATGCCCCTGAGATCATGCTGGTGGGAAAATAAATGCTGACGTGGTTACTGAACGGTGTTGACAGCAGGAGGGAATGTCCCTGCGACGAGTCTCCATTTTCATGAGCGTTGCTAACATGGAACGAATCACTCTGCTGAGCTTTCTGGTGGCTGCCTGCGCAACTGCCTATTTGCTGGTGCGTACCATCCACATCTGTGTTCTTGCAGGTGCGTGAATGTTGCTTCATTGTACTTCTTGCGCTATTCAGGCTCGGCAAGGACACTTCGCGAGTTCTCCAGGAAGAAACCTATCCGTCAAGGTTTCTCCATTACCCTCACAGGTGAGAGTCGATGCGCCTTGGCACTTTCGAGGAGTATAATTCTTGACCTGCTCCTTGTTTCTGAAGAAGGGAATTGAATGTGAGCGAAGGACGCCACAGGAGCGAAGGTGCTGGTGCTGACCGACAGGCAAGGCATCGAACTGTACCTCCGCCACTGGCCAGCGGCGGCATCAGATACCAAAGGCTGCCTCCTCATGGTGCACGGCTACACTTGGCATAGCGCGTACTTCGCAGAAACAGCAGAGCTTCTTGTGAAGCAAGGGTTCGGTGTGGTTGCATTCGACCTGGCCGCACACGGGCTGAGTGGATCAGTGACTGGCGTCCCGGGATACCATCCAAGCTTCACAGACCTTGTGGACCAGGCTCAGCTGGTGCTGGAGCATTCACAGCAGCAGCTATACCCTGGGCTGCCTTCCTTTGTTTACGGGGAGAGCTTGGGTGCTGCCATCGTCCTGACCCTGGTGCAGAGGCCTACAGTAGCAGCTGCAACATCAGGCGTGATAGCAGCCGGTGCAGTGAGCGAGCTGCCTCTCGTTCTCCCTCCGAAGCCGGTGATGGCCTTGCTGAAGGCCGTCGCGAAGGTGCTGCCGCTAGCAAAAGTCCCAGGAGACAAGGCCACAGACGAGGGAGAATGGATCGGCGCGTTCGGGGACAAGGATCTGGCGAGAAAAGCTTTCAAGGAGGATCCCCTAGTGGTGAGGTCGACGAGGCTGGGCACGATGGCCGCCATTATCCCGGCGCTGGAATCCCTCCACGGGAACTTGGAGAAGATCACTGTGCCACTGCTGGTGTTGCACGGCTTGGAAGACACCAGAGCCAGGCCCGTGAGCTCCCGGCATCTGCACGATCGGGCTGCAAGCCGGGACAAGGAGCTGCATCTGTACGAGGGGATGCACCACCAGCTGCTGCAGGAGACAGCTGCTCACAAGCAGCGTGTGTGGGAAGACATGACCGCTTGGCTTGCAAAACACTCGTAGGACACTGCGTGCATTACGTATAATGTACGTCCGTACATGGTCAGTAATCCTTCGTAACGACCGAGGATTACTTCAACGAGTACATACATGAATTCACTTCGCTGTGAGAGACTCCGGTCGCGTGTTGAAAGGTACTTTTGGTTCCACTACCGGGCGAGTCGGGTAGATTTCACGTGGCGAGCAGGTTTGTCATGATTTCGTGACGAGAGCAGTACTTGCAATGAATGGATTGGGGATTAGGTCTGACGAGCGTGACGATGGGGACACATGGGGGAATCTGGTGAGGCGAGGCGGTGTGAGCTGGGAGACGGAGGGGGAATTGTTGGTGGGTGGTAAACCAACGGGGAACCAGGGGCCTCCTACGCGGAGGGGGTGAGGGACCGGGTTTCTTAGAGAGAAGATTCCGGGCCCGATGGTCGGACTGGTGCCCTGGCCGCCGTCCCGCTGTCCCGATGTCCTGCCGTCCGGGTCGCTGGAAATGCACGCCGAACAGAGCATGAATTGGCAGGAGGCCGCGGCGTGCAGGTGCGCAGGTGCAGTATGCTGCTGCTGCTGCTGCTCACGCTGCCCAGGCTGCCGCTGACATGGTTTCTGCCCTGTTCACACTGCTCATGGGGCGTGTGCTGGTGGTTGCTGCCTCTGCCCGGCTGCAAGAGCGGCGGCATCATGATGTTTGAAGGTGAGCCAGCGCCTCGCTTGCTTTGTGTTCGTGTGTTTGAGTGTGATTCTGGAATGGGGGTGATGGGAAGGAGGAGGCTGGCACTGGCTGATTGGCAAGCAATGTGGGATTATGTGGGATTGAAGCAGAGCGGCTCCGGAAACGCAGACCGCAGCCTGCCTGCCTGGTGGACTGCCTGCCGGAGGAGGTGCTGGGGAGCATTCTGGCCAGGTTGCCGCCGCGGGACGCAGCCCAGGCGCGGACGGTGTGCCGGGAGTGGGACAAGGTGGTGTTGTCGCATCCGGCCAACCCTGTGGCGCCTTGGTGTCTGCTGGCCTGCACCGTGCCGGGCTCGGAGGAGGCTGGAACCCTGTGCTGGGCTTTCGACCCCAGTTCCGGCACATGGATGAGGCTTTCGCTGCCCACGGCCCCGGACTCGCGGTATGTGCGATTCTCGCGATACTCCGGGGGGGATTCCGGCCTCGTCGGCTTCACGGAGCACGAGTGGGGGGCGCCGCTCACGCACTACTGGGTCGGGAACCCGCTCACGGGCAACTGGCGTCGGATTGCGTGCCTGCCGGGGCTGGCGGACCGGCCTCAGTCTGAGGAGGATGCGCAGCAGGAGCAGGAGCAGGAGCGGGAGCGGGAGCAGGAGCAGGAGCAGGAGCAGGAGCGGGAGCAGGATCCCCTCTCCTGCTCCTTCTACACCATCAACGAGCTCATCGTGGACGCCAAGACCGGGTGCTACGACGTCATCCAGTTCTGCATCCGGGAGGTCGCGGATTCCTACGCCTGGAGCACGCACATCTACCACTCCAAGACGCAGCAGTGGAGGGAGGGGGCGGCTATGGTGCACGATAGGCTCTTCTGCATGACCAGCTGTGTGGCGAACGGGCTGGTGTACTTCCTCCTCGTGGGAGATCAGGATGCATTCACCTTCAAGGTCATGGGCTACAACCTGGAGGAGGATCGGTTTGAGGAAGTTATGGGCACCGCACCAGTGTGCATTCCGGAGGGCAATCTCAGCTGGGGGAGTTTCCAGCTCTTCGCCACTGACAGCACAGAGAATGATCATGGCAAGAAGCCGCAGCTAGGAGTTGTGGCAGGTCTTGCCTCAGGGCAGGATGGCGGAGATCTTCATCTGGACGAGGACTTTGAGTGGCCCCTTGATAAAATGTGCGTCCTCAAATTCGATACAGGAGCTCAGCATTGGGCGATTGACAACAAGTCACAGATCTGCATCAAAGACTCCTTCCCTACAGGTTGCTCCATCCCTCACGTTTCTTCTCCAGCGAGCTATTTCTACCTGTCCCGGCACCAGGAAGTCAACGCTCTTCTCATGTACCAGGGCAGCAAGGCACACTGGTCTCCTCTCCCAGTCCCTCTCCACTACCGGCATCTGCTTGATGCCCGTGGCTGCTGGCGAGCTTCCATCGGCAGCTTCGTTCCTCGACTTGATGTTCGACCTTAACATCGTCGATAGGACAGGCTTCATACAAGACACGCAAGTTGGCCCGACAGGCATTTGCCACGTCTTCTTCGAGGTTGGAATCTCTCCCTTGATAGCTACATGAAGTTACCTACGAGGTCCTTCGTCCTTCTCCTCATAAAAAGGAGGACAATAAGGGGTAGGTTGTACGAGTATGTACTATATTAGGCCGTCATAAATCCATCTGCTGCGGTATTATTAGCGGAGGTTGTGCCTGAGTTCTCGAGAAATTGGAACACTTAGAGTGCGAATGCCATGCAAAGGTGGATCATGATTGGTATTATACCGATACAATTGGAAGAGCAAAATTCTCGCATCACTGAATTTTGAGCCATTTCAACAAGGCCATCACCTCTGAAAACGCTCGGAGATCTGCGTCTGTGGCCATAAATGGCGGGAAGAACAACCACATAGCAGACGTCAACGAGAACCCAAGTGTGAATAGGATACAGAGCCAGTGAGGAATCCTGACTGCCTTCCTCAGATACGGCTTACAAGCGACCTGCAGACCAGTGGCTACCCCGTGAAGGGTAAAGAAGGCTGTCATCTCCCCTGAAACATATGCAGACAAATAGCCGACACAAATCTCATGCATAACCCCCGATACAAAGAACGTCAAAACCGTAGCGCAGAATCGAGCAGCTTTGGTAGGAGGGACTGGCTCCCGCAAAGCTTTAGTCCCCACCGAGACCTTGCTGTTGGAACCATCCCCACCCTGTTGCCCTCTCCGCCGGAGATTGGCCGAGTTAGCCTCCTTCGCTACAAATCCGGCAGGCTTTCTCGAGTTGTCTAAGATTCCACCGCGGGGCGTCAGGAACACGAGCGTAGGCTCGTACACAACTTCCTTTAACAGGGCACTGACAACAAGGTTCCATCTACGAGCCCAGAAGTCTTCCAAAGATGAAGCTGCAAAAGGGTTGTCAAAGTGTGGCTCAAGTTCCACCCCACACAAAACCGCTGCTGGTACTGCCCCGCCCTCTAGCACTAGTGTCACAAACAAGTACAGGTTCACAGAGTACGCAAATGCTATAACAGCAAGTGGGAGGACAGACCGGAAGACAAAAACTCTGGTAGACACTCCCAGCAGCAGCAGCTTGATGACACATCGCAAGGCCAGATATGGACCAGTCTCAGACGTCGTCAACTTGTCCCACCATGAAGCGTTCGAAAGCACATGTTTCAGAACCCTTCCCTTACGACGGATGTGGACGGGAAAGTGCATTACAATCGTAAACCGGGCATAGGTTTCGCGAACCCAAGGCTCAGACCCTGGGCCTTTGTCCCAGCACAACAAGAGCACTTTGAACGTAGCAAGCCAGGTGAAGAAAAAGAAGTACAGACCCACTGCAATCACATGGGTAGACCTGTCAAAGATGAGAGGCAGGACTACATAACTCAAAAACACTGGAACTGAGGCAAATAGTCGAGGTAAGCCACAAGGGAGACGACGCACACCCCAGTACAAGTAAGCTGAATCTAAGCAGACAGTCCCAGCAGCTATTCCTATCCCGTTTTCCCATCCCACCTTCAACGCCATCACCTCCTAAGATCTTGCTTCCAAGCACGGGTTGACTGTATAGATACTCAAGCTGTATGGTCAAACTGTTCGCACTCGTTGGAAAGCACATCAAACAACCAGTGCACGAGGTTACAAGATCCAAGGGACAGATGCCGAAACCCTGGATTGTATTCCAGATTTGCCAGTGAGACAGTCCTGTTAGCCGGTTCCAAATCAGTGAGCTTGGATGAAATAATTCAGCTCGTTTCCTAGATCAAAATACAGATCCATCCAAAAGAATGCGGCTCCCCACGATGGTCCCCGACAGCTCCTGAGGCTGTCAAGCTTCTGCGCAAGCAAATGCAGCTCAGCCATGACCATTGAGTTCCAACACCACCACCAACCTACCCCTAGGTGCAAAGGTTGGATTCGGGCAGAAATATGGAGATCTGACCAGAGAAAAACAACAGAGGTCACTACTGAGGTGCAATCCTACCACAGCACTAGCTCTTGGGTGCAGCACTTTCTCTAGGAGCCGGACTGACGTAGGTTGCGAGCAAGCCCGTGAGAGCGAAAGTGGCGGCCATGACGACCTGTTTCAGATCATTCTCCGCATTTGGCGAGCGCGAGGACACAGCACATCAAGGAAGCAATGACACCACCTTGTAGCTGAACCTGACACCAACAGTCCCCAGCGAAATAGCGAGAAGGCTGAAGTAATCAGGCAGCAGATAACGGGCAGCCAAAGCGTGCAGATTGGACGGCCTGGCGGCCGACGGCAACCTACGACCTGACACGGTGGCCATCACCAAAACCGAGCACGAACAATTTCCGATTTCAAAGCTTTGGCAGCGCGCAGTCCGCTGACGCTTCTGTCCACCCAATTCCACCTGGGCCCCGCTCCTCTCAGCGTGAACCAGGTTGTGACTCCTCTACAAGGATCTACACAGATAGTACATATGTAATACGTATGACCACATACACACACAGTGTATATGTGATCTATAGAGTCTTCGTCAGGAGTTCACAAGAGCAAACCTCTATCGCAAGACCAACGTGAGTTTGCGCCTAAGGAATGCTGGCAGGTGAACGCTCGCATCACTGAATTCTGAGCCATTTCAACAGGGCCATCAGCTCTGATAACACTTGGAGGTCAGCGTTCGTGGCCATTAACGGCGGGTAGAACAACCACACAGCCAACGTCAAGGAGAACCCAAGTGTGAGTGGAATAGAGAGCCAGTGAGGAATCCTGACTGCCTTCCTCAGGTACGGCTTACAAGCTACCTGGAGACCGGTGGCTACCCCGTGGAGGGTAAAGAAGGCTGTCATCTCCCCTGAGACGTATGCAGACATGTAGTAGACACAAATCTCATGCATAATCCCCGACACAAAGAATGTCGAAAGCATAGCGCAGAATCGAGCAGCTTTGGTAGGAGGGACCGGTTCCCGCAAAGCTTTAGTCCCCACCGACACCTTGCTGTTGGAACCATACCCACCCTGTTGCCCTTTCCGCCGGAGATTAGACGGGTTAGACCCCTTCGCTACAAAGCCAGCAGGCTTTCCTGAGTTGTCTAATGACGGCGTCAGGAAGACTAGCATAGGCTCGTACACAACTTCCTTTAACAGGGCACTGACAACAAGGTTCCATCTCCGAGCCCAGAAGTCTTCCAAAGATGAAGCTGCAAAAGGGTTGTTGAAGTGTGGCTCAAGTTCCACCCCACAAAAAACAGCTGCTGGTACTGCCACGCCCTCTAGCACTGCTGTCACAAACAAGTACAGGTTCACAGAATACGCAAAAGCTATAACAGCCAGCGGGAGGAAAGACCGAAAAACAAAAACTCTGGTACACACTCCCAGCAGCAGCAGCTTGATGACACATCGCAGAGCCATGTATGGGCCTGACTCACACGTCGTCAATTTCCCCCACCATGAAGCATTCGAAAGCCCATGTTTCAGAACCCTCCCCTTACGACGAATGTGAACGGGAAAATGCAATATTATCGTAAACCGAGCATAGGTTTCGCGAACCCAAGGCTCAGAGCCCGGGCCTTTGTCCCAGCACAACAAGAGTACTTTGAACGAAGCAAGCCAGGTGAAAAAACAAAAGTACACACCCACTCCAATCATATGGGTAGACCTGTCAAAGATGAGAGGCAGGACTACATAACTCATCAACACGGGAACTGAAGCAACCAGGCGAGGTAAGCCACATGAGAGACGACGCAAACCCCAGTACAAGTAAGCTGAATCTAGACAGACAGTCACAGCAGCTATACCTATCCCTGTTCCCCATCCCACCTTCAACGCCATCACCTCTTAAAATCTTGGTTCGAAGCAAGCCTTGGGTTGACTATCTACTTAAGCTGCATGGTCCAAATATGCGCAATTGTTGAAAAGCACATAGAACAACCAGTGCACGGATTACAAGATTCAAGGGACAGATGCTGAAACCCTAGATTGTCTTAGATCAACCGGTGCACGAGGTTAATAGATCCAAGGGACAGGTCACGAAACCCTGGATTGTCTTCCCGAATTGACAGAAAGACACTCCTGTTAGCCGTTCCCAAATCAGTGAGCACGGATGACGTGAGTCAGCTCATTTCCCGGATCAAAAAACAGATCCATCCAAATGAATGCGGCTCTCCACGATGGCCCCGAGACCTCCTGTGCCTGTCAAGCTCCTGCACAAGGAAAAGCAGCTGATCAGTCAAGACCATCGCCACCACTAACCATCCCTAACAGCAAACGTTGAAACATGAAAAGCCAGCAACAGAAGACACTTCAGAGGCGGAATCCTACCACGGCACTAGCTCTTGGGTGCCGCACTTCCTCTAGGGCCCGAACCGATGTAGGTTGTGAGCAAGCCCATGAGAGCGAAAGTGGCGGCCATGACGATCTGCTTCAGATCATTCTCCGCGTTCTTCATGTTGGCCAGCGCGTGCACACAGGCGACTAGGGCAAGCAATGACGCCGCCTTGTAGCGGAACATAACACCAACAATCCCCAGCAGAATAGCGAGCAGGCTGGAATAATCGGGCGGCAGATCCTGCGCAGCCACTGCGGGCGGATTGTAAGGCCTGGCGGCCGTCGGCAACCTGGGATCTGACTGAGACGCCATCACCAAACCCGAGCACAACCAGATTCCAAGCTTGCGTCCAATCAGCTGACGCTTCTGGCCACACGATTCCGACCGGGCCCCGGCTCCCGCAGCTTTTGACTACGTCGAAACTCGTCCCCCGCCACGGAATTAAACTAGGTCTGTCGTCTAATAAAGTCTCGTCGCGTGTCCACAAAGACAAAACTCTATAGTCTACAGGACTTTGTTTTTGTCTCCATTATTGCAGGTGAGTTTGCTTCTAGACTCTAGAAGAAACTCTGGCAAGAAGACGCATTGTCCACACTGTCTCCACCTTGCCTTCGTTCCTCCAGGTGTCGGCTGGAAGGCAGGATGGCTGATGCTCACCGGTCTGTGACCTCCGATTTGATCAGCAACCATGCCGACCTGTACACATTTGCCACTCGTCACCCCTTCGTCCAGAGCATCCGGGATGGCTCTGTCAGCACCAGCTCTTTCACGCGATGGCTGGTTGGTCCACAACTTCTCCTTCCTCCTTCACTGTGCGTGTGGCTCGGGAGTTGGATTTTGTGGTCTGCTAAACGAAGATTTAATCTCATCTGTCCCCCTCGGATGACAGGCGCAGGACTATCTGTTTGTCCGAGCTTTTGCGCGTTTCGGGGCGAGCGTGCTTCTCAAGGCACCGAAAAATGGAAGAGACGAGAACCTGGATGTAATTCTGAACGGCTTGGCAGCTCTGGCTGCCGAAATTGAGTGGTTTCGGCAGGAAGCTGAAAAGTGGAGTGTGGACTTGCACAGCGTGACTCCCCTCAGGTCTACGGAGGAGTATATTGGGTGAGCCGCTCGATAGCCATCTCGTACGTGCATCATGAATCCTGGGGTTGAAACTTGGAATTTGGGAATTTTGGGTTTATTTCATTGTTCTATGTTCAGACTCCTTGAGGACCTCAGTAAGGACAATGTCGACTACGGGGTTGCACTGGTTGCGTTTTGGGCTATCGAGGTGGTCTACAGCGAGAGCTTCCAGGCTTGCCTGCAACCAGGTGGACACGTTCGCCGTGACATGGCGTCTGCTTGCGAACGCTGGGGTAGTCACGAGTTCAAGACCTATGTCGACTCGCTTCAGGGCTTGGCTGACAGGGCCATGGAACATGCTAGGCCCCATCTCAAGAAGAAAGCTGAGGACACCTTTGTTCAGATTGTGACTCAGGAGGTGAGCTTCTGGGGTATGAGCCAGGACGACAGTGAGTAACACTTGCTTGACCACTGTGTAGCTACGGAGGCCGCTCCCTCTCCAAGTCTGAACCGTATATCTATGTTGGGATTTGCTGTCATGTTCAAAAGGAATCTCGCCAGAATCTTACAGACCGATCACTGCCGCAAGTTACAAATGCGGCTTCACTAGGAGAATGCTCCAGCCATCTGGGAGCTCCTACATGGTTGCTTGCGAAGCGGTACACCACATCCCCCGTCAACGAATCCCACACCACCACCTGCATGACCGACCACATGGGCGATTTGAGCATAGCAATTTTCACTTGTCCTCTCCGATACAAGGAAATGCTTGACAGCCTCGATCATTCCAAGAGAACAATAAATCCTACCTCATTTTTCTTTTCATCAATACACAGCACGGCTTGTTCTGTGTGATTGAAGACAGCCTGCAAGACCAGCGTTTCAGTTCGCTAGAACAACAAAGAATATATGAAAATCACGCATCAGGGTCTCCAAACCTGATACCGCGTCTCAGAATGCTGGGCTCCGGTGTACTGCCTCATCTGTCGGCCACTGCCCACTTCCCAGATCTTGACAGTTGAGTCCTTCCCACATGTGAGAACGTAGCTGCGAAAGAAGTATAAGAGCAACTTCACAATGAGGCACATTGTACAGTCATACATAGCAGGTTAGAACTGCTGGCACAGAGATCAAGTGAAGAGATCATAGCACTAACCGTTGGTCTTTTGTAAAGCTTGCACTAGTGGCCTCAGCAGAACCATGAGCATTGATGGCTCGTACACAACGTGCACTTACTCCATCCCAGATACGCACACCCCCATCTTTGCTTGCTGTCACATACAATGCACCGTTCGGTGCATACCTCACCTAATGTGCCACACGGAGATAGCACAGATCAGCACATGACGAACTTCTACTGGCAACGGTTCTAATGAAGCTCCCTCACCTGATTGATCGCACCGCCAACATGGCCTTCCTGCAGTGCTGCGGGTAGGTAGCACTTGAAGGTGTTCACATCATACAGATGGGGAATAGGGTGATCAGTGCCTGCAAAGGCCATGTGATATGCTTCCGGTAAGTATTTGAAGTTCAACTTGAGAAACAATGAATAGCAGCCTCAACGTACTAGAGTAATATGCACACCAACCTGCGAGAAGGTAGTCCCCACCAGGATGAAATGCAACTGACCGAACGTTGTGTGTATCCTGAGTCAGACATCAACTCTCCTCAGCAATTGACATGACTTGTGGCTGGTTGGCAGAGTGCTGTTGCCACACATATCCCAGATACTCAGATTGTAACAGGGGGTAAGCTCAAGAGACAGCCAACGATAGAAAGGCTTTAACATTGCAGTCCAGCAGGTTTGTAGAAAGACCACAAGTATCCAACCTGGATGACTCGGAAAGCTCTCCTTGCTGATGTTTTGGAGAAGTCAAAAAATCTGCGTGTCCGAAAGTAGAATGAACAAGAGATCAACAACTGAAAGCTCTGATAGCCACTCGAACTTGTGGAGCTTACTTTATAGAGCGATCTCTGGCTCCAGAAACTAAAACAGCAGACTGAGGATGGAAATCTAAGTCGTAGATTGGCTGCACCATCACATACTTGCACCAGAGAGTATTAGATCACAAGAGAACCACGTCCGGACACTACAAATATGCTGAGACAAGCCGTCACCTGTATCTGGTCAATATAGGTGGGGTGCTAACCTGTAAATGGTCATAGAAAGTCCTAATGACCGGACGAACAGGTGTATCTCTCGAAGCTGAATCAGGTATCATCATCTGCCGCACCTTGTCAACCTGAAGACTCCGCAGAGAATTGTGTCAGAAGACAGACATTATGCTGGATCGATGCAGCACAGAATGGCAACCTTTCATTGGACATGCTAAAGCGAGAAAGAATCTACAGTGTGGAGGGCTTGAGTGCACCCATCAAGCAAAAGTAGGTATATGTCAGTCAAAGAAACGACCTCAAACAGTTTGATTGACGTGTCTGCACTCCCTGTTGCAACCAAACGCCCATCAGGACTATACCGGGCACACCGTGCCATATTCTGCAATGAGAGAACAGAGAAAATGGAACCAACAAACCTTTAGTCTGTGTCCGAAACATCTGGTTGGAATCGTATTTACCAAAGCCTTGAAATCACTGGTAATCAACATGCAATAGAGCCATATGTGACCTACAAGGAGGACACTCTACCTTGTGCTCAGAAACATGTCTTGATTCGTGCTTAGGAAACTTCTTCGGGGTCCCTTTCTTGTCTTGAGCTGAGCTGCTCATGAACGAGAGACATGGGGATGGCAACGCCGTTTTGAGATTCAGTTCATGACCAAAGGCCTGACTGTCCCAAAATTTGTATTGAGAAAACAATGGCGCAGATTTTGGCCATCTTCGATGGCCAGCGCAGCATTCTTGTCAATGTGTCATGGAATCACCTGAAGTCCAAGGGCGTGACAGGAAGTTTGGGCAGAGGCCCATAACCAGCAGATGTAGCCCCACCGCCCTGAATCGATGCAGAATCACGTGTTTTGACGGTGGCTACACCCGATGCTTCATCTCGCTCCAATGCGATTCCCTGTTGATTCAGTTGCAAAACCCAATTATAAAACGGCAGCGGGAAATCTCTGAACAACACATAAGCATCTGCAGTCTTTTTTGAGCTTGCAGCAGCGCCATGTATACCTTGCGCACTAAGTCCAGAAGCTTATTGGGGGGCACGTCAACCGTTAATGGCGTCATGGTTGCATTTGATACGGCTGTTGCTGGCTGCAGAGCCCACAAAATCCATGACAAACATGCTTGCAAAGGTATCCAGTCAAAATCCTAAACGACAGAACAGATAGCCTGCCTGATGACTAAGGCAAGAAAGGCCAAACCTGTGACAGATTGTTGTCCCGCAGATGCGCAACGATGAGAGCCATAACATAGCGCTGGAGCACACCTTCTTGCAGAATATCCACGTGACTCATCGTCGAGCAAACCACCGTAAACACTCGTCACATTCTGAGGCAGCAAAGACCTACCGCACGCTCAACGGGGGACGTGTCCAAGGAGTCCACAGTCGGGCTGGCCAAGTCCCTGTGTAAACAGACTTTGCCGAACGGCTAGAGCTTGTTATTTACACTTGCTCGTTGCCTGGTCGATCGTGTGCTTGGCCAACTTCATCTTGAAGAAACCCAATTCTTCAGAGCTCCAGGAACGTTGACCAGAAAACTGGCCAATTTGAAGAAGTGACGCTAATGATTCTTCGCGGAGACATGTCCATCAGATGGACGTTGATAGAAAACAAGAGGCACCACGGAGAGAGGAGACACCGCATCTCAGAAGAACAAGTCGGAGAAACAGACGTGTAAAGGAAGTCACAGTAAACACACAGGTTGTAGAAGTACATGCTCACAATTCATTGACGGCCCAGTACATAGGAAGTATCACATGTTCGTGCTACTTACTCTAGAGAAAAGAATAAGTGTAACCGACCCCCTCCCCCCTCCCACCCACATTCCCGAGGGTAGGTATAAAACGCAATCCGCGATAAAATGTGCGGGCCAGCCGGCATAAAAAATTCGCCATAGCTGACATGCGCTCGGATAAATATGGCTGTCTGTATGGCACATCGCATCTAAGTACAGTAATTCAAAATCAGGAAATATTGACAAGCTCCAGCCAAGTAAGCAGTGCTGTTGGTAGGCCTTCTTAGTCAAGGTCAAGAAACTCCATCCGCTTCCTCATAGAACCTTTCAACTCAGTCGCATCCTTCTCAGCTTTGAGAGCCTGTTCACACATACAAACTCACATAAGCAGAACAAGAAAAGAGCAACAGAAACAATTGAATTGAATCGAGAGAAGGATAAATCATACCCTTCTTATCTCTGTCGGAGACACGTTCACCATGTGGGGAGGTAGCTCACTGGTTCGTGGATCCTAAACGAGACAAGCCACTGAGTAAACTCCTGTGCACTTCAACCATACAGCACACAGGGGCTCCAAGCCAGAAAGCAGATTGGGAACCTCCGGCATACCAATTCCCCAATCAGCACAACGTTTTCCCCCCGGATGATGTAAAGACCGAGTTGCAAATCACAGAAGAGATCCCCCACAATGATCCTCTCAATGGTGCCCTCCAAGACGACATTTGCTGCGCTCGCCAGAAGAGTGAGTGAGAACTCCCACTTTTGTTCAGCTACCATGTGAACGTAAGGCTGAAGGCAGGGAAACCAGTGAGGCCTACCAAATTGATCAAAGGATCGAAGTATTCCAATAAGCTTCCTCCCATCACGAAGTATTACTAAAAGCTTCTCTGCACACAATAATAACATCGAGAGTCAATGCATCATCTACGAGCTCCAGCTACCA
Source organism: Anthoceros angustus (assembly GCA_010909165.1). NCBI lineage: Eukaryota > Viridiplantae > Streptophyta > Anthocerotopsida > Anthocerotales > Anthocerotaceae > Anthoceros > Anthoceros angustus. Next base: position 813,309 of record MU008178.1, read on the forward strand.
CAAAGTGTGAAGGAGTGCATACTAAGGGCAAACTGAAGGAAAATTCTTCCTCACACGGCATGGAGGAGATTCAAGTGGCAGACAGCGAATGGAGGACAAAAGTTAGGGTTAGACCAAGAACGGTCTGACAACAGTCCTGGGTAGCTAGCAGGCGAGGCAGAGGAAGCAATCCGTGCACAGGCATTAATTGGAAACCCTAAGGTGAAGGGGGAAACATACTGTCGAGATTGTTGGCGAGAGTAGTGGCAGGGAAGTTATCAGGCCCGGACCAAGACATCCCCTCCTCGATGTCTCCCTCTCTCCCGGTATCCTCCTCCCCCTGCTCACAAGCAAGCTGAGCGCACAGGTGCAGCAAGATGTGTCATTTCTGCAAGCAATCCCCACGAGGCCTGCAGGTCCCGCCACAGCTCAGGTAGCCCAGGCCGGGCTAAGGCAGGCCACACCACCAGCTCACAGTGCTGGCAGATTGACGGGATGACAGCAGCATCATCAGGCCCGTGGAACAACGACCTGGCCTCGCACCACCACTCTATCCCACCCACCCTGCCGCTTGTCCTTTTTGTTTTACTGAGTGTGCCAGCGTGGCTTGTTTATTCAAGAGTAATAATAAACTTGTAAGATCTTTGATACCGCATTCAGTTCTATGGTGTAGTGGTTATCACGTCTGCTTTACACGCAGAAGGTCGCGAGTTCAATCCTCGCTGGAACTATGCACGATCTTCATGTTTGATCCAGTCATTTGAGTATAGTTTTTTCAGCAGAATGATTTGTGATTTGTGCTCATCCTCTCACTCCTAATTAGTACTCTTTCTGTAGACTGAATCGAAGGCATGGGTTCTGCCTGTGGACGTGGCCGGAATTTGCTGGCGGGCAGTGCGGGCGGCAGCTGGAAAAGTGACTTGGGTGGGGAGACGTTCCACCCCGATTGCTTGGAAAAACGTGAGGAATTCGTCAATTTGGACAGCACCCGGGCACCACACACACAGAGGAGAGGCAGTTTCGAACGAAGCCACGTCGAAGGGGCCTTCCGCGGCATAATTATCCCACCTAATACTCGGGCTTGACCGGTGAGTCAGCAGTCAGCTTGATGATGCAGCTGTAGACGTCGCAAGTCGTGGGTTGCTCCGTCCTGTTTCCGGATGGGGAGAAGGTCGACTTGTGCGTGATTGTGGTGTGCATGTGGGAAGACTAACTGATTCGCCCTAAGTGCTGTTGGGCATTTCTATCAGTTGGTGAATTGGCCCTGCAGTCGCAATGGGCCGCGGGCGCATGTTTGAGTCCAGCGAGCGAACGCCGTTGCTACCTCCGCACAGGAAGTTTTCTGTGAGTTGTTTCCTACCCATGCTGATCTTTTCGGTCCTAAGGCTGTAGGAGCTAGTGGTTGTTTGGGAGGCTACTCAGAGTCCATACTAGTCTGTTGATGAGGACGTTGGCTGTGTAGAGAAATTCGGGCGAGAATGGGGGGCCGCCCGAATCTAATGCCGGCCCATCAGACCTTGAAATTGGGGAGGCTTATAAGGTAATGTAGTCCAATGATGAGATTTTGGTTCACTGGGTCGAACATCCTTGTGACTCTCTCCCCTTCTCAGGAGGAAGGGCCCAGCTTACCTTGCCTCAATTATCATCACTGAGTAGGGTGTACTGTAGTGTATTTGTGACTCCAATTTGGGTTAATCATCGTTGCAGGCCGAGAATGTTGGCTATGGGCGTATTTTGAAGCTGGTAAGCAGCTATGATTTTTTTCTCTCTTTCCGCTTCAAGTTTCCTGTGTAACTTTTTGAATAACGTCCTTGTTGAGATTACAAGCATTTTCTGCACTGTGATGACAGGCGAGACCAGAAATTTTAACTCTTATTTTTGCGACCATAGCACTTCTAATATCTTCGTTATCCAATATATTGATGGTAGGAATAAAGCATACCGTTTCTTTCGCTTGGTTGATTCACTGGTCGTAGTGGACCTACTAAAAGTCACTATACTAATGAGCAGGTCAAATTGGCAGCCCACTTTCGCAGGGAGGGTCATAGATGTAGTTACAACACACGCAGATACAGAAGAAGGGCGGGCTGAAGCCCTGGCTGAGGTTCATGGGACCATTTTGGAGATTGTTGTTGTTATTCTTGTCGGGTAACTGCGACTTTTGAACTATGTTTTTGCAAGTTCTCACCTGGCTTCTGTACTTATTGTCTATGCATCTTGCTGGGCTGATTGTTGGCAGGTCAGTAGCCACATTTTTCCGGTCCTATCTGTTCACTACAGCAGCTGAGCGGGTTGTTGCAAGATTGAAAAAGGATCTATTTAGACACCTGGTTACACAGGTGCATAAGCCCTCGCTGCAACTCAACAGCTTATTAATTATGAGCACTGCCCTGGAAGATCACGAATTTGTGAAAACTGTCTGTTCTGGCTGTTTGGAAACAGGAAATTGCATTCTTTGATGTTACCAGGACAGGAGAGCTTCTCAGTCGACTTTCTGAGGATACCCAAGTAATTAAAAATGCTTCGACACTGAACTTGTCCGAGGCGCTGAGGAGCCTTGCTACTTCACTCATTGGGCTTGGGTTCATGTTTAGTACGTCTTGGAAACTTAGCTGTAAGTTCCTTCAAGAACTGAGCAATAATCATCTTCCATATTTTGCCCTAACAGTTCAAGTAGATTTATATTCTGTTGTTGTTGTGCATGTAGTACTTGCCCTTGCAATTGTTCCTGCCATTTCACTGGGGATACGGGCTTTTGGTCGATATCTTCGCGAGCTGTCCCACAAGACACAGGCTGCTGCTGCTGTTGCTGCATCCATTGCTGAGGTTCAGTCAGAGTCTATTTTGAACGCCCTCAGTTCGAACTGCATCCATTGTGTTTACCTGTTAGCAATACCGAGCTTCAAACCTGCAGGAATCTTTTGGCTCCATCCGCACAGTAAGGTCCTTTGCTCAAGAAGATTTTGAGTGTGATCGACATGGTGAAAAGGTGGATGATAGTATGAAGTTGGGGCTTCAACAGGCTGTATGTACCATCTACTCCCTTATGCATTTGATGTCTTAAAAGTGTTCTCCCTTTCATAACTATGTCATGGTGACATCCGCGTTTTTCTGCGGTCAGTTGGTCGGAGGGCTGTTTGCTGGTGGCGTCAGTGCCGCTGCCACACTTTCAATTGTGTGTGTTGTCTTGTATGGAGCCCATTTAACAATCGATGGACAAATGACAAGTGGCACTCTTGTCTCCTTCATTTTGTACAGCCTTACAGGTTAGTGGGCTTATTTAAATCTTCTCATGAAACCAATGTCGGGAGATCCGCAGTCAGTTTGCTAATTCTCTCTGGTTGCTTCCCCTTTCAGTTGGGATGTCTCTTGCATCTTTGTCTGGACTATACACCACAGCAATGAAGGCAGCTGGGGCCAGTCGACGTGTCTTTCAACTCTTGGATCGTGTATCCACAATGCCTCCGTCTGGGGACAAGCATGCGTTTGGGTGAGTGTAGTTTCTTGTGCGTTGCGGGCCTCTGGGAGGTTGGGCTATGAGCATTCGGGTTCTATGGGGGGGAGAGGAAGGGAAGGGGCAGGCGGGGGGTTAGAGAGGGGATCCTGTGTGTGAGCCTGAGATATGGGATCTTGTCATTCAGGGCCAACTCTCAAGGGGAGGTACAGCTTGAAGATGTGTGGTTTGCTTATCCTTCACGCCCATCTGATTGGGTCCTTAAGGTACGCCCTCTCACAGAAGGTATGGGAAGTGATTGTGCATGGCAACCCCCTGTGAAACCAAGCTCTGCTGTCTTTGTCTGCCAGCGTTCGTCATCACAACTAGTGATTGAGTCACCTTTGTCTTCTACAGGGAGTGTCTTTGAAGTTGAGACCCGGAGAAAAGGTGGCATTGGTGGGCCCCAGCGGAGGAGGAAAGGTGTATAACCGCATTGTTGCATAATTTATGGGATATTTACATCGGCCTTCAACAGGTTCTGAAGTTGTGTTCGTTTGTGCAGACAACTATCGCAAATTTAGTGGAACGGTTCTATGATCCACAGAAAGGTGCCGTACTTTTGAACGGCGTTCCTCTGACCGAAATAGATCATAAACACCTGCACAGAAAGGTACATACTGAGATGTAGCCAAAGCTGCTTGTGCATTTGAGCAGCGCCTGTTTCCTGTGACCCAGCATGTGTCCTGTGTTTTCGAACAGGTCAGCATTGTCAGTCAAGAGCCAGTGCTGTTCAATTGCTCCATCGCTGAGAATATATCTTATGGCGTTGGGGAAGGCGTCAGTCAGGCTGATATTGAGCGCGTCTCTGTAAGCTCTCGACCCTCTTGTGGTTCTGGTAGTTTGATTTTCAGAGTTTGCTTTTCATGTTTGGATGTTCTAACATGACCTGGTGGCTGAAAGGTGATGGCGAATGCACACGAGTTTGTGTCCAAGTTTCCATCCGGGTATGAGACGCATGTCGGTGAGCGGGGAGTCAGATTGTCTGGAGGTCAGAAGCAGAGAATAGCTATAGCGAGGGCACTGCTCATGGATCCCGGTGTCTTGCTGCTGGATGAGGCCACAAGTGCTCTGGACGCTGAGAGTGAGTATCTGGTGCAAGATGCTATGGATCGTTTGATGATAGGAAGGACGGTGCTGGTTATAGCACATCGGCTGTCGACAGTCCAGGGTGCCGACACGGTAGCGGTGGTAGCTGATGGCACAATTGCTGAGAGTGGAACGCATGAGGAGCTGCTTAGAAGTGGAGGTATCTATGCAAATCTTGTACGACGACAATTGCAGGGGCCCAGTCAAACCAGCTCGTTCCAGGACTTAAAGGAGCTAGCCAGCAAAGCAACCTCGTCTGCAGATTTGGAGCAGCTTGCTGTCAAGGAAGATTCATCAAGTTCCTCCTCCAGCTCAGGCTCTGGGTCTTCAGATGAAGAGGACAATGCTCGTTGAAAGACAAGGTCTGGCCTACGCTCGTTAAAAGACAAGGTCCGGCCTACGCTCGTTAAAAGACAAGGTCCGGCCTACGCTCGTTAAAAGACAAGGTCCGGCCTACGCTCGTGGAAAGACAAGGTCCGGCCCACTCTCGGTATAAGACAAGGTCCCGCCCACTCTCGTGAAAAGACAAGGTCCGGCCGCTGTTCTCTAGTTCAGGTTCTGAGGGCTGCAGATGATTTTGAGGTTCGGCCAGTACGGCCAATCTGGGACTCAATTTATGGTGAACTAACGTGTCCATCCCAAAAACATGATCACCAGAACTGTTTTCTGAAAATACTTTGGGCACATCAACCCCAAACTTCCACGAAACAAAACAAAAACGGCCATTATCAGCAGTGTCCGTTCTATCCTATGACTGCCTCAAAACCTAGACCTACCAGAGAGAGAGAGAGAGACCTGTGAACCAGAGATTGATTCTACATTACATCCCATTGTCTTCGAAAAACAACAGCCTTCTGCACATTTTGCCTGGTGGAATGGAAACATAACTGCTTCTCAACTCACAAGAGTTTCCCTGCAGGCAAACAACTCTGTTCCGCTTACGCCAACTTTGTTCCCTGCATCTGCGGTGAAGTTTGCCGACCCTCCTGTTGATTGCTGTGTACTTCATGCAACCGTGGTGGTATCTGTGGAACCAAACCCGCCAGCTCGGCTGTCCGGACATAATCGTGGATAAGACTGTGACCATAGACCTCAGAATCAGGGAAGGAGTACTCCGGCAAATCCTGCTGTGATGAGAAGATATGTTGAGGCCCTGGATGTCTCCTCCCATGTAGATGAGCCTCAGTCGATGGCAAATAGCCCGAATACGTATAGCTGTAGGAGCCACGAACTGCAGGAGTTCCGGCAGGGACTTGTCGCAGACCCGACACCGAGGGGTTATTCGGAGCCTGCACATGAAGAGGTAGCAGAGACCGCAAGGACACAGGTCCAGAGAGAATTGGGACAGCATAGGACATCTTTTGGGCAAAGGTATCTATCTTCACAACCTGTTGCTCTTGGGTGAGGCACGACTCCTGGCTGGAGCCAGCTTCAGGACCAAGTATTTCCTGGCTGAACTGCTGCGACGAATCACCCGGAAGAAGGCCCTCTTCATCTTGGCCACCATCGATCCTGGCATCCAAGTTCTGCCCGCTGTCCAACTGTTTCTCCAGTAACTTCTCGATGCCTAGGCCTTTGTTTGCAGCTGGAACTGGCGTAATGAGCCGTTGCTCCTTTCTCCCCATCGCAGAATCATCAGCAGGTTGACTTGCTTGTCTGTATCTTTTCCTGCCACTACCAGAAGAAAGGACAAGGGCGGAGGATGTCTGCCCTTGCCCACTGCCAAGAGGTCTTGGTCCCACATGAGCTGAGCAGGCAACAAGAACAAACCATCAACAAGCAAGGAATAAGAGCAAGAACACAAGAGGAACTGGAGAGTGGAGAGACAACTCACGTGCTTGAGTTTGGATTGCAAGCAAAGCAGTTCGAGCGGCCTTGATTTCAGCTTCTTTCTTACTCTTCGCAAAACCCCCACTGTACTTAACCCCAGCGACTTCTACGGTCGCAGAAAACGACGGTGAGTGGTCTTCACCCGACCTGATTGACCGATATACGGGCAATGACAAACTTGACTTCTGGGCGTACTCCTGTAAGAGGTTCTTGCATAGTCCTGATTCATGCTACAGATAGTTGCAAGCAATTACGAGGGTAAGGACTGCAAGAACGTCTTAAGAGACGCTTGTCATCGCTGAAAAGGCGCTTGGAGTGCATTTTCTGCAAACCAAGGTCACCATGGAGGCTCCAAGCATCAGGGAAAACAGAAGATGCAATGCAATTATCCAACAAAGCTTCAGACTGGTTTGCGACATACCACGGGTGCAGGCGTCACTTTACGACCGCCACTGGTTTGCACAAGCTGCTCGAGAGCAACTTTGGCGGCCGCGTGCTCCGCGGACTTCAGATTAGGATAACCAGGGGCACTCTCATAGCTCACACCGTTGATGTTGACTGAAGCCTTGAAGCGCGGCTCGTGAGGAGCTCCCTCCTTGACAAACTCGTACACTGGAGGCGGAAGAGCTGCTTTCTGAGCATATTCTTGCAACTGACTCTTGAACATTGTTGAGGCACAACGCGAACCAACGATGTAATGTAAAAGTTCTCCGGATCTGGAAACACTCTGCCGGAGGCGGAAAACCCAAGCGCTGATCCGCGAGACCTAAGGCCTGAACAGACGCACATCAATCAACGTCACAACCACGGCATGTCACACCTATATCTACATCCTTGGCAAGACACCATTTCGTAAAATTTGGCATCTCCTCACCTCTGCAACCAGGCTGCGCACCGTCCGTCCCTTGGTGATATGTTCGGTGGTAACAGGGACGAAGGAAGTAACGACTAGCTTGGCTAGCTTGTTAGGGGTTTGTTACTTTGTTGTTTGTTGGCGGGGCAGGTGTTAGACCGTTCTCCGCAATATCAACGGAGTACCTAACGTGAAATACAGTACTTGACCTTGGTGCTATGCAGCGCATCATCCCAGACTGGCAGAAGGAAAGTTCAAATATTCTGTTGACAAGTCCAGTTTTGAAGACAAATGATATTCGGCCAGTTCCGAAGACAGTCATCTTCGCCCAGTTCCTAAGACAATCATCTTCGCCCAGTTCTGAAGACGTATATTCGGCCACTTTTGAAGACAATCATCTTCGGCCAGTTCTGAAGACATATATTCGGCCAGTTCTGAAGACAAACATGTTCGACCCGGGACTTGTCTTTGACATTCAAAACTTCATTTTGTACGTAGGTTCAAACTTTACACCTAGTACACGAAGCGAGCAACGACGCCGGTCCGAGGCAACTGGGGAGTGGAGCACTTGGGAACAATTATTAGACACCGGCGGCACCACGGAATTGAGCCAAGCAAGCCCTTGGTGATGATTAATAGGGGCCCGGCTCTGCTGAGGCACAACGGGATTGAACCACACCGCCTCAGAATCACAGTGAGACGAAAGCCTCGATATTTTGAGTGACTTTCAACGTCACATTGTCCTGTACGTTGTAACGATTCTAAATCTCGAGCTCCACATCCTTTTCCTCTGCCGTCTCTGTTGTTTCCTGTGTTTCTGGTGGTGGTGGGGCCTGTTCATCCTGTATCACAAAGAAAGGCCAGACAGAATGTCACGAAAATCTTTCCACCGTTGGAAATCCTTCAGGCGGCATACCAGCCTGGTCTAGAGACTCACCTCCGGCAAAGGTTCTTCAGCATAGTCATTTTCAAAGGCATCTGTGGGCACTGAATATAGCCTGCCAGGGTAAAACAAACATCGCATCAACAAGAAGAGCCCAGAGTGGATGACAAATTGTCAACGGCAGCATATGGACTCGTAGACAACATGCTGAAACAAATTTCGGATCAGCAAGTTGAGCTCACAGTGGACGACAAATTTTCAACAGCAACATGTGAAATCATAGACAACAGGCATCTAGTTTCGAGCAATCATACTACATCTTGATGCATACCTGATAATGGCCTTGTTGGGATCTTTCACGAGCAAGTACTTTCCTTCATCAAGCTTCATACAGATATCGACCACACTCTGCCCGTCGAAAAGAAATTACTGAGCGGCCAGCATGTTGTATGTTGCAGTGACTAAACGACGTCTTCATGCATAGTACAAGAAATGACTGACCTTCAAAATGCCCCACATGTTGTTGACGCTGAGATTGATCTGGGCTGCAAATTCTCTGGGTTTGTAGCCTTGGACTGTCAGCAGCACATGGTTGTAGTTATCTTTGGGGTGAACCCTTGAAACATACCCCAGCTTCATCTGCACACAGTTTCACAAATTCATGGCATTAGCGCAAGATATAGGTCTTATTCCATAGTAGACCTCCGGAGCAAGTGCTTACCTGCTCTGCACCTGCAAGGATAGCCTGTGCTGTCCATTTGGCAAGCTTGTTGGCGTTGTTCTTCAGCTCCGTCGCTAATACCTGCAAGAACACACAACCCTTTCATTAACATCTGGAGTAGAACACAGGTCTGCTGCCATCTGATTCTCTGCCTACAGCAGCTAAAAGGACTTACTGCTCCACGCTGGTTCTCAATTTTCTGACGCCAATCAACTCCTGTGATTCTGGAATCAAACTCATTCAGAGAGTTGACAGTGAGGAGAACCTCTTGCCCTTTCATCTCCGCAACACTGTGGACTTCACACCTGGCCACAACCGTAATCTCCTGCATTCATGTGTCAGATCAATTGGATAACATGGTCAACCATAACCCATACTAATCCTGAAGCAAGTACTATTTGAAGGTTGGTGAGAGTATATCCACTGCCCATTAAACATTACAAGCAGACGGTTACAAGTGAGATAGCTCACATCATCTAGCTTCCACTTCCGATACCGGTATGCAACAGAAGCCACCTCTTCATTCTCAGAGGCGAACGGATTTGGTTCATCAAACTCATGCTTCTTTCCATCCTGACAGAAGAAGGCGAATCACTGATAAGGGTTACAGACTAGGAGAAGCCGAAGATGCATAGTCTGAGGACTATGCACTTAGCCACAAACGCACCCTCACTTACCCTGGCAAGAACTTGCTGAGAGAAATTTTGATTGATAAAAGTTGCTTCTTGGCTCAGAGAGTGCACTGAGTTTATGCTCTCCTTCTCGTCAGGGGTTGGTTCTTGTGCCGTTTCATTGACCTGCAAAGGTGAAAGACGAGAAACAACCACTAAGTACGAAACCCAAGCCCTTGAAGACACACATGTGGTGCCAAGCCCTTCCACCTCTGACACGTACAGTTAGAAGATCGAAGGAGGCATCTCTTTTGTCAAAGAAAAGCTTGTTTCCAACTCGTTGCACAACAATGTCCCATGAGTACATTGATCTTGGAGAGCACATTATTGTGGACAATATCGCATCAGTTGCAAACACAGTACCAACGTCTTGGCTCTCTAACAAAAGCCTCCTGGGGATCACAGATGAAGGAGTGTTACCTCACAAGAGCTAGCACTGCAAACCAGGCAACAGATGATGGAGTTCCTGAAACACAAGTACGCACCTAATGACAGGGTCATCCGTAGTTGTGACCTTGAAAAACTGTCGGTTCTCACACCGTTCCAGAGGCCGCTCAGTCTGAAAGGCATACATAAGACTCACAACCAAAGCAATGGGAAGGCAATAGACAGCCAGAAAAAAGGAACTGGGCAATGTCTTCAAGCCTCACCTTCGGGGTGACGCGATCAAAGGACTTGTCGTAGTATTCCAACGATCCACACGTTGTTCTGCAACAGGGCAACAAGCTATAAGTCATGAGCAACGTAACACATTCGGAGAATGTGTGCAAAAAGTCGAACTAGACACAGGACAATACATGTCTTCGGGCTCGCCAACGTCAAAGCTGAGCTTGGACAGCGAGGTGAGAGGGATCTGCTCCAAGACAGTCCACTCAGGCCGAATATCCACCTACACAGGCCAATTCCGCTCATGACTTGAAAAGAGACGTAAGTGAGCCACAGACGTACTGAGCAGAAGCCCTCTGGCAGCATACCGAGCTATTGTAGACAACTCGAGGTGCATTCTTGTCCTGCCAGTAGGCGTTCCATTGCCCCCGCTTTTGCTGCTGCAAGCGTTCACGACGTTGGCGTTCTCGGTCTGCACCCGCCCCACTGTCCCGACCTCCATCTCTTCTGCCTTCATCCCTGTCTCTTCTTTGAAACCGCTGATAAAGAAAACACAAACCTTGAGTCACTCCCGCTTCTACCACCAAGCACTTGAGACAAGAAAGAAGCAGTCACACCTGGTGGAATCTGCGAGCCCCATACTTGGGCCGCCCCGGCGCCCGCGTGTCCACTAAATGGAAAGAATCCTGAAACGCAGCAAAGAAACGACAGTTACGCCGGCCGGCAATGAAATCAAATGCTGGCACATAGCTCAGGCGAGGGTCTCCCTCACCTCGTCCTCGTTATGGAAGAAATTGAAGACCGCGGAGCCGGCGGTATTCCGATCAAATCGGCCTGCACAGACACAGCCGCCTGTCACCCGATTTGCACTGCAAGCCTGGCAGCCGCGGGCATTGCAATGGCATCCCCAGTATACAATGAGTTACCAGTTAGGGTGAAGTTGCAGCAAGAAGAAGCGGATGGCAATTGCAGGAGAGTTCACATCTCCCTCTCCCACAGCCCAGCCCAGCCCAGCCCAGCCCAGCCCTTCCGGGCACGGCAGAATGGCTGACCTGAGGTGTACTTATTGTAGCCCTGGGCCGTCCAGTCGGAGGCGCGACCAACACGGTCCGCCTTGCTGAAAGGCGCGTAGGGCACATCCTCCAGCTGCGGCGGCACGCAGCCCGCAGCCGGTCCCCAGCCTTCGGAATTGTCGGCCACTTCCGGCACGGAGAAGTCTTTCCACACCATAGCTCGTGTCGTGCTCGCTCGCTCACTCCACGATCGCTTCGCTCAAATCCGCTCTGCGGGCAGCGTTGGTATCGATGTAGACTACGCGTGGGCCTTTCGGTTTAGGGTCCCGAGTGGGAAGAAGAGCAGCAGTGTACGCCATGAAACAAAATGCATAACCGGCAGGCAGACAGGTCCAGTATTCCAGCCGCCTTGTCATGTACACTATTCCACCCGCCTTGAATCGTATGAATTTCGAAGACTAAACGCTACCGCCTACATCTACAACGCAGTGGCCATCAGGAGGCGGCCGTGCCCGTGGCCGAAGCCCTGGGCCTGCTCGATGTGGGGCTGGGTGACGAGTACCCGCACCCGGCGCACTTCTTCTCCTTCTCCGCCAGGGATTTGAAGTCGTGGAAATCGGGGACGGTGGAGTAATTGGCGAAGGTGTTGTCCAAGGCCCACCGCCCGTCTTCCATGCGCGATATGTGAAACAGTGGCCATCTGTTGATCCGGACGTGCTGCACTCTGTCGGCGCCATCTCCTGTTCCGGCATTGTATACGATCTTCCTGCCACCCACCAAATCCATCAGGCTTGTCGCTGCGGAAGGAACGAAGGACCAGTTTTCATCACCACCCACCACAAGCATTCTTGGCCTCCCCATATGGGGTCCCCGGGGTCCGCCGTGATGGTGCCATCGCAATGGAAGTATCTCTTGAGGGGAGTCTTCCCCTTCTGCGACGGGTCCAACTGGGTCCAGTAGGAGGGGCACGGCTGCAGCGCAGGCACACAGAGCGCGTCAACGGCCGGCTCCGGTACAACCAACCCAGGGAACAAGAGGTGAAACCTAGTCCGTGCACTCACTGGCTTCAGTCTGATCTCCCAGGTGCGGGCGCAGGCTTCCCGAGCCGTGATGGTCACCTGCCAATTTCGCAAAGCAAGGCAGGGTGAGCAGGGCCAGGGGGAGTAAGCTCTTCTTGCGCAGAAGCAAACGTCTATGTAAGTACCCGCAGCACCCACCTGCTTCTTGTCGGCCAGAGTGAGGAGGCAGGCGTGGTGGGGAGGAAGGGAGGGGGACTCCAGCAGGGCCAGCGGCCTGTGCGCCCGCCCCGTCCACATCTGCCAGCAGAAGTAGTTCCAAAGCGCGTCCGCCCGAGCCACTACACGCCACGACCGGCTCACCATCGTGCAGCGTGCCAGGCTGTGGACATCCAGCAGCCGGAAGATTTTAGATTGCAACAAGTCTGCCTCCAACACCTCTCCCGGATCAACGCGCCGGGCCGCCGCGACGTCCTTAGGCTGCTCTTTCCTCCGTCTCTCGTGAGTGCTTGGTTGCGCCGCCCAGGGTGTGGATGTTTCCGGCATCTCAATCACCCAACAACAACAACAACAGCACCAACAACACCAACCAGGCGAGCACAAACAAGAAAGGGGCACGGCGTCCCGACCAACAACGCCTCCCCAGGGCAAGCCCCGGCCGCCCAAAGGATGCCAGCCGACACGGAAGATTTGAAGCAAGTGGGACGGGAGTTCCCTGGCGGCCAGCGCATCGGCCATTGGGCCAAGCTCCGCTGGATTAGCTCCTCCGCCCGCCTCACACATCACGTGCTCCCAAAGCAGCCATTCACCGCTTCTCCTGCCAGAAGACAGATCTCTCCACTCCGCTTTGGGGGGGGGGGCCCACGCGCAGCGCGCACGGCCTACATCACCGCCGTCACCCTCTCCCTCTCTGCATTTGACTAGCTTACACAACAAGCAACTACGCAGTCATGGACTGCTCGGCTGCAGGAGGATGGGATCATGGGACGAAGCTGTTTCCACGCTTTTGAACACTGGCACATACAGTGCATATTCTTGTTTCAGGGAAAAAGAGAGAGAAACAACTGTGACAACAGACAGATACACACTTTTCCTAACAAAACGGCCAGCAGGAAACAGCATGCCCGCAGTGCACACCGACTTCCAGCAAAACCGGCCACATCCACCGAAGCCTGAACTATCTACACAAAAAGATCAAATCTGGGCACAAAAAGGGAGTGGGCGTCCAGCTCAACCCTGTCCTTCGTGCAGAAAGTGGAGATGTCATGCCAGGACTGGTCAGGGATGTGGTACGCGAACCACTTCCTTGACCAATACCCTGTTTTGGTCTGGCACACAATTGAGAACTCCAGCAAGATGTAGTCTCCGATGCTGCTGAACATCATGTAGCTCACTTCGCACTCATCGCCGTTCCCGCCTGATCCCTCCACCAAGGCTTCAGGAGCAAAAGATATGTGCGTCCACTTTAGCTCCGACTTGTCCAGCTGCCAGATCCCGATCACACGGTGGGCAGTTGCATGACCGGAGAACCCTCTTACCACGTAAATATCGTCCAGGTGTGCTACGAGCCCTACCACCCTGCGACTAGGGCAGGTGAGGTTCACCGTGTCCTGCACCAGCGCGACTCGGGCTACGCACTTCACCGTGCCCTCCTCCAGAGTATACAGATTCACAGTGTCCATTCTGTCGCAGAAGGAGTACAGTACTCCATCCTGCACAACCCAGTCACAGGCCAGAATGCACCCTTCCTCCAGACGCTCAGCGGAAAACAGCTCCCACCGATCTGTCTGAGAGGAATAGCTAAGCACCCTGCACAGAGCTGACTGTAGCGTTAAGGGCAGCCGCCTTCCCCTGTACAACCCTTGAAGCCGGCATCTTCCTATCAGCAGAATCCGGAACCCCGATCCTGGAAATCTGTCCACCAGGACCTTCACCTTCCATCTCTCCAGGTTGGGGAACGTGGCCCCGCACTTGGGCAACAGCCGATGTGAGTTGTTCATCGGATTCACAACCCAGATGTTTGTGCTCTGGGGGGATATCACGGCACGGGCGTCAACCACACAAATCAGCCCATCCTGCATATCGACACAGGGGACATCCAATTGTGCCAGGGGCCTGCAGCTCTCCAGAAGCTCCCACAGCTTCAATCTGCTCACTCTGTTCCAGCAAACGCTGTCACCGGTCTCCTTCCTCTCCTCCTCTGCTGGCCTCATCTCCAGAGAGCAAATCATCGGCACACGGAAAGCCTGGGAGGATGACAACACCCGCCGCCACTCTTTGCACACAGCCCGGAACCGACATTTACTTGCTACGGGAAGCATCATGAGAATCCTGTTCTCCAGGATCTCCCTGGGCAGCAAGGCCCACAGAGCCCCATCCATCCTCCGGCAATCCGACCCAGCTGATGGGCCCTTCGGGATTGGCACCTCCCTCAAGTCGCCTTCCAAAACACAAAGCTTGAACTTTAGGCCGTCCGTCCCCCTCTCGTCGCTGCAGATCTCATCGACACCCATCCCCTCCCAGCTCCTCACCATTGCCATCGCGGGCCTCAAGCCGCCGGGGGCTCTCCCTTGGACCTTTTCACTTCTCTTTTGGCGGGAATGAAATCTCTCACACTTAAACTCAATACAATCTCTCAAACTGGGAACGAAGTGGCCAAAGAAAGCTTTTCCCTTACCTGATTTAAGATGGGGCTCTCACGAATGTCACAAAATGTGTCAGAGACCGAAGACCTAGTGAACAGACGTCGTTATTAAAGACACCTCGTTTGTCTCTAGTCCATCCCTTCGATATCTCCGTCGTGGCATTGGAGGAGCCGTGATCTTCCCGCCAAGCCCCAATTCAGAACGAATGCACCAGATCAAAACTGCCGCCTGCGGTGCACTGGAGAGTTTCAGCTCTTTCACTTTCACTGCTTGGTGCTTGCCATCTCCGATCATAAAGATACTTGCACATTCTGCTCGTGTTCACTCCAGCTCTTCCCAGCTTTCCTCTGGACTCCTCTCGGTGAGGCCTTGGATGATGCTTCCATTGCACAAAGAGTCGGCATCCTGCTGCCGGAAATGTCGGGGTCGTGACTGTTTCAAGCCCTGTTGATGCCCTAAATGGCTCAAGATGTGTTCATGCGTGTGGCGTGGCATGCCGATGGGCCCATGCACCCCAGGAGATGGCATGAAAGCCGGATGGTACGAGTGAGGAACTACGTGAGGTGGCTCCAGGGCCCACATTGGTGAAACAAGTTGAGGTGGGAAGTGAAGTGGGATAGTAGGATAGGCATTTTCTTGTTGACGAGCACCTGCATTGGGAGGCTGAGGCGCGTTGTCTTGGCACGGCACCGGGCTGAGGTGCTCATTGCCAAGCTCACGGCTGAGCAATCCTGGGATGAATTGCTGTGTATCCACAGCCCCCACATGCTGCCTACCATCGGTCCCGGCATCTGAAGTAGGCCAATTCGCAATGTGCATTTGCGATGCCATGGCTCTGTTTGCAGCTGCAGCAGGAGGAGTCGGCTGGTGCTGTTTCTCACCCCTTGCTGCATAATCAGCAGGCTCTGCTGGTTGTCTACCTCGCTTCTTCCAATTTTCAGATGGATGCACGGGAGCTGGTGCGGGGGCAGCACCTGGAGTTCCTGCTTCAACGGAAAAAGCTGAGCAAGGCAAGCAAGGAAACCATCACAAGGTCCAAAAAAGAAAACAGAGGAAACACCACGAAGTCGAAAAACGGTGGGTACTTACCTGATCGACTTTGGATTGCAAGTACTGCAATTCGAGCGGCCTTGATTTCAGCTTCCTTTCTGTTCCTCGCTACTGCTCCACGGTACGTAACCCCGCCAATTTCGACGGTAGCCGTGAACTGCCCTTTATCCGTCTTCAGTAGCACATATACAGGCAAGGGCAATTTTGCCTTCTGTACGTGCTCTTGTAAGAGGGACTTGTAAAGTCCGGATTCAAACTGCAAGTAGATGCAAGCAATCAGGAGAGTAAGGACTTCCAGACCTTTGTTGAGAGAACGCCTGTCATCGGCGACCATGTTACAGGCTCTCGGAGTTCAGCGGAATTATGGGTTCTGCACCAATGGCTCAAGATCACACAAACAAGAACATCCCAAGCAACTGCACATGACAGTGTTGCAACATACCACAGGAGCAAGTGTCACTCCGTTACCACCCTGAAGGTGCTCAAGAGCTACTTTAGCGGCAGCCTGCTCCGCGGATTTGAGGTTGGGATGACCAGGAGCACTCTCATAGCTCACCCCGTTCACGCTTACGGTAGCTTTAAAGCGAGGCTGATGAGGAGCTCCGTCCTTGACAAACCCGTACAAGGGAGACGGGAGCGCAGCTTTCTGTGCATATTCTTGCAACCGATTCTTGAACATCGTCAGCAAATGTCACTCCAGGTCATTCCAGATCTGGAAACACTCCTGTCAGACGTCGAGGCGTATGAAACCTAATCAGACCTGCGAGGATGCATGTCGCGTCAGACACGAAGTTCACAACCATAGAACGCTGAAATCCATAGAAACCATGGCATCTACATCCTTCTGCCTGCAGAGAATCCTAATCGAGAAACAGCGCATACAAGAACAAGAAAAGCAAGTTTTTACTTGTATACATTCTTCAGTTTGAACAGCTATGGGCGTGTTTACTGACCTCTCCTCGTCATAACTGAAAAATAGGGCAAAGCTCCTGATTCTCAGGGGCTTGACGGGTATGCTTGCAAGGAAGTCGGAAACTCCGAGAGGAAGTTGCATAAGGGCAATTTGAGCATAACGAATGCATCAGCTACGCCAGGAGGTTCTGTTATCAGCCCACCCGGACATTGATCTCCATCAGAGATCAGAAGGATGCGAGGGCGCTCACAGTGGCATGACAGACAGATCTGCCGTGGACTCCATGTCGCAGCCTATCTGAGAGCTTAGTTCTTTGAGCATTTCAGCAACACGTTTGCTTGTGCTGTCTCCGACCCTAAACAAATGCACCTTCTGCTCATGTTCGATCCAGCTCTGCCCAGGTTT
Organism: Anthoceros angustus; assembly: GCA_010909165.1. Taxonomy (NCBI): domain Eukaryota; kingdom Viridiplantae; phylum Streptophyta; class Anthocerotopsida; order Anthocerotales; family Anthocerotaceae; genus Anthoceros; species Anthoceros angustus. Next base: position 830,476 of record MU008178.1, read on the forward strand.
CTTGCGGGCACCTGTTCGTTGTCTGAGGTCATGGATCTCCTTGGCCCGCTCCCACATACCAGCTTGGGAGTAGATGTTTGCCATCAACACATATGGTGATGAATGTTTCGGCTCCAAACGTATTGAGCACTCGAAGGCCTGTTTCCCTAGCTCCACATTGCCGTACTTTTGGCAGGCGCCTAGCAGGGACAACCAAACTGTCAGATCAGGCTCCATGGGCATACTTGACAGAAGCGCTTCAGCCTTGCCGAAGAGACCTGCACGGCCAAGGAGGTCTACCATGCATGCATAGTGGTCAAGTCCTGGAGAGATGCCATGATCTCTTGTCATGGTTTCGAAGTATCCAAGGCCTCTGTCCACCATGCCAGAATGGCTGCATGCCGATAAGAGTGACACAAATGTGACTCCATTGGGCTCCATGTCTGCCTGTAGCATCCGCTCAAAACACTCGAAGCACTTTCCACATTCGCCCTGTCGTGCATATCCTGCCAACAATGCACTCCATGCTATTGCGTCAGGGTTGGGCAACAAGTCAAACACCTGCTGCGCATCCACCATGCTCCCACATTTCCCATATGCATGAATGAAAGCAGTTGCCACCACAAGATTCCACTCCAATCCATATTCAGCCCTCTCATGGTAGATCTGACGGCAAATGTCCAGAGCCCCAGAGTTACTGCAAGCTCTCAGGATGCAGACAAACGTACTCTCATCAGGTTTCACACCATACGCCTGCATTTGAGCATACACCTCTAAAGCCTCGTCACTCTGTTCTTGGTCAGCATAACCTGCGATCATAGCATTCCATGACACCACACGGCGTTCAGACAAATTGTCAAACACATGCCTTGCCTCCTTGACACTACCACAACTTGCATACATGTGAATAACGGAGGTGCTAACGAACGCATCTGAGGCATAACCCATGCGGACAATCTCATCGTGGATTGCCCTGCCTTTCCGCAGCGACTCCGCTTTCACGGACTCCTCACCCACAAGCATGCTACCTTCCTTGGCTGCCAGGCTGCTACATGCTGTGAGTACACTCACAAAGGTCCGTTCGTTAGGCCTTACTCCTCCTTCACGCATTTGAGAATACAGCAGCAAAGCTGCATCACCTTGTTCTTGCTCGGCGTAACCTTCAATCATTGCATTCCAAGACACCACATTGCGCAGGGACAACATGTCAAAAATATGACGCGCATCCTCAATCTTCCCGCAGCTTGCAAACATATGCAAGGCACTGCTACCAACGAACACATCCGATTCATAACCCCCTTGTAGAACATCACTGTATATGGCCTTCCCCTGCTTCAGTGACTCCACTTTGACTGGTTTCCCATCCACGAGTTTGCTTGCTTCGTTGTCTGCAAGGCTACTGCATGCTGTGAGCACACTCACAAATGTTCTGTCATTAGGTGTCAGCCCTTCCTCTTGCATTTTGTAGTAAAGTTGCACTGCTTTCTCGCCCTGTTCATGTTCCGCATACCCTGCAATCATCGCATTGTATGTCACAACATCATGCTCAGACAAGGTGTCAAAAACCTGACAAGCATCCACCACGCTCCCACAGCTTGCATACATGCTTACAAGGGCGCTACGGACAAACACGTTGGATTCATAGCCTTCGCTGACAACCGCATCAACTAATGCCTTCCCCTTCTGAAGGGACTGAACCTTGATCAATTGCCCATCTATACGAGTGCTTGCTTCACAGGCTGCAAGGCTGCTGCAGGCTTTGAGAAGGCTAACATAAGTCCGAATATTTGGACTAACACCCTCTTGCTGCATCCGGGAGTAAAGCTGCAAAGATTCCTCACCCTCTTCCTGGTCGGCATAACCTGCAATCATGGCATTCCATAACACTGCATCACGTCGGGGTAATGCATCAAATGCATTCCTTGCATCCACAATGCTACCACAGCTCGCATACATACTCACCACAGCAGACGCAACATACACATCTGACTGAGAACCTATCCTCTCAACTTGGTCACACACTGCTCTCCCCTTTTCCAGCGTCTCAGGTTTCAACATCCTCCCACCCACAGCTGTGCCCGCCTCTCTGTCTGCGAGGCTGCTACATGCTTTCAGCACGCTCACAAAGGTCCGTTCATTGGGTGTGACACCTTCTGCTTGCATCCGGCCGTAGAGCTCCCAAGCTTTCTCAGCCTGGCCTTGCTCTGCATATCCAGCAAGCATGGCATTCCATGACACTACACTGCGATCCGGCAGCGTATCAAACACCCGACAAGCATCTGAGATGCTCCCACAGCTTGCGTACTTATGAATGAGAGTGTTTCCAACGAACACATCCGACTCACATCTGTACTTGAAAGCATCACCATGTATCCGCTTAAGCTCTCCTAAGCTGCTGCAGGATTTGACAAGGCTGAGAAAGGTGTACTTGTTTGGCTTCACACCTTCCTGCAACATCTGCTGATAAAGCCTCAGAGCTTGCTGACCTTGCCCAGATTTCTCGAACCCTGCTATGATCTCATTCCACGGGAAGACACTACGTCTGGACAATAGAGTGAACTCTTGCATGGCATCTGCAAGGCCTCCACACTTGACGAGCGTGCTGACCACAGATTCTCCCAAAAACACATCCGAAGCCATCCCACTCCTCTTGATATGAAGTAGGACTTGTTTGGCCTGAGGCAGAGCTCTCTTCTTCGAGCATGCTTGCAGAATATACCTGTAAGTCTGAACCGAAGGGACGCTGCCTTGCTGATCCAGCTGAAACAGAGTTTCCAGTGCCTTATCCAACCGTCCCTCATCACACAGACTCTTGAGTGTGGACGAATCCGCGGCATCGGACCCCTTGTTGCTGCAAACACTCTGCCATTTGGCTGTCAATGAGATGGTAGAAGCCATCCGTCGGGTGGTAGATGAACACGGCTCAACCACGCGGCTCAAATCCCGGCATCTACCATGCCATCCATCCCCTAGGTCACAAAAACCCTTTATTATGGATGCAAGTGGATATGCTTTGTGTGGGCCTGTGCAGTCCTGTAGGGAAGATGTTCTCTCTGGAAGTGATGCGTTTGTGTAGTGGGAGCTGTTCCAGCCCATGATTGATGGAATGCGTGCGGCTGTGCGGTGTGGACGTCTTCTCGGTGGTGTCGCTGACACCTACTTCTTGCCAGGTGCGAGCTGATCTCCGCGTCCCGAATGGAAGTGTAAGCGTTGTCTTGCCTCTAGATTGGCACGTGAACATCTCGTCATTGTTCATGCTGTCTCAAGGTAGGCAGATACTACAAACGTTCTGAGGATGATCCAGCCTATCGGTGAAGAAGAAAACTCCATTATTTCACCTGGCTGACGAATCCTCACATGATGATTGCTTGAGGATTCTTTTGTTGAAGTGGACGAGGAGTGTCGTGTTGAAATGGAATGAAGCTAGTGGGTGGTTAGTTGGTTCTGTCTCTCGGATTTTGGCCTTGCAACCAAATTGTAGGGCGGAGACTTGGCGGGAGAAGGCGGCTCCCAACAAGGTTACCGTTGCCCCAGGAAGCCTCCCCTCCACGGCCCTGGGCTCCGCACAGCTCACCAGCGTCCCAGGGATCCGCCTGTCCCACCAGGTGATCGTGAAGGAGTCCAAAAACATGCGAGGGCGAGTTCATGATCACGGACCTGAGCAATTGCAGGGTAGAGCTCAGAGGCACATGCCAGGCGCCCTTCATCCGTAGAGTGACGGACTGCCAGATCTTCGCCGGTCTCGTTACCTGCGTTGTTTTGTGGAGGGAATGTTTTGATGTTGGATTTGCCCCAGATACGGATTCCAACGGATCGCCGACGCGGATTTCTATCTGCGAGTAAGGAGCAGGCCTGTGGTGCAGCATACTCGAGGGTGAGATGTGCGGCCTGCGCTTTCCGGTACCAGGTTGTGGATTGGCATTTGGAGGCTTGATTGCAACTGAGTGTGAAGACGGGGCCTTGGGAGAATGTGGACGACTTCCGCTGGCTGGGCTCCACGCCGTTCCCAAGTTGGCTTGTGATTTCAGGTTACAGTGTCTGGCCGGGGATCTTGGGAAGGTGTGGAGGATCAGCTGGTTTCTGCAAAAGAGGGCGGGTTGCAAGCCGGAATCACTGAGCCTGTTTTGGGTGAATCTCCCCTTCATAATCCGCCTAAAAAAACTCACACAATTATCAAAACGTGTGTAGGTATCTACATCACCTGTGTGAGAGCGTATCTACTGGTATCACTGAAGTTGCCTCCGCCCCACGGTAGGTCATGGCAGCCACTTTGGACTGGCAGGAGTTATTCCATGCCATAGTCGTGGCTTCGCCACTGGGAGACATGTCAACTATCTAACTGGGCCAACATCGCTCAAGAAAATCATGTATCTACCTAGGCTAAAGCACGACTTCCAGTGTGCAAAACTCCTCATCGCCTTTGAAAAGTTGAGGTACTTGATGCTGAAGCCGAAGACAAACGCAAACAAACAACGAATCCCACATGCGCTACTACCACCCAGTCCAGAAAACCAGAATGCATCCCCATATCGTGTTGCAGAAATTCTTTCACCGTCTGGACAGAGGTACCATCCGGCAGTACTAAAGGGCTGTCGATGTCACCCAACTGAGACCCAACCAAACCATACAATGACCATGCCACAGGGTTGGCCCAATAATACCACCGCCACCAGATAGGGATTTGCTGCGCCACAACAAAGAACACACGACCACATTTAGCCCACCTTGTACATCTGGAACAGCAATTTGTGAGGCAAGCCAAGAACTCCACTTACAGGACGCTGGATCATAAACCCTGCAAACAGATTCCACACTCCATGGAAGGCGGATGACACGACAGTGGCCACTTCAAGGTTGGGCGTGAAGGAGACGGTCATCATCCCATACAGGGTAAAGTACAAAAGGGTGAAATAGCTGAAGAAGAGGAAGTAAAAGAATTTGGCTGCTGTCCACTCAAACTGGAACATGGAATAGACAATTACGCAATAGATAATAGTCTGGAGGAGTACATAGGGCAGCTCAATAACCACCTGCATCCCGAAAGTGCCCAATGTCAGTTCCAGCATAGGTCAGCGACAATCACAGAAGCAATCTAGCAGAAAGTGTGTATCTTACTTGGCCAAAAGCGTAAGGCATTGCAGAATACATCCTGCCGCTCGTTCTCGGTAAAGACAGTTCTCTCAACCGAGACAACTGGCTGTATTGTGGATGCATCGTTTAGTCCAATGAACAAGACGGCGGCATACAAGGCACCCATTACGTTGGAAACATCTTGAAAAGTTGAGCTGCAACAAGGAGGAACAATTTCAGTCCAAAACTGTCAGGTGCGGCCTCTCAGAATAAAGAAACGCGGGAAGGACCACCTACTGTTTCTTCCCCAAGCCCCAGAATATCGAGCCCAGCAAAGGGCAACAATAATCGTGTAGAAAAATCCGAACAGCGTTGTGCGGAGGATTGCGCCAGTAGGACTTATGCTGCTTCCACAAGGTTGCTTGGCACTGGATCCAGAAAGACTGTGCAAATTTGGTTGGAAACTGCAGCTCCTTGCGTCCGATCGTGGCTTGCTTAACTCCTCAATCAGCTCCTCGTTGCGTCTGCGGTAGGAAGCAGCCCAGTGGTTTTCAGCAAAATCTGAAATCTTGAGAGTTAATTACCACGACTGAACAAACAACTCGTGTCATGAGGTCTACCGATAGAGAGTCGATTGTTTATACACTTCAGCGAAATCAACACCAAGACGCTCCTCTTCCGACGCTGAGGTAACTTCCAACATCCATGTAGCTGGATTGTAACCATCCGGGATCTTAGGAACCCCTCAACGGCCTGCGATCAGCGGAGAATGTAGGCGACAATACAGTTAGAAGAAATGTAACACCTGCATGCTAATGAACGCTAATTTGGAAACATCAGAATACGAACCTCAAAATAGGAGATAAGCTGGTTGGACTGTCTGCCCAATGGACCGGTGTAGATAACTCGTCCTCCTCTTTTCATCAACAAGAGCTGTAAAGTGGACGATCATTAGAAACTGTGGCACGTTGCAGGATTTCACCAGCTTCGCCAGTAGTATCGAGCAGCAAATTTAATCACCACGGACCTCATCAAAAGCCTCGAATATGTCGATGCTTGGTTGGTGAATGGTACACACCACAGTTCGACCAGTGTTAACAGTGTTCCGAACTGTCCTCATGACAATCGCTGCAGCACGGGCGTCTAATCCGGAGGTTGGCTCATCCATGAATATGACTGAAGGATTAGCAACAAGCTCCACAGCGATGGTTAGCCTCTTTCTTTGCTCTGTTGAGAGACCGGTTACTCCTGGGAGACCGACCAAGGCGTCTCTCAGGGGACTTAGCTCCACAAGATCGATGACTTGATCAATAAACATCTGCACCACACCAAGAACACAAGTTGCTTTGGGCTTCAACGTTGCTTGTAAGGGGTGCGTCAGGATCAGGGGCTTGCTAGCTTGTGATCATGAGTGCTTACCAGTCGAGTCTTGGCATCAATGTCAGATGATAAGCGAAGCCAAGCAGAAATAAGATGGACTCGTAAACAGTTACGTTCGGTGAGTGTATGTCCTGCTGCTCACAGTATCCAGCAATCCGTGCAAAGGTCTCCTGTTTCTTGGGAAATCCGGACAAGCTGATCGCACCCTCAATATACCTCCTGTTTTCGTCCTGCCAATACATCCATTAGTGTCGTCTTCCTGCTCCGCTTACACCCATCAGTGCTGTTAAAACTCCTGGCTGGAACACTCCACTGATATTGTCCAACAGGTGCAGCCTGTTTTCAACAACCCTTGCTGCTTCATCTCCTGCAACCAAAATTAGACACGAAGGTAAGTATGTGCACAAATGAATGTGACGACGACTTCCATAAGAAATTTATGGGTCTATTCAACCATGCAAAACTTACAGGAGGCGTGTCCACGTAGTAGTTGATATCGTGAAAAGTTAATGCTAAGGGCTGGAATGGCAAAACCATTCCTTCTGAGGACCACCGATCTGGGACAGTTCAATGTCATGAGAGGCAGGACGACCTGAGACACAGATTGATTAATATTGCCTGATCGCCTTACGGATTCGTGGGCTCAATGTCATCGTGAGAATAACATAGAAAACACATAGCTAGATCTCAATTCTCATGGAATGAAGGGTACCGGTGTTACCGTCCTGGATGGAAGCAGTGGACGTTTCTGAGCTTGAATCGGAAGACCTCTCCTCAAGCATTTCCTTAGATACGGTTGCTTGGGACTTTCCAGTGGCTGCATTTCACCGCAGAAGGCAACAACCAGTAATCAGCTTATACATGTTGCTTGGGGTCTGAACAATAAGAGAATTCAGAAAGACCAGTTTAGACTGACGGATTACGAAGCCACATGAAGACAGCACCTATATCAGACACCGTAGAGGCTATTCCAGAGGCACTGAAGTGTCAAGTTGTCTCACGACTATGCATAGACTTCTGAACTTGAAAGATTGAAAGACTTACGGCTCAAATATTGAAGCGCCAACGTAAACAAGACATTGAAGAGGATATTATAACCAATGAGAGCAAGTGCTCCAATCCAAAACCATCTCTTATCTCTGAACATTCCGCGACTCTCCAGAATCTGCTCGCCTATAGTCCACGCTGTTTGTCCATCCAAGATGAATTTCTGATGAAGAAACAGAAGTGGAAGCGTGAGATGGATTAATTTGTAGATTCATCAAGCACATTTTGAGCAGAATGCAAGAATCTGGCCGTAAGTACGTACCTTGGACCACCGAGGGCAAGAAACTCGTTTACACTGACAGCATTTTGACCGTACATCATAGGCGATATCCAGTAGCCCCAAATCCACCACGGATGGATGTCCTCTGTTAGCACAACAAAACGTTAGGCCTTCAATTTGGAATCCGGAAAGAGGAGTGCCTCAGGTGTATCATTTCAGAAATAAGCCACTTACTTCTCGACATAATGAAACCTCCAAGTACGAAGACAATCAGGAGGAAAACGAGCCGACTGTGTTTGCTACGACCAGCGTCCCACTAATTGCGGCAATGAGTCTGAAAAGTCCTAAAGACATTTGATGGACCAAGAAGAACAAAAGAACTGGGAGAAAAATCTGCAATATGCACAGGTCCACAGAGAGTGATGATTAGAGATAAGAATCCTTGTAAGTTGATTGATGCCCGCAAATATATCCAACAAACTAATTGCCAAGCGGTTCAGGTCAATAGATCTAACCTGCTAGGCTCAAAACCAATAACATAGTATGTTAGAATGACCCAGATGCCTGATTCCAGCAGCGATAGAGGAACTTTTAGAATCCAAGTAGGTAAAGTGAACGCCCACGCTGGGTACAAAAGCAGGTCCCTTTGCTTGTAGTACACTGGGAGTCGGTTTATAGTCATGACTAGCTCAGCAAGACCATTGAACATCACATTGATCAGACCGAAAAGAGCCCCCATGTATTGCGATCCATCATTAACAGTGCCGTGATGCATTTCTGTGCGAAGAAACACTGTCATAGTGATGCTGGCGACAATGGTTATCTGTGGGATGGTGACATACCGAGAAAGTCAGTCAAAAATATCCAGCCTTATCATGTAAATCAAAGACCTTTAAATCTGAGACACATGTGCAGCAGCTCACCTGTACAACTTTGAAGACATAGACGAAAAGATTCCGCCGCAACAGGAGGACCTCTGTGGAGAAGCATGCCTTGAACAGGTCCGCAGAACTGAGAGCATATTTCTTCTTGACTAACGCTGCAGGGTGACTTCTGGTCTTATCAAACGGGATGAGCATTTCGTAAACGAGCTCTTTTCCCACATGGAACCTCTTGAATTCAAGTGCGAAGGTGGGCACCGAGACATAAGCGTACGGTTTGGATTTATCAGACCAATACTGCTCTTGATCCTTTCTCGACGTCACCTGCAATTCGAAGACTTCACTGTACTTTTCCTCCTTTAAAACCATGCATTTCCAAACAACTACTGTACTCCTGCAGGCAAGATCACAATAATATCTGAGCATGCCACATTGTTAAAGTTAGTTTCATACCTCCTGCAGAAAATCGGCCACGCCCTTTCTGTCTGGACAAGTAAATCCCATCTCTTTAAAGAAGTCCAGAACTGAATTACGTGGTCCTTGATACACAATCTGGCCTTCAGAGAGAAGTATGAGGTCGTCAAACAGTTCGAAGGTTTCTGGTGCAGGCTGAAGTAGTGAAACCACCATGGTTCCATCCAGAAACTGTACAGACTGGCGCAGGAACTTCACGATTTGAAAGGTTGTCGAGCTATCAAGCCCCGTGGAGATTTCGTCCATGAAAAGAGCCCTGGCGGGGCCCACTAACATCTCCCCTGAAAATTCGCCACAACTCTTGGATCATCGCTCTACCTCCCGTCCCGTTGCTGGCTGTTTGCATTACTATCACTTTTACAAAACAAAAGTGAAGGGAAAAAACTAACCCGTAGTCACGCGCTTACGCTGTCCTCCTGAGACGCCCCTCATCATCTCATTTCGACAATAGTGTCCGCGCAAATTTCCAGGCCCAAGGTCTGTCATTGACAAATTAATCCGCACATAAGCATAATTACAATCGACTCCCATTTGCCCCATGGACCTGCAGAAGCTACGCTAACTGACCTTTAGAATGCAGTCAGTTATGATGCTGGTAGTGGATCCTTGGACAGTTGCTGCCTGCAAAAGAGTCATACAGTTTTTTATCATGGGTTGAGTTGGTAAGCCGTTTCTCTCAATTCACCATATGGGAACTGGCCATTTCAAACTACCTTCATGAACGCGTCCAAATCCACATCCGGCTTGATGCCCTGCGCCCTCTCTTTCTCTAGAAGTTCAACTAGCATCCCTGCAAGATATTTGATATAGTAAGGATTTGCCAAGTCTTAATAATCCAACTTTGTATAAAATTGTTCCCATGTGACCCTTGCACCAGGTGATACAAGGTGAGTGGAGCATCGGAGTGGAGTATCTTACCATACCGTGCGCCAACACCTTGGCATCTACCATAAAAATTGAGTGTTTCTCTAACCGTCATTTCACCAGCTTGTAGATCATTCTGGCTAATGTATGCCGAGGTTCTTCGGGGAACAAACTCATGTAGATCGTGGCCGTTGTATGTGACACCGCCTAATTTCTACAAATATACCCATTGAATGAGAGGGGGACTCAAACAAAGATTCAATGGCGCAATATCAAAATAATTCCTTGGGCATTTATTAGAGCTACCTTGAGTTTGGGGTCTAGCTTTCCCGCCAAAGCAAGTAGGAAGGTGGTTTTCCCAGCATTTGGTGGCCCAAGAAGTAAGGTCATCCTGTCAAAATTTAAAAATTGTGTGAGATTATTGTGAGATGTGCCACTCACCCTTTGACCTCTGCAAGGTTATAAACAAAGAAAAAGAGAATTACACGGAGAGGAATGTGGCAATACCTTTTGGGACGAATAATCCCGCTTACTTCTTGCAAAATGGTAAGCTTTTGTTTCCTCGAAGGTGCTAAACCAATTTTCTCTAGTATTCCCTAAGCAAATTGTTCCATTCAAACATAAGAAGCATGCTATGTAAGAGTATTTTAATTGTAACCACACCATTCTCATTATTGATAGATCATCTTTCCTTTGTTGTTTTCAATTATATTTATCTATCAAATTATCTATCTATCTATTTATGCAATCTCTCTACATCTATCCAATTGTTGTCATGTGTGCACACCTAGGAAAGCTGGAAAATTTCAGCACACAAAAAAGAAGCCCTCACCTCTGCTAAATTAAGTGTGGAGTTGAGGATTGTGGGAAGTGCTCGTTGGCCGACATGAACCATTGCTGTTACCGTTAATTGCTCAAACCGCACTTCAATTGTAGGCAACTCAATTCCAACTCTGCACATCCAATTCACATAAATCAATCACTTGTAGTTTGATCTTGGGAGACCCCAATTATGCATGCTTTAACACTACAAACACAAATAGACATATTAAGGCAATTGATGTCTAGCATACGATCAAACGATTAATATTTTTAAGAAACCACTCATTGTCCTCCGCACTCTTGAGCCGCATGATGTTGGCAAGCAAGGCCTGCCTATCTTCAACACTAAGCCTTTGAACATCAACCTTTTGCAACGTGCTGATGTTACTCTCATTTACACTATGAAAAATTGCCGTTCGCACACGCCTATAGGTGGAGAGATTCTCTAGCGCAGCCCATTGGAGCTCCTCCTCCTCCTCCACCTTGTCTTCCATCCTGAAAGAGTGGGCGGCCATGGCCTCCACAACTGCGTCTCTAGCTCCCCGCCTAGGTGGAAACAAAAGAATTCAATCAAACCTGAGAGCCTCTCTAGATATAAGGGAAGTTATAGTTAGGAACCTATTCATCTTGGAATCTATCTCCCAGCATAGTATAATATGTTTGTACCACAAATCCATATAGTGTTATATTTCTATACCATAAATCTTAAAATAGGGCTAATCTTAAAATATCAGTAATTCATGTTCTAGAATAGTATTATATGTTTATACCACACATTTATGTAATAGTATATATACCGTAAGTCCTAAATAATAATAATAATAAATATCTAGAATAATATTAAATATATTACATAATTCTATATATTATTATATTTGTATACCACATATCAGTATTTTTGAACTGTCTGCTTTTCGCTTTGCTCAGTCTCAACCTTGGTATGAGTCGATGCGTTCTCCGGGAGGCGCATTTCGCGTAGCCATGCATGTGGAGGTTAGGCTAGAGGAGGCCAATGTGCTAGTGTACTTACTTATGGGGTTACAGATCAACAAGGACATGCAGCAGGCTGTGTTAGCACAGGTGCCCCTGTCGGTGCCCCTGCTCTCCGACAGACAGCTCTCGGATCAACACTCTCCAACTGCATTCTCGCCGGGCTGAGGAAGAGCTTTCATATCGGCTGGCCATGATATACTAGATGTTCGTGCTGGATGATGAGCTGTTCGTTGCCACATAGCGGCTCACTGATATGAGAGCAGAGTTTCTGCTGGATACTACAGTCTCTGTAGACAAGAGGATAATCTGTCAGAAACGGGTATCATGGAATGGACAAGGCATCAACTCTCACCAGCTCAGAGTGGGAAAGAATGTTGGCTTGCTACGGAGTAATTGAACTCCTGCAGCTTTCCGCTGTGTTATGCCCACTAACTTGTTTGTGACTCCTCTGTCGATGTTCGTGCTGAAGTACCTACTTCAGGTTCCTGTCCTACCCCGTTCCTCCTCGTTCCAGGTATGCCAGCCACAGGCGTTTTTGCAACACCTGTCCGAGCCCTGGTCTTCGAAGCCCTTTTGGGTTTTTTGCTTTTAGAAGGAGGTGTCACATTCACTGAGACAGTGTGAGGATTTTCTTGTCCATCACCTGCACGTGTCTTCCTTTTTGCTGTGGTCTTGCCTAGCACATCATCCTTAGCGAGTTCAGCTTGCTTGCGCTTCTTTGAACTTGGCCCATTATCTTTCCTCTTTTCAGCCCTAACCCCCACTGAGGGGCTGAGGATCTGGTTTCCAGGTTTGGTTACAGTTCCCCCCTTTTAACCTGCTTTGGACTTCCTTGAGGCTTCATTCCTTCCTGTCTCTTTGCTAGGCTACTCCCTGGGAACCTGGACAGGAACTTTCTGTTTGGCTGGTGCACATGTGTCAAAATGTGGCGAACTGACAGATGCACGCTTTTTGAAATCATGGCCAAGAAGGATGTGGTGACAAGGACGGCGCTGATAGCTGGATATGCAAAATGTGGTGAACTGAAAATGCACGCCAGGTTTTTGACGGCATGATCTTATATATAAAAGCTACATAAAATACGATCTCAGATAATTGGATTTTGCCTATCCGAGGCGACCAAGTCTTAGCTGGTATGCCCAGCAAGGATTCTTACATGAGGCGCTTGTGGAGTATGGACAAATAAGGAGGCGGGCCTCATTTTGGCAGACCCTTCTGTAGGCCTGTGCAGGCATTGGCGCCTTACTGAAGGGCAGGCAGCTGCACTCACAGATTGTCGAAGATGACTGCTGGATGACGTAGTGATGGGCACCTGCCTGGTGGACATGTATGCAAAATGTGGTGAACTAGAAGATGCATGCCAGGTTTCTAGCATCATCAACACAAAAATGTGGTTACTTGTAATGCCCTGATTATTAGATATGCACAGAGAGGGCTTGAACATGAGGCGTTTATTATGTATGGACAAATGGAGTAGGAGGGGCTGATTTTAGCTAACCAGGTTACTTTTGCTTGCCTTCTGAAGGGACTGAACCTTGATCAACTGCCCATCTACACGAGTGCTTGCTTCGCTGGCTGCAAGGCTGCTGCAGGCTTTGAGAGGGCTAAGATAAGTGCGAATGTTTGGACCTTCTTGATGCATCCGGGAGCAAAGCTACATAGATTCCTCACCCTGGTCCTGGTCAGCATACCCGGCAATCAAGGCATTCGATAACATTACATCACTTGACGGCAATGCATCAAATGCATTCCGTGCATCCACAATGCTACCACAACTTGCATACATACTCACCACAGCAGACGCAACATACACATCTGACTGAGAACCTATCCTCTCGACTTGGTCACACTTTGCTCTCCCCTTATCCAGCGTCTCAAGTTTCGACATCCTCCCACCTACAGCTGTGCCCGCCTATCTCTCTGCGAGGCTGTTACATGCTTTAAGCACGCTCACAAAGGTCCGCTCATTGGGTGAGACACCTTCTGCTTGCATCCGGCCGAGGACCTCCCAAGCTTTCTCGGCCTGGCCTTGCTCTGCATATCCGGCAAGCATGGCATTCCCTGATACTGCGATGCGGCAGCGTTTCAAACACCCGACACGCATCTAAGATGCCCCCACAGCTTGCGTACTGAATGAGAGTGTTTCCAACGAACACATCCGACTCACATCTGTACTTGAAAGCATCACCATGTATCCGCTTAAGCTCTCCTAAGCTGCTGCAGGATTTGACAAGGCTGAGAAAGGTGTACTTGTTTGGCTTCACACCTTCCTGCAACATCTGCTGATAAAGCCTCAGAGCTTGCTGACCTTGCCCAGATTTCTCGAACCCTGCTATGATCTCATTCCACGGGAAGACACTACGTCTGGACAATAGAGTGAACTCTTGCATGGCATCTGCAAGGCCTCCACACTTGACGAGCGTGCTGACCACAGATTCTCCCAAAAACACATCCGAAGCCATCCCACTCCTCTTGATATGAAGTAGGACTTGTTTGGCCTGAGGCAGAGCTCTCTTCTTCGAGCATGCTTGCAGAATATACCTGTAAGTCTGAACCGAAGGACGCTGCCTTGCTGATCCAGCTGAAACAGATTTTCCAGTGCCTTATCCAACCGTCCCTCATCACACAGACTCTTGAGTGTGGACGAATCCATGACATCGGACCCCTTGTTGCTGCAAACAGCCATTTGGCTGTCAATGAGATGGTAGAAGCCATCCGGCGAGTGGTAGATGAACACGGCTCAACCACGCGGCTCAAATCCCAGCATCTACCATGCCATCCATCCCTAGGTCACAAAAACCCTTTATTATGGATGCAAGTGGATATGCTTTGTGTGGGCCTGTGCAGTCCTGTAGGAAGATGTTCTCTGGAAGTGATGCGTTTGTGTAGTGGGAGCTGTTCCAGCCCATGATTGATGGAATGCGTGCGGCTGTGCGGTGTGGACGTCTTCTCGGTGGTGTCGCTGACACCTACTTCTTGCCAGGTGCGAGCTGATCTCCGCGTCCCGAATGGAAGTGTAAGCGTTGTCTTGCCTCTAGATTGGCACGTGAACATCTCGTCATTGTTCATGCTGTCTCAAGGTAGGCAGATACTACAAACGTTCTGAGGATGATCCAGCCTATCGGTGAAGAAGAAAACTCCATTATTTCACCTGGCTGACGAATCCTCACATGATGATTGCTTGAGGATTCTTTTGTTGAAGTGGACGAGGAGTGTCGTGTTGAAATGGAATGAAGCTAGTGGGTGGTTAGTTGGTTCTGTCTCTCGGATTTTGGCCTTGCAACCAAATTGTAGGGCGGAGACTTGGCGGGAGAAGGCGGCTCCCAACAAGGTTACCGTTGCCCAGGAAGCCTCCCCCTCCACGGCCCTGGGCTCCGCACAGCTCACCAGCGTCCCAGGGATCCGCCTGTCCCACCAGGTGATCGTGAAGGAGTCCAAAAAAACATGCGAGGGCGAGTTCATGATCACGGACCTGAGCAATTGCAGGGTAGAGCTCAGAGGCACATGCCAGGCGCCCTTCATCCGTAGAGTGACGGACTGCCAGATCTTCGCCGGTCTCGTTACCTGCGTTGTTTTGTGGAGGGAATGTTTTGATGTTGGATTTGCCCCAGATACGGATTCCAACGGATCGCCGACGCGGATTTCTATCTGCGAGTAAGGAGCAGGCCTGTGGTGCAGCATACTCGAGGGTGAGATGTGCGGCCTGCGCTTTCCGGTACCAGGTTGTGGATTGGCATTTGGAGGCTTGATTGCAACTGAGTGTGAAGACAGGGCCTTGGGAGAATGTGGACGACTTCCGCTGGCTGGGCTCCACGCCGTTCCCAAGTTGGCTTGTGATTTCAGGTTACAGTGTCTGGCCGGGATCTTGGGAAGGTGTGGAGGATCAGCTGGTTTCTGCAAAAGAGGGCGGGTTGCAAGCCGGAATCACTGAGCCTGTTTTGGGTGAATCTCCCCTTCATAATCCGCCTAAAAAAACTCACACAATTATCAAAACGTGTGTAGGTATCTACATCACCTGTGTGAGAGCGTATCTACTGGTATCACTGAAGTTGCCTCCGCCCCACGGTAGGTCATGGCAGCCACTTTGGACTGGCAGGAGTTATTCCATGCCATAGTCGTGGCTTCGCCACTGGGGAGACATGTCAACTATCTAACTGGGCCAACATCGCTCAAGAAAATCATGTATCTACCTAGGCTAAAGCACGACTTCCAGTGTGCAAACTCCTCATCGCCTTTGAAAGTTGAGGTACTTGATGCTGAAGCCGAAGACAAACGCAAACAAAACAACGAATCCCACATGCGCTACTACCACCCAGTCCAGAAAACCAGAATGCATCCCCATATCGTGTTGCAGAAATTCTTTCACCGTCTGGACAGAGGTACCATCCGGCAGTACTAAAGGGCTGTCGATGTCACCCAACTGAGACCCAACCAAACCATACAATGACCATGCCACAGGGTTGGCCCAATAATACCACCGCCACCAGATAGGGATTTGCTGCGCCACAACAAAGAACACACGACCACATTTAGCCCACCTTGTACATCTGGAACAGCAATTTGTGAGGCAAGCCAAGAACTCCACTTACAGGACGCTGGATCATAAACCCTGCAAACAGATTCCACACTCCATGGAAGGCGGATGACACGACAGTGGCCACTTCAAGGTTGGGCGTGAAGGAGACGGTCATCATCCCATACAGGGTAAAGTACAAAAGGTGAAATAGCTGAAGAAGAGGAAGTAAAAGAATTTGGCTGCTGTCCACTCAAACTGGAACATGGAATAGACAATTACGCAATAGATAATAGTCTGGAGGAGTACATAGGGCAGCTCAATAACCACCTGCATCCCGAAAGTGCCCAATGTCAGTTCCAGCATAGGTCAGCGACAATCACAGAAGCAATCTAGCAGAAAGTGTGTATCTTACTTGGCCAAAAGCGTAAGGCATTGCAGAATACATCCCGGCCGCTCGTTCTCGGTAAAAGACAGTTCTCTCAACCGAGACAACTGGCTGTATTGTGGATGCATCGTTTAGTCCAATGAACAAGACGGCGGCATACAAGGCACCCATTACGTTGGAAACATCTTGAAAAGTTGAGCTGCAACAAGGAGGAACAATTTCAGTCCAAAACTGTCAGGTGCGGCCTCTCAGAATAAAGAAACGCGGGAAGGACCACCTACTGTTTCTTCCCCAAGCCCCAGAATATCGAGCCCAGCAAAAGGGCAACAATAATCGTGTAGAAAATCCGAACAGCGTTGTGCGGAGGATTGCGCCAGTAGGACTTATGCTGCTTCCACAAGGTTGCTTGGCACTGGATCCAGAAAGACTGTGCAAATTTGGTTGGAAACTGCAGCTCCCTTGCGTCCGATCGTGGCTTGCTTAACTCCTCAATCAGCTCCTCGTTGCGTCTGCGGTAGGAAGCAGCCCAGTGGTTTTCAGCAAAATCTGAAATCTTGAGAGTTAATTACCACGACTGAACAAACAACTCGTGTCATGAGGTCTACCGATAGAGAGTCGATTGTTTATACACTTCAGCGAAATCAACACCAAGACGCTCCTCTTCCGACGCTGAGGTAACTTCCAACATCCATGTAGCTGGATTGTAACCATCCGGGATCTTAGGAACCCCCTCAACGGCCTGCGATCAGCGGAGAATGTAGGCGACAATACAGTTAGAAGAAATGTAACACCTGCATGCTAATGAACGCTAATTTGGAAACATCAGAATACGAACCTCAAAATAGGAGATAAGCTGGTTGGACTGTCTGCCCAATGGACCGGTGTAGATAACTCGTCCTCCTCTTTTCATCAACAAGAGCTGTAAAGTGGACGATCATTAGAAACTGTGGCACGTTGCAGGATTTCACCAGCTTCGCCAGTAGTATCGAGCAGCAAATTTAATCACCACGGACCTCATCAAAAGCCTCGAATATGTCGATGCTTGGTTGGTGAATGGTACACACCACAGTTCGACCAGTGTTAACAGTGTTCCGAACTGTCCTCATGACAATCGCTGCAGCACGGGCGTCTAATCCGGAGGTTGGCTCATCCATGAATATGACTGAAGGATTAGCAACAAGCTCCACAGCGATGGTTAGCCTCTTTCTTTGCTCTGTTGAGAGACCGGTTACTCCTGGGAGACCGACCAAGGCGTCTCTCAGGGACTTAGCTCCACAAGATCGATGACTTGATCAATAAACATCTGCACCACACCAAGAACACAAGTTGCTTTGGGCTTCAACGTTGCTTGTAAGGGGTGCGTCAGGATCAGGGGCTTGCTAGCTTGTGATCATGAGTGCTTACCAGTCGAGTCTTGGCATCAATGTCAGATGATAAGCGAAGCCAAGCAGAAAATAAGATGGACTCGTAAACAGTTACGTTCGGTGAGTGTATGTCCTGCTGCTCACAGTATCCAGCAATCCGTGCAAAGGTCTCCTGTTTCTTGGGAAATCCGGACAAGCTGATCGCACCCTCAATATACCCTCCTGTTTTTCGTCCTGCCAATACATCCATTAGTGTCGTCTTCCCTGCTCCGCTTACACCCATCAGTGCTGTTAAAACTCCTGGCTGGAACACTCCACTGATATTGTCCAACAGGTGCAGCCTGTTTTCAACAACCCCTTGCTGCTTCATCTCCTGCAACCAAAAATTAGACACGAAGGTAAGTATGTGCACAAATGAATGTGACGACGACTTCCATAAGAAATTTATGGGTCTATTCAACCATGCAAAACTTACAGGAGGCGTGTCCACGTAGTAGTTGATATCGTGAAAAGTTAATGCTAAGGGCTGGAATGGCAAAACCATTCCCTTCTGAGGACCACCGATCTGGGACAGTTCAATGTCATGAGAGGCAGGACGACCTGAGACACAGATTGATTAATATTGCCTGATCGCCTTACGGATTCGTGGGCTCAATGTCATCGTGAGAATAACATAGAAAACACATAGCTAGATCTCAATTCTCATGGAATGAAGGGTACCGGTGTTACCGTCCTGGATGGAAGCAGTGGACGTTTCTGAGCTTGAATCGGAAGACCTCTCCTCAAGCATTTCCTTAGATACGGTTGCTTGGGACTTTCCAGTGGCTGCATTTCACCGCAGAAGGCAACAACCAGTAATCAGCTTATACATGTTGCTTGGGGTCTGAACAATAAGAGAATTCAGAAAGACCAGTTTAGACTGACGGATTACGAAGCCACATGAAGACAGCACCTATATCAGACACCGTAGAGGCTATTCCAGAGGCACTGAAGTGTCAAGTTGTCTCACGACTATGCATAGACTTCTGAACTTGAAAGATTGAAAGACTTACGGCTCAAATATTGAAGCGCCAACGTAAACAAGACATTGAAGAGGATATTATAACCAATGAGAGCAAGTGCTCCAATCCAAAACCATCTCTTATCTCTGAACATTCCGCGACTCTCCAGAATCTGCTCGCCTATAGTCCACGCTGTTTGTCCATCCAAGATGAATTTCTGATGAAGAAACAGAAGTGGAAGCGTGAGATGGATTAATTTGTAGATTCATCAAGCACATTTTGAGCAGAATGCAAGAATCTGGCCGTAAGTACGTACCTTGGACCACCGAGGGGCAAGAAACTCGTTTACACTGACAGCATTTTGACCGTACATCATAGGCGATATCCAGTAGCCCCAAATCCACCACGGATGGATGTCCTCTGTTAGCACAACAAAAACGTTAGGCCTTCAATTTGGAATCCGGAAAAGAGGAGTGCCTCAGGTGTATCATTTCAGAAATAAGCCACTTACTTCTCGACATAATGAAACCTCCAAGTACGAAGACAATCAGGAGGGAAAACGAGCCGACTGTGTTTGCTACGACCAGCGTCCCACTAATTGCGGCAATGAGTCTGAAAAGTCCTAAAGACATTTGATGGACCAAGAAGAACAAAAAGAACTGGGAGAAAAATCTGCAATATGCACAGGTCCACAGAGAGTGATGATTAGAGATAAGAATCCTTGTAAGTTGATTGATGCCCGCAAATATATCCAACAAACTAATTGCCAAGCGGTTCAGGTCAATAGATCTAACCTGCTAGGCTCAGGTGCAAAACCAATAACATAGTATGTTAGAATGACCCAGATGCCTGATTCCAGCAGCGATAGAGGAACTTTTAGAATCCAAGTAGGTAAAGTGAACGCCCACGCTGGGTACAAAAGCAGGTCCCTTTGCTTGTAGTACACTGGGAGTCGGTTTATAGTCATGACTAGCTCGGCAAGACCATTGAACATCACATTGATCAGACCGAAAAAGAGAGCCCCCATGTATTGCGATCCATCATTAACAGTGCCGTGATGCATTTCTGTGCGAAGAAACACTGTCATAGTGATGCTGGCGACAATGGTTATCTGTGGGATGGTGACATACCGAGAAAGTCAGTCAAAAATATCCAGCCTTATCATGTAAATCAAAGACCTTTAAATCTGAGACACATGTGCAGCAGCTCACCTGTACAACTTTGAAGACATAGACGAAAAGATTCCGCCGCAACAGGAGGACCTCTGTGGAGAAGCATGCCTTGAACAGGTCCCGCGAACTGAGAGCATATTTCTTCTTGACTAACGCTGCAGGGTGACTTCTGGTCTTATCAAACGGGATGAGCATTTCGTAAACGAGCTCTTTTCCCACATGGAACCTCTTGAATTCAAGTGCGAAGGTGGGCACCGAGACATAAGCGTACGGTTTGGATTTATCAGACCAATACTGCTCTTGATCCTTTCTCGACGTCACCTGCAATTCGAAGACTTCACTGTACTTTTTCCTCCTTTAAAACCATGCATTTCCAAACAACTACTGTACTCCTGCAGGCAAGATCACAATAATATCTGAGCATGCCACATTGTTAAAGTTAGTTTCATACCTCCTGCAGAAAATCGGCCACGCCCTTTCTGTCTGGACAAGTAAATCCCATCTCTTTAAAGAAGTCCAGAACTGAATTACGTGGTCCTTGATACACAATCTGGCCTTCAGAGAAGTATGAGGTCGTCAAACAGTTCGAAGGTTTCTGGTGCAGGCTGAAGTAGTGAAACCACCATGGTTCCATCCAGAAACTGTACAGACTGGCGCAGGAACTTCACGATTTGAAAGGTTGTCGAGCTATCAAGCCCCGTGGAGATTTCGTCCATGAAAAGAGCCCTGGCGGGGCCCACTAACATCTCCCCTGAAAATTCGCCACAACTCTTGGATCATCGCTCTACCTCCCGTCCCGTTGCTGGCTGTTTGCATTACTATCACTTTTACAAAAACAAAAAGTGAAGGGAAAAAAACTAACCCGTAGTCACGCGCTTACGCTGTCCTCCTGAGACGCCCCTCATCATCTCATTTCCGACAATAGTGTCCGCGCAAATTTCCAGGCCCAAGGTCTGTCATTGACAAATTAATCCGCACATAAGCATAATTACAATCGACTCCCATTTGCCCCATGGACCTGCAGAAGCTACGCTAACTGACCTTTAGAATGCAGTCAGTTATGATGCTGGTAGTGGATCCTTGGACAGTTGCTGCCTGCAAAAGAGTCATACAGTTTTTTATCATGGGTTGAGTTGGTAAGCCGTTTCTCTCAATTCACCATATGGGAACTGGCCATTTCAAACTACCTTCATGAACGCGTCCAAATCCACATCCGGCTTGATGCCCTGCGCCCTCTCTTTCTCTAGAAGTTCAACTAGCATCCCTGCAAGATATTTGATATAGTAAGGATTTGCCAAGTCTTAATAATCCAACCTGTATAAAATTTGTTCCCATGTGACCCTTGCACCAGGTGATACAAGGTGAGTGGAGCATCGGAGTGGAGTATCTTACCATACCGTGCGCCAACACCTTGGCATCTACCATAAAAATTGAGTGTTTCTCTAACTGTCATTTCACCGACTTGTAGATCATTACGGCTAATGTATGCCGAGGTTCTTGGGAACAAACTCATGTAGATCGTGGCGTTGTATGTGACACGCCTAATTTCTACAAATATACCCATTGAATGAGAGGGGACTCAAACAAAGATTCAATGGCGCAATATCAAAATAATTCCTTGGGCATTTATTAGAGCTACCTTGAGTTTGGGGTCTAGCTTTCCGCCAAAGCAAGTAGGAAGGTGGTTTTCAGCATTTGGTGGCCCAAGAAGTAAGGTCATCTGTCAAAATTTAAAAATTGTGTGAGATTATTGTGAGATGTGCCACTCACCCTTTGACCTCTGCAAGGTTATAAACAAAGAAAAGAGAATTACACGGAGGAATGTGGCAATACCTTTTGGGACGAATAATCCGCTTACTTCTTGCAAAATGGTAAGCTTTTGTTTCCTCGAAGGTGCTAAACCAATTTTCTCTAGTATTCCCTAAGCAAATTGTTCCATTCAAACATAAGAAGCATGCTATGTAAGAGTATTTTAATTGTAACCACACCATTCTCATTATTGATAGATCATCTTTCCTTTGTTGTTTTCAATTATATTTATCTATCAAATTATCTATCTATCTATTTATGCAATCTCTCTACATCTATCCAATTGTTGTCATGTGTGCACACCTAGGAAAGCTGGAAAATTTCAGCACACAAAAAGCCCTCACCTCGCTAAATTAAGTGTGGAGTTGAGGATTGTGGAAGTGCTCGTTGGCCGACATGAACCATTGCCGTTACGTTAATTGCTCAAACCGCACTTCAATTGTAGGCAACTCAATTCCAACTCTGCACATCCAATTCACATAAATCAATCACTTGTAGTTTGATCTTGGGAGACCCCAATTATGCATGCTTTAACACTACAAACACAAATAGACATATTAAGGCAATTGATGTCTAGCAAGCTTACGCATCGAAACGATTTCGAATATTTTTAAGAAACCACTCATTGTCCTCCGCACTCTTGAGCCGCATGATGTTGGCAAGCAAGGCCTGCCTATCTTCAACACTAAGCCTTTGAACATCAACCTTTTTGCAAGCGTCTTGATGTTACTCTCATTTACACTATGAAAATTGCCGTTGCTGCCTAGGTGGAGAGATTCTCTAGCGCAGCCCATTGGAGCTCCTCCTCCTCCTCCACCTTGTCTTCCATCCTGAAAGAGTGGGCGGCCATGGCCTCCACAACTGCGTCTCTAGCTCCTGCTCTAGGTGGAAACAAAAGAATTCAATCAAACCTGAGAGCCTCTCTAGATATAAGGGGAAGTTATAGTTAGGAACCTATTCATCTTGGAATCTATCTCCCAGCATAGTATAATATGTTTGTACCACAAATCCATATAGTGTTATATTTCTATACCATAAATCTTAAAATAGGGCTAATCTTAAAATATCAGTAATTCATGTTCTAGAATAGTATTATATGTTTATACCACACATTTATGTAATAGTATATATACCGTAAGTCCTAAATAATAATAATAAATATCTAGAATAATATTAAATATATTACATAATTCTATATATTATTATATTTGTATACCACATATCAGTATTTTTGAACTGTCTGCTTTTCGCTTTGCTCAGTCTCAACCTTGGTATGAGTCGATGCGTTCTCCGGGAGGCGCATTTCGCGTAGCCATGCATGTGGAGGTTAGGCTAGAGGAGGCCAATGTGCTAGTGTACTTACTTATGGGGTTACAGATCAACAAGGACATGCAGCAGGCTGTGTTAGCACAGGTGCCCTGTCGGTGCCCCTGCTCTCCGACAGACAGCTCTCGGATCAACACTCTCCAACTGCATTCTCGCCGGGCTGAGGAAGAGCTTTCATATCGGCTGGCCATGATATACTAGATGTTCGTGCTGGATGATGAGCTGTTCGTTGCCACATAGCGGCTCACTGATATGAGAGCAGAGTTTCTGCTGGATACTACAGTCTCTGTAGACAAGAGGATAATCTGTCAGAAACGGGTATCATGGGAATGGACAAGGCATCAACTCTCACCAGCTCAGAGTGGGAAAGAATGTTGGCTTGCTACGGAGTAATTGAACTCCTGCAGCTTTCCGCTGTGTTATGCCCACTAACTTGTTTGTGACTCCTCTGTCGATGTTCGTGCTGAAGTACCTACTTCAGGTTCCTGTCCTACCCCGTTCCTCCTCGTTCCAGGTATGCCAGCCACAGGCGTTTTTGCAACACCTGTCCGAGCCCTGGTCTTCAAGCCCTTTTGGGTTTTGCTTTTAGAAGGAGGTGTCACATTCACTGAGACAGTGTGAGGATTTTCTTGTCCATCACCTGCACGTGTCTTCCTTTTGCTGTGGTCTTGCCTAGCACATCATCCTTAGCGAGTTCAGCTTGCTTGCGCTTCTTTGAACTTGGCCCATTATCTTTCCTCTTTTCAGCCCTAACCCCCACTGAGGGGCTGAGGATCTGGTTTCCAGGTTTGGTTACAGTTCCCCCCTTTTAACCTGCTTTGGACTTCCTTGAGGCTTCATTCCTTCCTGTCTCTTTGCTAGGCTACTCCCTGGGAACCTGGACAGGAACTTTCTGCTGTTTGGCTGGTGCACATGTGTCAAAATGTGGCGAACTGACAGATGCACGCTTTTTTTTTGAAATCATGGCCAAGAAGGATGTGGTGACAAGGACGGCGCTGATAGCTGGATATGCAAAATGTGGTGAACTGAAAAATGCACGCCAGGTTTTTGACGGCATGATCTTATATATAAAAGCTACATAAAATACGATCTCAGATAATTGGATTTTGCCTATCCGAGGCGACCAAGTCTTAGCTGGTATGCCCAGCAAGGATTCTTACATGAGGCGCTTGTGGAGTATGGACAAATAAGGAGGCGGGCCTCATTTTGGCAGACCCCTTCTGTAGGCCTGTGCAGGCATTGGCGCCTTACTGAAGGGCAGGCAGCTGCACTCACAGATTGTCGAAGATGACTGCTGGATGACGTAGTGATGGGCACCTGCCTGGTGGACATGTATGCAAAATGTGGTGAACTAGAAGATGCATGCCAGGTTTCTAGCATCATCAACACAAAAAATGTGGTTACTTGTAATGCCCTGATTATTAGATATGCACAGAGAGGGCTTGAACATGAGGCGTTTATTATGTATGGACAAATGGAGTAGGAGGGGCTGATTTTAGCTAACCAGGTTACTTTTGCTTGCCTTCTGAAGGCCTGGCCTGTGCAAGCACTGGTGCCTTGCGTAAAGGGCAGGCAGCTGCACTCACAGATTGTCGAAATAGGACTGCTGGATGACATAGTGGTGGGACCTGCCTGCTGGACATGTACGCAATATGTGGTGGACTAAAAGATGCACGCCAGGCTTTTGACAGCATGAACACAAAGAATGTGGTGTCATGGACCGTCTTGATATTTAGGTATGGTACTTGTGATCCAGCACTCCTGCTAACTTGTTTGTTAGCAACCGCCTGGTGCACATGTATGCAAAATGTGGTGAACCAACAGATGCACGCCAGGTTTTTGAAAGCATGGCCAAGAAGGATGTGGTGACATGAACGGCGCAGAACGGTATGCTAAATGTGGTGAACTGAAAGGTGCACGGGGCTTTTGACACCACGAACCCAAAAATCTGGTGACTTGGACTGCCCTAAATAAAATAGCTGGGCATGCCCAACAAGGGCTCGGACATGAGGCGCACACAACTCACACAACGGACTTGTCCAAAGCGGACTGCTTGATAACGTAGTGTTGGGCACCTGCCAGCAGACATGTTTGCAAAATAAAAAATGTAGCCAATTGGAAGATGCACCCAAGGCGTTGAGTGATTGGCCAAAAAGAATGTGGGCACATGGACGACGCTGGTTGCTGGAAATGCCCAACAAGAGCTTAGACATGAGGCGCTTGTTTTGTATGGATAAGTTGAATAGGAGGGCCTAAGTGTTTGGCTCGCCGTAGTATTCATACTTGCCTTCTGAAGACCTGTCCAAGCAGGCTGCAGGAGAGGCATAGTTTTCAGCAGCGCTTCACGCACGCCGACATGGCCAAGTGGGTCTACCATGCAAGCATAGTGGCCAAGTCCTGGAAAAATGCCATGATCTGTTCTCATGATTTCCAAGTATTCAACCAAACCATACTGGCTGCATGCCGATGAGTGACACAAATGTAACTCCATTGGGCTCCATTTCATGTCTGCCTGTGGCATCCGCCCAAAACACCCGAAGCATTCCACATACGCCCTGTCGTGCATATCCTGCCAACAATGCACTCCATGCCATTGCGTCAGGGTCGGGCAACCGGTCAAACACCTGCTGCGCATCCACCATGTTTCAATTTGTCGTGTGGTGTCATTCCATGACACCACACGACAAATTGTCACACACAAGCCTTGCCTCCTTGACACTACTACAACTTGCACACATGTGAATGACGGAGGTGTTAACGAACGCATCTGAGGCATAACCCATGCGGACAATCTCATCGTGGATTGCCCTGCCTTTCCGCAGCGACTCCGCTTTCACAGACTCCTCACCCACAAGCATGCTACCTTCCTTGGCTGCCAGGCTGCTACATGTTGTGAGTACACTCACAAAGGTCCATGACACCACAGTGTGCAGGGACAACATGCCAAAAATATGGCGTGCATCCTCAACCTTCCCGCAGCTTGCAAACATATGCAAGGCACTGCTACCAATGAACACATCCGATTTATAACCCCCTTGTAGAACATCACTGTATATGGCCTTCCCCCGCTTCAGTGACTCCACTTGGACTGGCTTCCCATCCACGAGTTTGCTTGCTTCGTTGTCTGCAAGGCTACTGCATGCTGTGAGCACACTCACAAATGTTCTGTCATTAGGTCTCAGCCCTTCCTATTGCATTTTGTAGTAAAGTTGCACTGCTTTCTCGCTCTGTTCATGTTCCGCATACCCTGCAATCATCGCATTGTATGTCACAACATCATGCTCAGACAAGGTGTCAAAAACCTGACAAGCATCCACCAAGCTCCCACAGCTAGCATACAAGCTTACACGAACGGATAAACGAGATAGATTCATAGCCTTCGCTGACAACCTAATCAACTAGCGCCTTCTTCCCCATCTGCAGCGCCTCCACCTTGATCAACTGCCCATCTACACGAGTGCTTGCTTCGCTGGCTGCAAGGCTGCTGCAGGCTTTGAGAGGGCTAAGATAAGTGCGAATGTTTGGACCTTCTTGATGCATCCGGGAGCAAAGCTACATAGATTCCTCACCCTGGTCCTGGTCAGCATACCCGGCAATCAAGGCATTCGATAACATTACATCACTTGACGGCAATGCATCAAATGCATTCCGTGCATCCACAATGCTACCACAACTTGCATACATACTCACCACAGCAGACGCAACATACACATCTGACTGAGAACCTATCCTCTCGACTTGGTCACACTTTGCTCTCCCCTTATCCAGCGTCTCAAGTTTCGACATCCTCCACCTACAGCTGTGCCCGCCTATCTCTGCGAGGCTGTTACATGCTTTAAGCACGCTCACAAAGGTCCGCTCATTGGGTGAGACACCTTCTGCTTGCATCCGGCCGAGGACCTCCCAAGCTTTCTCGGCCTGGCCTTGCTCTGCATATCCGGCAAGCATGGCATTCCCTGATACTGCGATGCGGCAGCGTTTCAAACACCCGACACGCATCTAAGATGCCCCCACAGCTTGCGTACTGAATGAGAGTGTTTCCAACAAACACATCCGACTCACATCTGTATTTGAAAGCATCAGCAAGGAATCCGCTTGAGCTCTCCTATGCTGCTGCAAGATTTGACAAGGGTGAGAAAGGTGTACTTGTTTGGCTTCACACCTTCCTCTAACATATGCTGATAGAGCCTCAGAACTTCCTGACCTTGCCCAGATTTCGCGAACCCTGCTGTGATCTTATTCCAGTGGAAGACACTACATGTCGACAATTGAGTGAACACTTGCATGGCATCTGCAAGGCCCCACAGTTGACGAGCGTGCTGAGCACAGATTCACCCAAGAACACATCCGAATCCATCCCACTTCTCTTGAGATGAAGTTGGACTTGTTTGGCCTGAAGCAGAGCTGCCTTCTTCGAGCATGCCTGCACAATATACCTGTAAGTCAGCACCGAAGGGACGCTGCCTTGCTGATCCACCTGAAACAGATTTTCCATAGCCATATCCAACCCTTCCTCACACAGACTCGTGAGTGTGGACGAATCCTCGGGATTGGACCCCATGCTGCTGCAAACACTCTGCCATTTGACAGTCAGTGTGGTGGTGTTAGCCATCCGGCGAGTGGTAGATGGCTCAACCACGCGGCTCAATTCCCGGCATTTGCCATGGCATCCATGCCCTCGGTCACAGAAGCCCCGTTTTTTGGACCTGGATGTGCCTTTTGTGGACCTGTGCCCGGTGCCGTCCTGCAGGGAAGAAGTTCTTTTGGGATGCGTGTGCGCAGGGGAACGACTGCAGAAAAGCCTGCGCGCAATGTTCAGAGGGTGGTGCATGGGTGTTGTGTGTGTCTCGGTTCGGGCATGGTAGGCACATACATGGCGCTTGTTGAAGAAAAAGATCACTCCATTCATCTCACCTGGCTGGCGAATTCTTACAATCCACCAACGCTGAGGAATCCTTACAATCCACTTCCTTCAACGATGAGGAAGCCTTACAATCCACTCCCTCCGGCTTCCAATCCATTCCCTCCTTGGAGGACGTTTTACTGAAGAGAAGTGAAGTGTCTTTGGAGGAGCTTTTGCTGAAGGTGGTGCGTGGGTGTTGTTTGTGTCGGTTACAGCTTATCACTGGATTCTAGGGCGGAGCGTTGGCGCGCGACCATGGCCGACGTCGTGCTCACTTTCACGGAGAATGGCGCAGGCAGCGATGTGGCCTCGCAGGAGCGGCGGCAACAGGCCATGCTGGGCCGCCTGGCTCTGCTGCACGAGTCCCGCGTGCAGGAGGCGGCAAACCGCAGGTCGGCCGCAGGCCCCGACACGCAGGAGACCGTGGAGCACTTCGACCGTGTGTTCGGGCAGATGCGGGAGCGGGTGGAGCGGGGCCTGGTGGCGGCGCGGGATAAGAAGGAGGCCGGGGCGGATGGGGCGCTGCTCAAGGACCAGCTGCACAAGCTGATGCTGGAGATCGGGGAGATGGAGCAGCTGCTGGCAAGCTCCTCCTTCTACCTGCCGGCCTACGACGTCAGGGCGTCCCACACCACCATCGGCAGGCTCAAGGACGAGGCCGGGCTTGCGCTGTCGGAGCTGGTGCCTAGGAAGAAGTTCTCGTTTCGGAACAAGGCGGCCTCCGGCAAGCCTTCCGTTGGCGCGGAAGCCTCTGCTTCCGCGGCCGTTCCCGCCTTGGAACCGGCCGGCGGCTCCACGCAGCTCACCAGTGTGCCAGGGATCCGCCATCTTTCCCATCAGGTGGTCGTGAAGGAGTCCGAGGACTTAGGTCAGGGCGAGTTCATGATCACGGACCTGAGCAACTGCAGAGTAGAGCTCAGAGGGACATGCCGGGCGCTCTTCATCCACAGACTGAAGGACTGCCAGATCTTCGCCGGTCCCGTTAGTGGCTCCGTTTTGATCGAGGAAGTGGAGAGAAGTGTTTTGATGTTGGCTTCGCACCAGATACGGATTCATTCTACCAACGACTCGGATTTTTACGTGCGGGTCAGGAGCAGGCCCGTGGTGGAGCATACTCGCGGCGTGAGATTTGCGCCGTACGCATTCCGCTACCAGGGTGTGGAGGGGCAATTGGAGGCCTGCAACCTGAGTGAGGAGACGGGGCTTTGGGAGAAAGTGGACGACTTCCGCTGGCTTCGCTCCACGCAGTCTCCAAATTGGTCTGTGCTTCCAGGGTCACAGCGCCTGGCCGTCGTGGAAGCTGTGGAGGATCAGTAGCCAGCGGGTGCTGGCCTGTAGGGAATCACTGAGTTTGATCTTCACCACGGGAGAAACAATATCTCGCACAAATTTTGCTTCAAATAATCCACACGGTTGTCAAGGACATCTGTGTACAATTGACCTGTCTCAACTTTACGGCAGGTCACTAGCGGCACTATGGAGTCCCATGAGTTATTACTTGCCATAGTATTCGCTTCGCCACTGTTAAGACAATTTCGTCTTTCTCCCAACGGTAAAATCCCAACTTCCAGTGAGCAAACTCCTCATCGCCTTTGAAAGTTGAGGACCTTGATGCTGAAGGCAAAGACAAATGCGAACACAACTACGAATCCCACATGCGCTAGTACCACCCAGCCCAAGAAACCATACTCGAACCCCAGGTTGTGTTTGAGAAATTCTTTCACCGTCTGGGTGGTGATACCATCCGCCAGTACTAAGGTGCTGTTAATGTCACCCAACTGAGACCCAACCAAACCATACTGAACCCCAGGTTGTGTTTGAGAAATTCTTTCACCGTCTGGGTGGTGATACCATCCGCCAGTACTAAGGTGCTGTTAATGTCACCCAACTGCGACGTGATCAAACCATATATTGACCATGCCACAGGTGTGGCCCAATAATACCACTGCCACCACACAGGGATTTGCTGCGCCACAACAAAGAACACATGACCACATTTAGCCCACCATGTACATCATCAGGAGCATCAATTGGTGAGGCAAGCAAAGAACTCCTCTTACAGGACGCTGGATCAAAAACCCTGCAAACAGATTCCACACTCCATAGAAGGCGGATGACACGATAGTGGCCACTGGAAGGTTGGGCGTGAAGGAGACGGTCATCATCCCATACAGGGTAAAGTACAAAAAGGTGAAATAGCTGAAAAAGACGAAGTAAAGGAATTTGGGTGCGGTCCACTCGAATTGGATCATAGAGTAGAGAACCGCGCAATAGACCACAGTCTGAACGAACACATACGGCAGTTCAATAACCACCTGCATCCCGAAAATGCTCAGTGTCAGTTCGAGCATAGGTCCGCAACATCACAGATACAATCCAACAGAAAGTGCGTTTCTTACTTGGCCAAAAGCGTAAGGCAATGCAGAATACATCCCGGCCGCCCGTTCTCGGTAAAAGACAGATCTCTCAACAGAGACAACTGGCTGCACCGATCCTGCATTGTTTATTCCAATGAACAAAATGGCGGCATACATAGCACCCATCAAGTTGGACAGATCTTGAAAATTTGAGCTGCCACATGGAGGAACGATTTCAGTCAAAAACTGTCGTGCGACCTCCCAGGATTAAACCAAGTTGGGGAAGGACGGCTTACCGTTTTTGTCCCAAATCCCAGAATATCGAACCAAACATGACGGCAACTATAATCGTGAAGAAAATCCGAACAACATTGTACTGAGGATTGCGCCAGTGGGACTTATGCTGCTTCCACAAGGTTGCTTCGCACTGGACCCAAAAAGGCTGTGCAAATTTGGTTGGAAAATGCAGCTCCTTTTCGTCCGATCGTGGCTTGCTTAACTCCAGAATCAGCTCCTCGTTGCGCCTGCGGTAGGAAGCAGCCCTGTGGGTTGAGTTTGCAAACTATGCCAACTTTTCATACCAGTACCGAAAGCAACTTATGATTGAGACCTACCGATAAAGAGTCGATCCTTTGTAGACATCAGCGAAATCAATACCAAGACGCGCCTCCTGCGATGACTCGGTAACTTCCAACATCCATGTAGCTGGATTGCAGCCATCCGGAATCTTAGGAACCCCCTCAACAGCCTGCGATTCAGCGGAGATAGTAGACGACAAAAGAGTCAAAGAACTGAACACCTTTAACACCGACATTCGACCTGTTTCAAAAACGTCAGAACACAAACCTCGAAATAAGAAATTAATTCGCAGGAGTGTCTGCCCAATGGACCGGCGTAGATGACTTGCCCTCCTCTTTTCATCAACAAGAGCTGTAAAGTGAAGGATGATTAGAAACTATGACTAAGCCACAGATTTCACGAGTTTGTACCATTACAATCACGAGACCAATATCGAGCAGCATATCACAACTGACCTCATCAAAAGCCTCGAATATGTCGATGCTTGGTTGGTGAATTGTACACACCACAGTTCTACCAGTGTCAACAGTGTTCCGAACTGTCCTCATGACAATCGCTGCAGCACGGGCGTCTAATCCGGAGGTTGGCTCATCCATAAAGATGACTGAAGGATTAGCAACAAGCTCTACAGCAATAGTTAGCCTCTTTCTTTGCTCTGTTGAGAGACCCGTTACCCCAGGGAGTCCGACCAAGGCGTCCCTCAAAGGAGTTAGCTCCACAAGATTCATAACTTCATGGACAAACGTCTGCAGGCACCACACCAAGGACATATAAGTTGCTTCAGTTTCAAAACAGAAAAGGTGGGCCAGGAGCTAGCTGGCTTGTGAGTGCTTACCATTCGTTTCTTGGCGTCAATGTCAGATGATAAGCGCAGCCAAGCAGAGAATACAAGTGACTCGTAAACAGTTAGATTCGGTGAGTGTATGTCCTGCTGCTCACAGTATCCAGCAATCCGTGCAAAGGTCTCCTGCTTCTTCGGATACCGGACAGACTGATCGTCCCATCAATATACCCTCCTGTTTTTCGTCCGATCGTGGCTTGCTTAACTCCAGAATCAGCTCCTCGTTGCGCCTGCGGGACATAGAAAATTGGCGCAGCCCTGTGGGTTGAGTTTGCAAACTATGCCAACTTTTCATACCAGTACCGAAAGCAACTTATGATTGAGACCTACCGATAAAGAGTCGATCCTTTGTAGACATCAGCGAAATCAATACCAAGACGCGCCTCCTGCGATGACTCGGTAACTTCCAACATCCATGTAGCTGGATTGCAGCCATCCGGAATCTTAGGAACCCCTCAACAGCCTGCGATTCAGCGGAGATAGTAGACGACAAAAGAGTCAAAGAACTGAACACCTTTAACACCGACATTCGACCTGTTTCAAAACGTCAGAACACAAACCTCGAAATAAGAAATTAATTCGCAGGAGTGTCTGCCCAATGGACCGTAGATGACTTGCCTCCTCTTTTCATCAACAAGAGCTGTAAAGTGAAGGATGATTAGAAACTATGACTAAGCCACAGATTTCACGAGTTTGTACCATTACAATCACGAGACCAATATCGAGCAGCATATCACAACTGACCTCATCAAAAGCCTCGAATATGTCGATGCTTGGTTGGTGTACACACAGTTCTACCAGTGTCAACAGTGTTCCGAACTGTCCTCATGACAATCGCTGCAGCACGGGCGTCTAATCCGGAGGTTGGCTCATCCATAAAGATGACTGAAGGATTAGCAACAAGCTCTACAGCAATAGTTAGCCTCTTTCTTTGCTCTGTTGAGAGACCCGTTACCCCAGGGAGTCCGACCAAGGCGTCCCTCAAAGGAGTTAGCTCCACAAGATTCATAACTTCATGGACAAACGTCTGCAGGCACCACACCAAGGACATATAAGTTGCTTCAGTTTCAAAACAGAAAAGGTGGGCCAGGAGCTAGCTAGCTTGTGAGTGCTTACCATTCGTTTCTTGGCGTCAATGTCAGATGATAAGCGCAGCCAAGCAGAGAATACAAGTGACTCGTAAACAGTTAGATTCGGTGAGTGTATGTCCTGCTGCTCACAGTATCCAGCAATCCGTGCAAAGGTCTCCTGCTTCTTCGGATACCCGGACAGACTGATCGTCCCATCAATATACCCTCCTGTTTTCCTGCCTGCCAACACATCCATTAATGTCGTCTTCCCTGCTCCGCTTACACCCACCAGTGCTGTTAGAACTCCTGGCTGAAACACTCCGCTGACATTTTTCAAGAGCTGGAGTCTATTTTCAGTCACCCCTTGTTGTTTCATCGCCTGTATGAAACAATCAAGAGACTAAGGTAAGTATGTGCACCGGTAAATGTGACGATCTCCATTTTAATTTTGCGTCTCGGAAAACTTACAGGTGGCATGTCTACATAGTAGTTGACGTTGTGAAAAGTAAGTGCTAAAGGCTGAAACGGCAAAACCATGCCCTTCCGAGGGCGACCGTTCTCGAGCATTTCCATTTCATCACCGAGATTTTGTCCCTTTCCGGACTTTTGGGTGCCTGCAAAGCCAATGCGATAATCAGAATCGGCCTATTCTGGATATCACAACACTTAGGAGCACATTGGAAACACACAACTAGATCTCAATTCACTACTAATGAAGCGTGTTACCATTCTGGGTTGAAGCAGAATTGGAAGACCTCTCTTCAAGCATTTCCTTGGATACCACAGCTTGGGACTTTCCCACAGCTGTATTTCACCACATGCCACAACAATCAGCAATCAGCTCATACTTTTTACCGAACAATTATAAGAGAATACGGAGAGATGCAGGTTAGACTGAAGAATTATCAAGCCACATGAAGATATGGCACCCATATCACATACCCTAGAGGCTATTCGAGAGGAATTGTCATGTAGCCTCGCAACCATGCATAGACTCTTAGACTTGAAAGATTGAAAGACTTACGGTTTAAATATTGAAGCGCCAACGTAAACAGGATATTGAAGAGGATACTATAACCAATGAGAGCAACTACTCCAATCCAAAACCATTTCTTCTCCGTAAACATCCCACGACTTTCCAAAATCTGCTCGCCTATAGTTCGATTCGTTTGCCCGATTTGGATGAACTTCTGAAAAAATAAGAGTCAAGATCAATTTTCAGATACTTTGTATCTACATTGTCAAATATCTACATTGTCAAAGATTATTTCGAGCAAATGTAGATAAAAATCTGGCCATAGTTGAAGTACCTCAGACCAGCGAGGGGCAAGGAACTCGTTTACAGTGACAGCATTTTGACTGTACATCAAAGGTGAGATCCAGTAGCCCCAAATCCACCACGGATGGATGTTCTCTGGTAACACAATAGCGGAAGAGTTAGGCTTTAGTCACCTTTGGAAACCCTCCTCTAGAAACAGCAACTGTATGTTTCATGAAAAAACCCACTCACTTCTTGATAGAACAAAACCACCAAGCACAAAGACAATCAGGAGCGCAAACGAGCCGCCTGTGTTTGCAATGACCATCGTCCGACCAAGTGAGGCAATTAGTCGGAAAAGCCCTAGGGACATTTGATGGACCAAAAAGAACAATAGAAACTGGGAGAAAAATCTGCAAAATGTACATGCCCACAAAATGTCAGAGTTAAGAATGCCACAGTTGGTGTCTGCAAAGATATCCGACATACGAAACGGTTTAGGTCAATAGATCTAACCTGCTAGGTTCAGGTGTAAATCCAACAACATAGTATGTTAAAATGACCCAAATGCCTGATTCCATCAGCGAGAGAGGAATTTTTAGGATCCAAGTAGGTAAAGTGAATGCCCAGGCCGGGTACAGAAGCAGGTCCCTTTGCTTGTAGTACACTGGGAGTCGGTCGATTGTCATGACCAGCTCAGCAAAGCCATTGAACATCACATTGATCAAGCCGAAAAAAAGAGCCCCCATATATTTCGTTCCGTCAGTAACAGCATTGTGGGGCATTTCTGTACGAAGAAACACTGTCATACTGATGCTGGCGACAATGGTTATCTGTGAAATGGCGTGTGGTGAAAGATCGAGACGTCAGTCAAAAATATCCGGACTCATTACATAAATGAAGCTAGCTGGAGGCATTCAAATCTGAGATAAAAGCTCACCTGTACAACTTTGAAGACATAGACAAAAGCATTCCGGTGGAGTAGGAGGACCTCTCTGGAGAAGCATGCCATGAATAGGTCGAACCTCCGAAGAGCATATTTCTGTTTGACTAACGCTGCAGGGTGACTTTTTTCTTTGTCATAAGGGATGAGCATTTCCTCACCGACCCGTTTCCCCACATGGAACCTCTTGAATTCAAGTGCGAAGGTGGCCACCGAGACGTAAGCGTACGGTTTGGATTTATCATACCAGTACTGCTCTTGGTCCTTTTTCGACGTCACCTGAAATCCGCCAGTCATGTTATCCGCAGATATTATTTCTGAAGGCACGGTCACAGAAATGTCTGAGCAGGCCGATTCCCGGAGTTAGATACATACCTCCTGCAGAAAATCGGCCACACCCTTTCTCTCCGGGCAAACGAATCCCACGTCTCTGAAGAAGTCCAGAACCGAATCACGCGGTCCTTGATACACGATCTGGCCTTCAGAGAGCAGTATGAGGTCGTCGAACTGTTCGAAGGTTTCTGGTGCAGGCTGAAGCAGGGAAACCACCATGGTTCCATCTAAAGAATGTACAGCGTTACGCAGGAATTTCACAATTTGAAAAGTGGTCGAGCTATCAAGCCCCGTTGAAATCTCGTCCATGAAAAGAGCCTTGGCGGGACCGACTAACATCTCCCCTGAACATCACCAAGAACTCATGAGCTACTTGGACATCCATCGGTCGCTGTTCGTATCATTGTCAGCAGGACAAAGAAATGACAAAACTAACCCGTAGTCACGCGCTTTCGCTGTCCACCCGAGACGCCCCTCCTCATCTCGTTACCAACAAACGTGTCCGCGCAAATGTCCAGGCCCAAAGTCTGTCACGATGAGCCACACGTAAGCAGAGCTAATTCACTCCCAGTGACCACGAGCACAAGCTATGATAAATAACCTTCAGAATGTAGTCAGTTATGATGCTGGTCCCAGCTCCTTCCACAGCCGCCGCCTGTAA
This sequence comes from Anthoceros angustus, assembly GCA_010909165.1. Lineage (NCBI taxonomy): Eukaryota > Viridiplantae > Streptophyta > Anthocerotopsida > Anthocerotales > Anthocerotaceae > Anthoceros > Anthoceros angustus. The sequence continues at coordinate 866,724 of MU008178.1, forward strand.
ACGATTGAGCTCACGGGTTAATACAGATTTCTACCTTGATGGGAGCTGGTAAGCCGTCACTCAACTTAGACCTTGCAACCACTTCACACTACCTTCATGAAGGCATCCACATCCGCATCTGGCTTGATGCCCGACGCTTTCTCGGCTCTTGCAAGTTTAACTAGCGTTTCTGGAAGATATCATTCGGTATCGTCAGCGTTTGCGACTTTCAACGATCCAGCCTACATAGAACTTAGTATGGTTATCGCAGGATGTGACGTTGCATCAGTTGATTGGAGTCTTACCATATCTTGCACCAACACCTTGGCATCTGCCATAAAAATCGAGTGTTTCACGGACCGTCATTTCCCCGTCCTGCACATCATACTGGCTGATGTATGCCGAGGTCCTTCGGGGAACAAATTCATTCAAATCGTGGCCGTTGTATGTGACACGGCCATCTGTCTGCACAGCTCATGAATAAGAGGTAAAGGACGAACTCCAACGGAGACTCAAAATGTTGCAACGTAAATTTCCCGGGCAAATGCATTTGTTAAAGTTACCTTGAGTTCGGGGTCTAACCTTCCCGCCAAAGCGAGCAGGAAAGTGGTTTTCCCAGCGTTTGGTGGCCCAAGAAGTAAGGTCATCCTGTCAATTCGTAATAAATACTGGGTAGTGTGAGGAGGATAAAATGTGCTACCAAGTGGGAATAGAGAAACAGAGAAACATTCTGGAATACCTTCCAGGATGGATGATCCCGCTCACGTCTTTGAGAATAGTAAGCTTTCGCTTCTTTGATGGTGCTAAACCAATTCTCTCCAACGCTCCCTGAACAGACCAACCAATGTAATAATTCCAAGATTATCATTGTTCCCGGGCCCGCGGACCTTGGTCATGGTTGAAAGGAGTAATCAAGCAAATTGGAGTAATAGTGAAAGCAAAGTCACCTCGCCAAAATTGAGTGTGGAGTTGATAAGCGTGGGAAGTGCCCTTTGGCCAGTGTGAACCTTAGCTGTGATGGTGAGCTCGTGAAACCGCACCTCAATAGTAGGCACCACAATTCCGGCTCTGCACAATATTGTCATCCGCAAGTCGAATCGATAATCAATCAACCGCTAGAGAGTATGATCCAATCCAATGAGACCCCATTACCGCCTCCACACACAGTAAGACAGTTGCAGCTCACTCACCTGTCTAAACGTTCTCGAACGTTCCGAAGAAAGCTCTCGTTACCCTGGCCGCTGTTGAGTTGCAGTATGTTGGAAACCAAGGTCTGCCTATCCTCACGTCCCAATTTACTGACGTCGATATCCTTGTCATCCGTTTCCAAATGCTGCAAAACCACTTTCCTTACACGTTCATAGGTAGGAAGCTTCTCCAGCCTCTCCATCGCCTTCCGGGTAGAGGTAGGAGTCCTCTTCAGCTTCTCCATGGCGACCCTGCGGAGCGCCTCCTCATCATCCACCTCGTTCACGCCCGATGTGCGGGAAAACGCGTCGTTGTTTGCGCTCGACAGATATGCCGTGGGGAAGACGCCCCTCCCCCTGTCGCTGGTCCAGAGGTGGTCCGATTCTACATCGCCCGAGGTCGCCATGGCCGCTGCTGCCAGCTATCCGGCTAAAATTCAAGTCCCGACTCTCCTGCAGGCTCCAGGTGTGGAGCCTCTTGGAACGGAAGACACTGCAGTATGGAAGAATCACGGCACAGATGCATGCGGCTCAGAATTGACGCAAATGCAGCGCAGCCTCAGAGCCTACCCTGCGCCTGCGCCTACGCCTGCGCCTGCGCCTGAGGTCAGGCGCCGCGCATGCGAGGCCGTCACACGGCTCTCAGGTCCGACGTTAGGCAGGTGCAGTTGGTGTGTTTGGCGCCCGTCAAAGCGGAATGCCGGGAAGGGGGAGAAGCGGGAGGCCTGTAGGCGTCGCTTTCACACCTCGCTGTTGGATGGGGGCAGCCGCAGCGCACGGAGAGCCCCACGGCCTCGCGCATCCACCGGGCTCACACTCGGGTGTGTTAGTTATACCAGAGTTAACACACTCACATATATGCTTTCTTTCCATCTTGCCAGTTACGAACATACATCACCCCCGGGAGTGGGCAGCGGGCAGTGGGCAGCGGGCAGCGGGCAGCGGGCAGTGGGCAGTGGGCAGTGGGCAGTGGGCAGTGCCGGTGATGATAGTCCTGTGATGTGATGAAAGTGAAAAGAGGGCGGAACGGGGCGGGGCGAGGCGTCAGTCCCCTTCATTCAGCAGGTGACGAGTCCTGTGATGTTGTTATCAACTCATAATAGTGTGTCCGTTATAATTGCGCCCGTCTGCCTCACCACCTCGCGATCGCTCTCCCACCTACACACCTTCCGGAACTTCAAAGGTTGCCTGCGCCTGCGCCTGCGCCTGCGTCAGGGGAGTTGGACGTGGTAGGCGGCATGCCCCGTAACACCCCCGGGGCCTGCTTCTGCTCGCCAATAACGCCTTCAACTTCCACTTCCTTCCTTCCGCTTGGCTTGCCGGAGTTGACCTCGCAGCCACAAAGCTCTTTGTTGTTGCCAAGCGGAGTAGGTACGTCACGGGACTTGGCGCCGCACCCGATTACTCCACGGAAAGATTGATGCAAATGAAACAAGCTTACTGGTAACCACAAGCCTTCCCTCCATATAGCAAATGAAATTTGCTTATTGCACATGCCTTCCCTCCAGCCTCCAATTACATATGCTTATTGCACACCACCTGCACAATCGGCCACAATCTTTTTTTTTGTGTATACTTCTCATTGGTGGAACGGGATGGTAAATTGCTTGTAAATTGCTCGTTCCACCAACAAGCATAGCCCTGCTTGAATCCACTGCCGGCCCCGAAATTTCCGGCCCCGAAATTTCTTCAGGCAGCGAAAGCTTAGACCAATACCAGCTACTCTTACAGCATCCAAATTGTGCACAAAAGGCCTTTTGTGGTGGCTGAGGTCTGACCTCTATACACTACGCCTGTCCAGTTCCTCCATAATGTGAAAAGGGTGATGGCCCAGAGGACGGGCCACCAATGTCCTTTCACCAAGGGAGCATTGGTAACTGGATGTAAGCCAAGCAGACTAGGGTAGTACGTTCCTGTAGGTTAGTCGGCAAAGATGGTCTAGGTAGAGTGATCCACCTGAGTATTAACTCCCATACCATCTTGGGTATGTGACAGTGGAAAAAAATGTGTTGACTCTTATATGCTTCGCCCGCGTGCAGAGGATACAGTTCTCGGTTCAAGTGGCAAGGGACAAACCATCCCAGCAGTCTACATTAGGGAGGGCGACTTGAAGGAATTGCCAAGCCACGTGTACACCTTGCGCTTTCAGAGGGATGCCAGGATTCTGCCAAAGCATCGTCAAGACCACTTACTGTGTATGTTTCGAGAGATGAAGCCTAGGTCTATTACCATGACCTTATTTCTGGCGAATGGCATAAATGAGGTTGTGGTATATCTCTCCCCGAACAGTGTTGAGTAAGGACTTATGAGGATGGAGACTTGTGGAATGAGGTTTTTGCGTCCCAAAGGCGCAAAGAGGCCACATTACCCTCTATGTCGTTATAGCCCTACGATTCGATCCCAAGGGAATGGTTTTGTGTCAAGATGTTCTAAACTACGGGTCCTAGTCCTACCACAACCGATCTTTACCCTACCACAAACAGCCACCGTGAAGATCTCAGCCACCGATGCGTTCGACCACGCATGATGGTTGATTCAACCAACATGGCAGGCTCACAGGTCGCGGTTGTCTGGTTGTCACCCGGCTCCCCGGGCGAGGTCTCTGAGAGTTATGGCCTTACACACACACCCACCTAGACTCACACCTAGTCTAATTCTCTCACAGGGAAGTCCGTTCTCAGAACTTTCCGGGGATTAGGCACCACGACCCCGAATACCGCGAAGTCTCGCTCTGGCGCCGACCCTCACTGTCCTCACCACTCGCTTCGCCCTTTCTATCACTCCGCGTTTTCTCAAAACGCACACGCATTTTCCCCGCCCTCCCCTACAGCGGCACGCTCACCCCCCTTCTGCCAAGAACCTTTCCCCACACATGGATACCCCCCTCTTCCCCTTTCTCAGGCCACACAGACCTCACCCCGGCCACAGGACCCCCCTCATAGAATTAAACACGTTCGATGGGCGCTTCCTAGGAGACGAGGAGAGGCACAGTCGGTGATTCACTCGCGATCTCACCCCGACTTTCCGCAGCAACCTTCGCCTTTCGGTACGGCGCCTCCCCTGGTCATCCCCGACGTGAGCTTGGCCACTCCGCTCTCGACCATCCAGGATCTTCCGGTCTTCTTGTGACGAAAGCGATGTGCGAACCCGTTCGGTCTTGACGAACGTCTCAATCAACCCGCGAGGATTCGATACGGAAGTTCACACGAAATCGTCATTAAGAGACACTCAAAGGGTCTCTTATACATCTAGCGGTTGACCCGACTCACTTCTCTCGATGTCTAAAATTGTAGCTCCTACCACGAGCACCCCTACCAATCCGAACTACATCTCTGCGGGCTCTCGAACACCCTATCCCCTAACCCCAAAAAACCCCGGACCTATGATGTCGCGGCACCTAAAATCTTGCCTCATGATTCTTGCCTAACTCTGGCCCATAGGGTCCCTCTCGCTCGCCCGCCTCGATCCGAGCGATTTTCCCCAAAACCTCCACCTCGCTCTCACTGCGGTTCCTCGCGCCTTCCATGGGCGTTGCGCTTTGTAGCCTCTACATCCGTTGTCCGCTCCTCCTCAGCTGGACACCGTGTGCTCCTCCCTCCATGCTCGGCCTCGCCTCGCTCATCTCCTCCAAAGACTACTTGGAGGGTAGGCGCCGCTCGGAAGGAACCCAGTAGCTGTGGCGGTCAAGATGTGCGGCGGTGGTTTACGCCCCTCTGTCCCAACAACCACATACACGCTTTAGAGTGAGCACCCGCCACCATGCGGGCGACGAGGACATGAGCATCCTCATCCGCCGCGTAACTGTCGCCCTTGATCTGAGGTCCTTACCCTCTCCTCCGTGGACAATCACAGGCGGCTGCTGGGTTTCGAGGATCTGCCTCCCCATCTGCGGTACTCACAGGTGGCTTCCCCCACCTCGGTTCCTCCTTCCGCGACGGTGGCCGGTTTAGCCACCGTGGTGGTTACTTCCCCACGGTGGTTGCTTGGCTCTACTGTTTTTCTGGCCTTTCTTGGTTTGGCCTCTCTCTTGACTCGGCCCTAGCTTCGCCTCTCTCTCGCTTGTATCTCTCCGACTTCTTGAATTTCTCGGGCGCCATTGTTTCCACACTCTGGACTCGCGAGACCTCATCTTGAAGCTCCTCAATTGTAGCATGCGCCCCTTGACTGATTCACTAAGGCCTCTGTTGGGTGGACATGGCCCTTAACTGCTCCTGTGCCTTGCATAGGGCCGCGCCTCCGCCTCCGCCACCTTGTTCTCGCCTTCCGGGCTCTCCAACTTTTCCTTGAGCAACTTCTCTTTGGCACACTCGGCCGGTGAGCCAGCATGGTCGAGGAGATCCGCTGCGTCGAGCCATGGCCGGGTCAGCCTGCAGATTCTTGGGCCATCCTGTGCCCATCCCTCCACAACAATTCGCCTTGTGGCGGTGTCACCTATCTCCACGGTAGGACGGTCGGTGAAATGTCGCCAAAATGTCCGGAGCTCGTCGCGGACTTGGCCAAACTAACCCCTCTTCTTCTAGGGGTTTGCCACTTCCTCCTCCGCTCCAATCTCTCCTAGCGGCGACTCATCCCCTGCACTGAGGGAACAACTTGTCGCTTCCTTTATTTTCTCCTCCTTCACCGCATTCTGCTGCCGACCGTGACCCTAGGTGTAGTCAGGTTCCTCTTCACGGTGTCCTTCCCTTTTCGCCGACCGCTCACTGCCGCCGCCTCCGCTTCTTGCCCTTGGAAACCTCCCCACCTTCATCCGAATCTTCTAGGAGGCGCATTCCCAAGCTAGAATCCTTCCCTAATCCTCCTTACACTCCTCCTCCTCTACCTTGAGTTCCAGGTTTCCGGCTATGAAGGGCGCCCAACCCGTTAGACACTTAGAAGCGCGAATACATGATCGGAAAAGGTGAAATCAAGGAGGGCCGAGGGAAGGGAGAGCAAGTCGCCTTCTCTCACAGGCTCTTTCAAAGATCATCCTCCCCAATCGATTTGTGTACCTTAACCACCTCATGAAGAAAGACCGTGAAGTGGTCCGCCATATGATCCAACTTCGGTTGCAGAAACACAAAATCCACTTGGCCAATCCCACAGGCACGAAAGGTAAGTAGTCACCCATCCATTGTTCACCCTCACTTCCCAGGCTTCATGAGCGCGGCGGCTGCGGCTCTCGGGGTCTTCTTTCTGGGGTCAATTACCAAGCTCCCATCCTCGATGCCCTTTGCCTCGAAAGAGCCCCAAATCCAGTTTTGCGGCCTCTTCCTCGCGTCGCCCTCTTGCGACTGGTTCTCAATTGGCGCACTCTTGCACCAATCATCGTCAAACACCATTTCTTCTCCATAAATTCCAGGCCCAGCCCCGCACGGCTGCCACCTTGTTCTCGCCTTCCGATGGTCCATGTTGGGCCCCGCGTGGGGATTTCGGCCGCACGGGGTGCCATCTCCTTCCTCCTTGTTTCCCAAAAAAAACTCGACCCACCTGCAGACCGGGTGAAAAAGGAACACCACCCTTGCACGCTTCTTCCACTCCTCTTGGCTGGCCTCTTGCCTCGGCGCCTCTTTTCCTCCTCCTCCTCCTCCTCCTCCTCCTCCTCACTGGCCTGACTGACCGCGCCTTCTACTGCCAGCAGACTCGGCCTGTGCACGGCCAGCTTTGCGCAGCCTCTGCGCCCCGCTGCCCGGGACCTCAGCCGGTGTGTGTCCTTCTCTCCAGCGCCCGATTGATCGGCCCGCTCCACCACTAGGGTTGTAAACTCCCCCACAGACGTCCTGCTTCGGCCACCGTGGTGGCCGCCACCCCACTTGACTACCCCAATCGTGGCATATTGTGAGCATTCCTAGCATATATAGACACCTCATATTCCAAAATCACCAAAACCCAAGAACTCTATTTCCGACCTACCTATCCGGGTCGAAACCTAAGGTCCGAAAAAAGAAAATTATTATCACCAAGGGCCAAGGACCATTCCCGTATAAAAGGCCTTACCCAGACGATTCTCAAAGCACTTTGCTATACTAACACACCCAAAACAAAAAAAATCATTCATCCCGACACTTTGGAGAGGGGTTAGTGTACATGTGGTCTTCCACAAGACTCTCTCGTCCTCGTTTTGGCCACCACCACCCATCAATGGTTGTTGAAACCTGAGCTACAGGGACTTTTTTGTGCCAAGCAAACTCGAAGTCTCCTTGCGGAATTTCTTCTTGGAGTTGCCATGTCCTACCCCAACCATGAAGAACTCTGACTAGTGACACTAGCCGATAGGTAATCAATACTTGTTCTAAGTTTTCACTAGCAAGCCAGACTCGAGCTACGTGTGATATTCTTGGCAAATAGCTGCAGTATCCTCCACGCCTGTTACCAAGACCACCATAACGTTTGGGAGAACATCGTCAAGGTTATGCCCCTCCATCTCGACAATAGTACACTACATCCCAATTGTTACTCGCTCATCTTGTTGCAAAGGTAAGTAAAGCCTGTCATCTAGCCCGACATCGAGCTAGGTGTGTACCCGGTTGGCACCTTGAAGGGACAAACCAAACTCTTGTCTTAGCATTGTTACTGACGACTTCCAAAGATGTGTCTAGTGATCCCATGCATCTCTTAACCGTAACAGGCCATTGAAAGTTGTGGCCTTAAGAAACAGGGACCTACAAACGTCCGCCCTTATTTCCGGCGTCCAGATGTATCATGTCCCTGAATCCACAAGCTGAGGATATCCGTTCGAATGGATGGGGGCTTCCAGATGAGAGATTGCTTTACGATGATCCACTCCCGAAGAACAGTTTGGCATAGGGGCACTTCAAGAATAGAGGTTCTTTTTACAATGCGGATTACAATGCCAGTTACAATGTTTTTTAATAACCTGTTATAAATCACGGCATTATAGTGGATGCGTCCTCAATATCGTTGTAAATAGGTAAATACTTGTGCTATTTGTGCCACCTTTTGTTGTAAAGGTAAAGTTGCATTGTAAATTAGGTTTTGTACTAGGTTCGGTGCTAGGTTCGGTGCTAGGTTCGGTGCTAGGTTTGGTGATACATCAGCATGCCACAGGGTGGTAGCATGGTTTGGTGGTACACTTTAGTACCATATGGCTTGGTACACTTGGTTACTTTGAAAAGGATAGAGAGATGTGAGAGGGTGACTTTAAGTTTTCATTAAAATAATATTTCAATATATGTTAGTTTCACTTTTATATACTTTTACGTTTGCTATTATTTACTTTAACTTACTTTTACTTTTACTTGGATCTACTGTTTTATCCGGTGGTAAGTCAACCGCCACTTACCCCAATTTCGGCCTGCCGGCGTGCACTCTCGCTATTGCCATCGGGCTCGATGAGTTGATCCTTCGCCCGCCCCGAGATGCCTGGATGCAATCTCCGCACTTGCTCATCCGGCGATCGCACACACTCCAGCGGGCTCAAAAGTTCGCGTGCGAGCTCGTTGTTGTAATCAACCCTTTGTCGCATTGTGAGCTATGTGGGGCTTCTTATAGGAGCCCTCCCTTCCCTCTGTCACGACGCGGGCTCCCCACATGCAAGATCGCTGCGGCTGGAATCAGCTTTGTTTGTCGATTTTGAAGGTAATGTGCCTTGTGTGTGGCAATGTGTTTCCGAGGCTTGCTACGCTCTTGTGTGCACATGTGCGAGTGCAGGGGCGTGAGATCTTTGTCGCGTGAGGTCTTGGCCTTGGAGTGGGTGCCGGTGCGGCTTCTCATTGTGTGGTGTCATCAAGAACTTGAGCGCTTAACGGTCTTGTGTGGACATGTGCATGCTCTAGGGCAGGAGGTCTTTGGGCGTGTGAGGGTGCTCTAGTGGGTGCGGTGCGGCTCCTTTGATCATTCCTTGTGTTCAATGTCACGGTGAAGGACTTGAGCGAGTAATGCTCTTGTGTGCACATGCAGGGATCTGAGATGTTGTCGCGTGAGGTCTTGGCCTTGGAGTGGGTGCGGCGTGCGGCTTCTCCTTGTCTATGGTGTCAGAAGAACTTGAGCCTGCGGTCTTGTGTGGACATGTGCTCAGCGTGAGGTCTTTGGGCGTGTGAGGGTGCTCTAGTGGGTGCAGTGCGGCTCCTTTGATCATTCCTTGTGTGCAATGTTACGGTGAAGGACTTGAGCACGAATAATGCTCTTGTGTGCACATGTGCTAGGCTTGTGAGGTGGTGGCATTGTGATTTTGTTGGAGTGGGTGCCGATGTGCGGCTTCTCCTTGTGTCTTGATCTTTGGAGTGAAGAACTTGAGCACCTGCGGTCTTGTGTGCACATGTCAGGTTAAAATGTGGTCTTTGGGCGTGTGAGGTCTTGGCCTTGGAGTGGGTGCCGATGTGCGGCTTCTACGATCTCTGCTCTGTGTGTCAATTTGAACTTGAGCCGGCTTAATGCAAATGTGTGCACATGCGTGTATCGGAGTGGGTCTTGAGGTGCTCGGTGTTGGAGTGACATGGCTTCCTCCTGAGGAGGAGACATTAGGCATCTCAAGGAATCAAAAGCGTGCCCTCAAAAACATGTTGAGCGCTCACGTGTGAGTCGAGCCTTGGAGGCGTGCCAAAGTGGCGTTTGGTCTTGGCATGAAGGAGACTACAACTTGCGGTGGAAGGAGTGGATGTTCGCCAAAGCAAGTTGCAGCAAGGTTTGAGGAGGCGGTGGGCGGCGGGACGTGCTTACCCTACGGTTTGGGAATGTGAGCAGGTGTGATGCTTATGGGTGGAAGGGATCGGATAAGTCGGACAAGGAGTGGAGAAACATCGACGACTTGGTTTTCAAGATATCTGACAAGCGAGCATCAAAGAAGATCCCTAGGTTGATGGCCATTGGCATCCTTGTTGAGAGAGTGCATCGGTTGGGGCGCCTATGCACGAAAACTAATGAGGTAAAGGCCTCCAAGCACAAGAAATGTGAGGACATGGAGAAGGATAAGAAAGTGCACAAGGAGAAGGAGACCCACGGATCACATGGCCCTATGGCGAGGTCACAGAGCAAGGGAAGGGCAAGAAGGCATGTTGGGGCGGTGTCCTCGGACTCGAGGACAGTGATGAGGTTAGAGAGGTGGCCGGTGGAAGCAAGACCAAGGAGGACTTGCATGCAGGAGCGTGAGCAAGAATGAAGAGGAGGTTGATGTCATAAAGCGGTGAGGAGGAGGAAACCATCGTTCCGAGGCGGAGGATGTAGAAGGAGGCAGTGCAATGTCGGTGGGTTTTCCTTATAGTTTTAGATTCCTGCGGTTTAAGATTCACATGAGTGCTACCCTTAGGTCATGTGCTTTGCTTAGGACTGCAGGACTGCCTTGAGCCCAATGCTCATTTGGAAGGGTTTGTTCACGTTTTATCCATCACGTTTATGAGGTTTGAGCTTGATTTATGTGAGCTTGCTCTTATTGATTGCATAGAGGGAGCAACAAGCTTGACAAGTTCTTTGCTGGTCTTGACTTAGCCTCGATCTTGTAAAGTTCACTTACATTGCTTGCTAGCGTATCTTTGTTTGTGTGAGCTTGGTGTTTTGTGGATTCGAGATAGACTCTTGCGGTAGCTCAATTGTGAGGATTCTTCACGGGAGGGAGGAGAGAGGGGCCTCATGGGCATTCCGACATCTATCTGTGCGATTTGGCGGGGGCCACTTTGGGCACATCAACACCTAGTGGTGTCTTGTCATGTCGTCATATGCGCATGTAGTGTATGCTTGTCATGTCGTCGTCCAATCGATCCGTCATGCATGGCGGGTGGTGACGGTGGCGTCTTGGAGTGTGGGCGGTTTCTTGATCGTCGTGTATTCATGCGGTGGAAGGAGTGGATGTTCGCCAAAGCAAGTTGCAGCAAGGTTTGAGGGAGGCGGCGTGACGACGTGCTTACCCTCCGGTTTGGGGTAACAGAATGTAATGATGCTTATGGGTGGAAGGGATCGGATAAGTCGGACAAGGAGTGGAGAAACATCGACGACTTGGTTTTCAAGATATCTGACAAGCGAGCATCAAAGAAGATCCCTAGGTTGATGGCCATTGGCATCCTTGTTGAGAAAAAGTTGCAGTCGCTGGCCTATGGCCTATACGTAAAACTAATGAGGTAAAGGCCTCCAAGCACAAGAAATGTGAGGACATGGAGAAGGATAAGAAAGTGCACAAGGAGAAGGAGACCTGGATCACATGGCCCTATGGCGAGGTCACAGAGCAAGGGAAGGGCAAGAAGGTCAGAAAGAGCTGTCCCTGACTCGAGGACACCGTGATGAGGTTAGAGGTGACGGTGGAGAGCAAGACCCAAATGAGGACTTGCATGCAGGAGCGTGAGCAAGAATGTAAAGAGGAGGTTGATGTCAGGCGTCGAGGAGGACTAAACCATGCTGAGGATGTAGAACCGAGACAAAAATGTCGTGGGTTTTCCTTATAGTTTTAGATTCCGGTTTAAGATTCATGTGAGTGCTACCCTTAGGTCATGTGCTTTGCTTAGGACCAGGACTCGCCTTGAGCCCAATGCTCATTTGGAAGGGTTTGTTCCAGTTTTCGCATCCATCACGCGTTTAATGTGTTTGAGCTTGATTTATGTGAGCTTGCTCTTGATTGCATAGAGGGAGCAACAAGCTTGACAAGTTCTTTGCTGGTCTTGACTTAGCCTCGATCTTGTAAAGTTCACTTATACCGCTACAATGTAAGCCGCTTGTGAGCTTGGTGTTTTCTGGATTCGATAGACTCTTGCGGTAGCTCAATTGTGAGGATTCTTCACGGGAGGGAGGGAGGAGAGGGGCCTCATGGGCATTCCGACATCTATCCGTGTGCTTTGGGGCCATCACATCAACACCTAGTGGTGTCTTGTCATGTCGCCACACCGCATGTAGTGTATGCTTGTCATGTCGTGCCCTTTGTGCACAATATGCATGGCGGGTGGTGATACGGTGGCGTCTTGGAGTGTGGGCGCTTTTCGCCGTATTCATTCGGAAGTGATGATTTTGTTCATGTCATCATGTCACGCCAGCACCGTAGGCATCTGTTCATCTTGTCATCGTATCACGTTGTGCACTGTAGGCATCCATTCATCTTGTCATCGTGTCACGTTGTGCACAGCATCTGTTCATCTTGTCATCATGTCACGTTGTGCACTGTAGGCATCTGTTCATCTTGTCATCATCTCACGTTGTGCACCGTGGGCAATTGTTCATCTTGTCATCATGTCACTTTGTGCACTTGTGGGCATTTGTTCATGCTGTCATCATGTCACGTTGTGCACACGGGCATTTGTTCATGCTGTCATCATGTCACGTTGTGCACCTGTGGGCATTTCTCCTGCCGTCATGTTGTCATGGACATCTTACAATTCTTGATGCCATTGTTATTATGTGACATTGTGGACACATGTGCAGCTATTCATCTGGCATTCACATTTTGGACCTGTGGGCACTTTCTCATCTTGTCTTCTTGGGTGGCATGGTGGACATGTTAGCATTTCCTCAAGTTGTCGTGTGCACACTTGTTTTCGTGTGTAGGCTGGGATACGCTAGAGTTGCACACAAAGATCAAAAATCGGTGGAAGACCTCATCTCCTTGTCGAGCAAGAGACCGGTGTCGGTGATTGCAAGCGAGGAGACAAGCAACCTTGCAGCAAAAATTGCTCTAGGGGAGCTCTGGCAGCGCCCTTGGCGCAATCTGCTATAACAAGGAGGTGCGGTTTTGTGGAGCAGTCATCAACTTCATACTCACACGAGCCTGACCTAATTATGTCATCGCTGCGGTAGAAGATGCACATGTTGCTCGTGTCCGAGCTGGTGCGTGCGGTCACGGGAGGCGGCGAACAATCTGAGAGCCAACAACAAAAAGCGTGACGCCCTCCAACGAACTGTTAATCTGGCGGAGGATTTACATGATGCCTTTGGCCGCATACATAGCTTGACGCTCAAGAAAGAAAGGACTCCTCAATGGATTCCAGCCCCTTCTTACACTAGCCAGAATGTAGCCCTCCAGATCACGAAGTGCTGCGTGTGCACGGTATACGCCCTATGCATGCCTTGTTTCGTGTACTGAGATCTGTTCCATGCATCTAACTGCAATTGGTTTTGTGGTGCTATGTAGGGGATTCGGATGCTATGACTTTGTTTTCCTCCCTTGTGGGCCTTGTTTTCACGATGTATGCCTCTACCAACATCTTTGGTCGGGGTGACTGCCCCAATCCTGCTTGTTCTCTTCAAGTCCCGGCATAGTGGTTGCGGGCCAAGGGTTGGCCATTCACTAGTGGAGTCCAACGGATGCACAGGAGCGTGACCCGAGGCGAGTGGAGAGCATTATCATGGTACTGCAAGAATTCCACATCATGGAGCACCGTTTGGAAGAATTGTTGGGGGTCTTTGCTGCAGGATAGTGCCCACAGTGACTCACATAAGAAGGCGGTTCATGAGTCTCCGGTTAGTAGTGCTCTAAGGTTGTTGCTTTGCATGGAAAAGCTATATCTGAACCTTTGTGCTAATGAGCAATTCTGCTCCCTAGGCACATATAGGTCACGCTGCCCTCGCTTGTACCGAGGCGTTGATCACACCACCACGTGGGCAGCGGCCACCTACTTTCTCTGCCTTCACGACATGGTCCTACAACTCCCGCTCAAAAGGAGCAAAAATTTCCTTGCATGTCTTCACCAAACCATTTCTAGCAAAGAGTGTGGGCTGTTCAAAGCAAACTCATTTAAGCTTGTTGCCCAAACTTTTGCGTTCCACATACTCCCCTCCTCACTGTTTGCGTCCTGAACAACTCTCGGTGAAGGTACTTCTTAACCTTCCACCCATTCACTCTAGTTGGCGCAAATCCCCATCCACCGTAGTTGCGGATCCATTCTCATACTGCCACCACCTCATAAGGTCCCATCCATCTCAACCTAAGCTTCCTAAGTCCATATATGGCTATCATATAGAAGAACCAAATCCCGGCCATGATAGCTTCTTGCTTCCTCAACTTCCCATCATGCCTATCCTTTCTAAGCTCACAGATTATGAGTTTCTTCTAAAGCATCTTCCCTCGTTCCTCATGCTCTATGAAAGATTCTAGTCTAGCTACGGCTATCTTCTAGTCATCGCTCATCCTCCATGATTCTATAGGTAGGTACTTCAAATTCTCGGCATCACGGAGACATGCCATATGTTAAATAATAAGGGGTCTTCTTGGTTGTCACCTTCTCTGTCATCTGTAAGCCCATAGCAGAATGTAGCTTAGTGTCCCAATCATACATGTGAGTCACGATTACCTTGGTCAAGATTGTACACAGCCCATTCGTTTTCTCAAATCAAACCATTCGCTTTGGGATTGTAAGGAGTTGTCTTTCGATGCCGAATGTTGAAGTAGGTGGTGAGAGTCTCGATCAGTTGAGGAAATGAGTTCCCCATCGACCAACTCAAAAGGACATCCATACCTCGTTATAATGTTCTCAAAGAAACTTCTCTGCGGTCGTCCTTCCTTGTTGCTTGACCTCCACCATCTTTGTACAATAGTCCGTAGCCACCAAGATATATTGCTTCCTTGTCCATTGTGTGGGTGGCTTGATTGGACCTACAAAATCTATACCCACTTCTCAAATGGTGCCAAAGGTAGTATGTAGGTGAGAGGCCCTTTGTGTTGACAAAGTGGGCCTTCCAACCCTCGACACGCATCACACCTCCTAATAAATTCCACACATCCCTCTGCATTGTAGCCCACGAGCTGCATCCAAGACCTTCTTCACGGTGATTTGCGTCGAATAATGACCACCAGCCTCTTACGCATGTAAAACACATGACCAAAGCGCTTCTCTAATTTCCGGACATCGCCGAATCTTCTCGTCTGGACCAAGCTTACAAGACCCCATCCGTAGGCAATAAGGGGCTGTCTTGTGGAGAAAAACAGCTCGCCCTCCCTAGACAAACCATCGGGCATGATTCCATGCTCTAGAAAATTTCGTACCTCACCATTCAAGTATCTTGGGCATGAACGCCCCTCACGTTCTAATCTCCTCCTTCCACGCATACCACGTCGCCTCCTAGCTCGCCCACCAGCAGCCCTGACGGCGTTGTTCCATCCACAAATCCAGTTTCTCCCGCTTTGTCCATGCAAGTTTTGAGCTGCGTTTGCATGCTCCTCCAACAACGTTCGGATTTCTTCCATTCCTGCTGGTCTAGCCTCGTGTCCAGGTCCAGCTCGTGCTCCCATGGCGACCTCCTCCTGTTGCACCCCATGGCCACCTCATGAGTGATTTCCCATGAATCGCCATTTTCTTCTCCTGCTTTTGCTCAAGCTTCATGGGATGCATCTCCTTCCTCGCCCTCTGGCGCACCTACCTCCCTAGGGCCTTCTCCTCCGGCCCCATGGCGCCTGGCCTCGCCAAGTGGGGCGCCTTTTCTTTTGCTTGAACCGGCGCTCCCATATCCGCTTCTTTCTTTTGCCAACGCTGGCCTCCACTTGCAGCCCTCCTGACTGCTCACCCTTGAGGAGCATTCCAGCCTCCTCCTCGCGCCCATACTGGCGCCCTTTTATCCCTCTCGGTTCCAGTTGTCTGCTGCGCCTTTCCTGCACAACGCCCTTCTTGCTCATTTGACCTCTGGCAACAAGGCTTGCTGATCAATGCTTAGGCCGCCCACAACATGCTCACGTCCTCCCCTTGACCCGGCCGTGGCAACCAACTCCTCGTCAGGAAATCGGTCATCTGTGGCTTCAAGTCGCTCTCCAGTTTTCAGACGAGAAATGAAATCGATTCGATGCGCTTCCCTGGCCTAGTTTCTACGTCATAATCAAACTCTTGCAGCAGTAGTACCCACCTGGCAATCCTTCCTGACAACCGCTTGTTCACAAGGTACTTCAACGCAAAATGGTCAACATGAAGCGTCACTTTGCAAGCAAGATAGTGCCTAAACTTCTTACGGAGTAAATGATACCAAGACCCTCTCGCTCGTGGTTGAGTAGTTCTTCTCGCATCCGTGAGATCTACCGCATAGAAAATCGGATGGTCCCGTTTCTTCTCGTCCTTACGGCTTAAGATGGTCCCAATGGCATAAGCGGACACATCCACGTATACATGAAACGGTTTCTCCCAATCGGCGAATGGTGCGCCACCACGCCCTTCACCCTGAAAAGCCTCTGCCTTGCGTCCATTCGAAAGGTGTATCCTTCTTGGTCAATTGGGTCCTTCTTAGCAAAATCCTTGATGAACCTGTAATATCCTACCGTCCTACAAAGGCACTGCCTCACCGTTTGGGGTGCGTCCATCTCAGCTATAACTGCCACCTTCTCCTTATCTACCTGCAATCCTCTTACTGAAACTCGATGTGCCAACAAAATACCTTCCGTCATGCCAAAATAACACTTCCCTGGATGAAGCTTCATGTTGGACTCCCTGCACTTCTGAAAACACTGTCTTAGGTGCCCTAGGTGCAGCTTCCTCCTGCCAAACACGCAAAAATCATCCAGAAATACCTCCATGAACTTCCGCAGAAAATCTCGGAAGATAGCATTCACCACACGCTGAAAAGTGGCAGGAGCGTTGCACAAGCCGGAAGGTAGCTTGGAATAAGCGTAAGTGCCCCAATCGGTTGTGAGCGTAGTCTTGTCTGGTCCTCCCTCCTCAACGAAATCGATTGTAACCCGAGTACCCATCTAGAAATACATTTCATGGCCACCGTGTCAAAGACTGTCCATGAAAGGCAAGGTGGTGGTCCTTCTTCGTTGCTTCATTAAGCTTCACGAACCGACACACCGTACCTTCCCTGTTTCTTAGGTACAATTACAATGGGGCGACCCACTCGGTAAGCACCGGATAAATCACCCGGCTTCCAAGTATTGGTCCGGTGATCCTTGACCATAGAATACTTGGGATTCAGCTGTATTGCTTGATCCTTACAGTCTGCCCTCCTTCAAATCGATTGTGTATCCCCAATTCTTCCGAATTCACATGTCGAATCTTGAAGGCAAACACATCGACATATTCTCTAAGGACCCTACGAAATTCTTCTTTTTCTACCACTCCTAGATGCCTGGAGATCTTGACCACCTTGCCGGGTTCTAGCTCCAAGTCCTCTACTGCGTCTGGATCTACATAAGTCCCTTCCGGACTGCTACCTGCACTATTCCCTGATCCTTCGTCGGGGAAATCGCGATCATAGGCTCTACCCTTCCAGAAGGCTACTCCTTCTCTATGTGCCTCGTCCTCTGACTCCTCCTCTACGACACCATCTACTTGTAGGCAGGTGTACACCAACTCAGATTTTATGCCACCTCAGCGGGGTCCTCGGCTCGGTCACCCCAAGAGCTCACCCCGTACTACCGAGGTGTACCCATCGGATGAGCGGACTCCCCTTCATAGGGTGCCTTGCTCCATGACACAAGCGACCTCGCAGCCCTACCCTACATGACTTAAATGTAATGCAGCGGACCAAATCAAAGACACAAGCGATACAACCAAGGCACGCCTATCAAAACCTTGTAGCCTAGATCGACATCGGCCTCATGACAATGTAGGTAAGATGGAATGTGAGACCACCAATCACGGTTGGCACATTTCGGCACCCCAAAGGTTTCCTCCTTGTTTGATCGCCATCCTCAAGAACACTCGGATTGGGTTAAACTTGGTGAAACCAAGGCGATGGCTGTCTCCTCTGTCATCAAGTTGACTCGAACCCGAATCTAATGGCACATTAGGCACCAAGCGACTGCAATCTCAATTTCAATCTCGGCGCTCCCAAATCAACAAGTTCAACCACATTTACCTCCACCGGCCTCCTTCGTCCCCATGGGTTGAGGATCCCCTAATCGCTTCCTTCACAATTTTGCGGGATCTTGGACTCACATAAACAATTGTCTCAAGTGACCACAAATTCTCGGTCAAGCAATGCATCGTGGCGGAGATCTTGTCCGGCAATGTTTCCTCCCCGTTTGTAGCCTTGATGCTGGTCGACTCCGACCTTATTGGTAAACTCCTCACACTCTTGGTCCCTCCAAAGCAGCCCGATTCAGTTCGCCCATGTTGGCCAATGCACAACTATGTCATGGAATCGCGGATCGGTGGTCCCAGGTCTCAAAAGTTGAGTCTGGTGAGGCACGTACTACGGTGCGGTGTGGCCAGGTATTTGGCCCACTCATGTGGCGATCCAGTGTCATGTTTGGGGTTGGCTCCTTTGGTTGATCAGATGCCTCTCACGTGGCGACTTCTTTGTTTCGGCCCCAGTTTTGATTCCACTCAGCGACATGGGTCGGATTGGTGGTGGCCACAAGGTGGGCACCCATGTGTGGCTACGGCTCAACAAGGCCGACCTACAACTCATTGTGTTGAAGATCGCAATGCGGTGGAAGAGGATACCCGAGGCGGTGGAAGAGGATACCGAGCGGGAGGATACCGGGTTTTCTACACGAGACTCGAGGTCGTGCGGTGGACACCACCTTGTGCATGATGATGAAACTACGGGCATCAAGAATGACACCGCTTGTGAGACGAACCACGCAACTAGAACTTGTGTGCCGTCTGTGGAAGTGACCACGGATCAGAGCGGAAGATGAGGTGGAGGTGCCCGGCAAGGATGGGGAGGCGTGACCACTATGGCGGTGGCTTTGCAGTGGTATGGATGTGGCCACTTGTCTTTGTTCAATGGCGATTCTCGCGGTGAAGCGGCCACTATGTGTCGAGCCATGAAGTGGCTATTGTCATTCATAAGGATGCGGAGAAATCGCCACTTCCGCATCGCACGAAGTGGTGGAGGTATCGGTGGGCGTCGGTCTTTGCGTAGAAAAGGCAAGCGGGCAGACTCAGAACTTTGAAGCGGAAGGGTGCCTCAAGTCCGGGAGACCCGTCCCAAGAAAGCTTCACAAAGTGCCATGGTGGAACAACCGGCGGGTTTGGAATTTGGTCGTCACATGTGAGATAACTTCATGGTGCGTTCGAGGCACGGTAATAAAGAAAGTTACATGGTATGTATTGCGTTGCTGAGCCCATGGTCACATTAGCGCAAGCGAAGATCCAGTGGGGTGGTGAGATTTTTGCGGTGAAAAGGTTGTGAAAGGTTACTACTATGAGCGGTGCCTCGACAAAGTGCCTACCATCGGATTCGAGGCCACGTGGTGACCCAATAATGAAGGCGCATCACGACCACGAAGTTTCCAATGGTAGCTATTCCGGGGCCAATGAGAAGAACAAGAACACTCCAGACTCGGCTCTCTGCTGGATATAGAACATGGTTGGATCAAGTTGTGGCGACATAGCGTAAAGGGAGGGTCTGCTGCAAAATATACATGGGCTTGCTTTGTTCTTAGTCCAGTGGTCACTTTTTGTCAAGGCTTGAGACGTGTGTAGGATCTTGTGGATGGACAGTGTGTGCAAGCATCCATAATTGGCATAGATGTGAATCCTTGCACTTTTGACAATCATGTTACTTGTGGGAGAATGCACCTGGTTTTTGTGGGTCTGTGAAGCAATTCTCCGTTTGTAGTTCTTAGCAACGTTGGGAGGAAGCTACCGGTTGTAATTGCTCAATTACGAGCAAACCCGGCGAGAAAAGAGGGCCTCGGATGGTCTCTAAACAATGCCTCAGGCCGATCCGATTCGAGCTCGTGGCGGACACATATGCAATTCCAATGACACGATTAGTTTAATGACACGGCCATGTAGACATTTTGTGGGAGAACACACAACAAAGAAAGAGCTCTTGAGAACCAGCTTTAACATGAAACCAAAGATCCAAAATATGCCACACCACCGATTTCACCGCCACCCTCGTGGCCCAAAGTCGATGTAATGTACAATGCCACAAAACAAGCATCAAGGGATGCCTCCGCCATCCACCCATTGTCACACAACCTATCTAGTGTCGTGGATGTGCGAGCTAGCCAGACGGAAGGAACTTGTTGCCCGACCTCGGGTGGCGCCCTCAATCTATCACATCGCCTGTCCTCCTCGCTTGAGTCCCCCTGAAGCTGTGCGGTCGGTGCCTTTGTCAAACCACCTCCATGATGTGCGGCGTGCAGCGGCGGTGGAAGGCTTGGCATATGGGGCCACACGATCTCGGACCTTCTTCCGATGGCGCTTGCGTGCCTTGGCCCGTTCCATTCGATGCAAGTAGTGTGCGGCCAAGGTGACTAGCGACTTTCATCATTGACAAATGGTGATACTCACCTCCCGGCGAAGAGGGTGCCTGGGCCAGCTTGCCTAATCCGGCTTGAAGATTCCATGTCCCTCCCCACCAACCACCTCCTCCCAAGTGCGCTTCCATTGCATACAAGCGAAGTCCGCCGTCAGTCTCCACAAAGGACAAAGGCGGGCTAGCTTGCGTGGTCTCTGAAGTGCTTGCGGCTTTAAATTGCCAATCGGAGGCCACTCGTGTGCATAAGGCCACCGAAGGGTGGGTGACATGATTACTGTAACATGCCCAAGTGTAAGGAAAGCAAGGCAGATGGCCAATCATTGGCGATAGATTTTGAAAATTCGACCTCGATCCTTTCAACTTATCGAAGCATAGGGGACCAAAGATTTTGAGGCCAACGTGACCAAGAGTCCGACATGAAGAGTGCATGGAGTCCTTTGTTTGCAATGATTGAAAATGGGAAAACTAGGGCCATTTACCCAGAGATAAAGAATTTCACAACAAGCCGGTGAGCGATGGCAGGAAGCAATGTCAAACACATCCACAAAGTTCTTAACGCCGGCTTCATGCTTGCTATAGCCCACTACAACTTCTCGCAGCGTGTTGCTGTCTTCAAGGACAACACATGAACTTGAAACCACTGGTATCGCTTACCACCGCTGGCGTCCTCTTTCGTGTTTTCAAACCTATTTGTTATTGCCGTTAGAACCTTCAACATGTGGACAATCAACCTCTTGGTCGGGGTTGCAAGTCACCCAGCCTCCCGAGTCATAGACATTGTCTCGGTTTAGGCGGATCACGCACCAATGTTTGAATTTTGTCCAGAACTCCTTTTGCACCTTGAAGGCCTCGAAGCTAGTAACCTTGAATGTCATGCTCCAACTTGAATTTGCACATAGGCGCAGTGCGCTATGCGTCCACGACACCCACCGGCTCGGAAGCACTCACGGATCCCGCGGCACGCCAGCAAATTCTAACGTGCCTTCATTAGCATTCCTACGGTCCTAGATACCCCAACTCCCAAGTCGGATCGGTGCTTTGAAAGATCCAAAGGATACAAGCTTGACATTCCATGCGGAATCACAACATGCACGGCCTGCGTGCCTCCTTACGAACCATTATCCTCATCAAGCACAAGCGTGACGTGAATCGAAAAGCATCCTCCTCACATTCAACGTCTTGATGCAGGGGAAGGTGAGTAGACACTTCTGGCCGGTCGCCGTCTCCCCTCCTCCCGAAGTTTGGTTTGCCATGGACCCTCACGCCCCGGCCCCGGTGTGAATGAAGAGTCCACGTCCGTAACACCGCGCATGCACTAACAACGCCGCACTAACCCGGACTGTCCGTCAAAATAAGCGGTAAGAAGGATTGTGAGAAAGCGGCACGTCTGGAGTAACCTAACAAGCGGAGTAACCTAACCATCCCCATCACCACATCCCACATCCCCACATCCCATCCCATCCCATCCCCACATCCCACATCCCCACATCCCACATCCCATCCCATCCCCCATCCCATCCCACATCATCCCATCCCACATCCCACATCCCCACATCCCATCCCACATCCCATCCCATCCCATCCCCACATCCCACATCCCATCCCACATCCCACATCCATCCCCACATCCCATCCCCATACACATCCCACATCCCACATCCCCACATCCCCACATCCCATCCCATCCCACATCCCCACATCCCATCCCATCCCACATCCCATCCCCACATCCCATCCCCACATCCCCACATCCCATCCCCATACCCACATCCCATCCCACATCCCATCCCCACATCCCACATCCCACATCCCCACATCCCACATACCCACATACCCATACCCACATCCCACATACCCCTACCCACATACCCACATACCCACATACATACCCATCTGAGTTTTATCAAACTTGAGCTCCCACTCCCGCACATCTATTAGGGCATGAGCATATCGACAAAGCGAGCGTTATAGCACGAATTTGGGTCACAAGTCTTGAGCCAAAAACATTTTGTAAAGCATGCCTGACCTTGCCTGCAGTGTGACAACATAGTCTAGTAAACTCGGCACCCGAAGCGGTGACAACATAGATCGAAAACGCGGCCCCGGGCAATGTGAAAATAGAAACCTGGGGCACGGCGGCTTATTAATTCGTTGTCCTCCTCGCGATGCAGTGTTCATCCAATCGGGTTGTGCTCATCTCAAGACGCAGAATGAACATGATCTATCAGCGAAACATATATCGGCAAAACCACTAGCACGAATTTGGGTCACAAGTCTTGAGCCAAAAACATTTTGTGAAAGCTGACCTTGCATGCTGTGACAACATAGTAACCGAAGCGGTGACAACATAGCGGTCGATCGCGCGGCCCGAACAATGTGAAAATAGCATCATCGGGCACGGCGCATTGGCGTTCTCCGCGCGATGCATTGATCGAATCG
This sequence comes from Anthoceros angustus, assembly GCA_010909165.1. NCBI lineage: Eukaryota > Viridiplantae > Streptophyta > Anthocerotopsida > Anthocerotales > Anthocerotaceae > Anthoceros > Anthoceros angustus. The sequence continues at coordinate 889,379 of MU008178.1, forward strand.
GGTTGTGCTCATCTCAAGACCACGCATTGATCATGAACCACGAACTTGACTTCGGTAAGAGTACTCACCTTCCTCGGTTGCTTTCATAGACATAGGCGTGACTTGTTCACAGGCTGGTTAGCCTATATGGACTTCTCCATTGCCCATGTGGTGCCATTGTGAACTTGCATGTCCGAACAATTTGGTAAAATGCATTCCTCCGGATCCCAAGGCAAGCTATACAGACTCGGGCAAATGCTTTTCCAACATATAGTATTGTCCGACAACCACCTCCTCCCACTGGAATTCTCTTTTACTCCAAGGGCAATACAAGACTCGATGCGTGTGCTTGGCCTTAGTGCAAGTCACAGTAAAAATCCAGCCCTTCATGCAGTGCAAGACAAGGAAGTTATCTCCAACTTCCAAGATATCGCCATCTCGAGACATCATCAACATCATCATCCTGCTTCAATTGTTGGAAGTGCGATCAATCATCGGTCGAGGACTTGCGTCAACCGCTTGTTTATGCAGGGCCGGCTGTCCATGAGGTGTGATTCGCGACCTCAAAAGCCGCATGAGGCACCATTTCACCGAATGGTTGCTCTCCATACACTGCGAAACATGCAAGGCTCCGCATTCGCATTGCGTGGGGTCATGCATGTCACAACCCCTCTGTGCATTTGCTTGGATCCGGTGTGGGGTCCAAATTTGTTTGGTTTACCTCTGTCTTTCCAATGAGCCAAAAAAACGGTGAAGCATGATCAGCACTTGCATAAGAGTGGTTGCAAGAGAGATGTTTTGTGCAGTACTCCACCACATCTGCATTTTCCATCCCGGATGGGGACGACTCTGCATCAGCACGCTTCAAGATGGCACACCATCGTGCTCCCCTTCCGTGCCCACTTCCAAAATAAGACCAAAGCATGTTGCACCACCGTGATGCTAGGATACCGAGCAATGAAGTAGCTAGGTCGACACGCTTTGAATTGGCTAGTATCGGCCCGGCACCGGTGTTCTCGAGGTTGAGGGAATCCGCATCCGCATCCACGCCACGCTTTTGTAAGCAGTGTTGCACAAATAGAGTGTCATGGACCATGTCATCGCTAATATAAAAGTGATAGTACTTCTCAATTGATGCGGTCCTCTGCATCAACGGGCCATTGCTAAAAACCAACACCAAAATAGTAACTCTCGTTACGCGGTGCATGGATTGAATCTCATTCGGACCCCAAATGCATAGTTCGATCGAAACCACAACATCCTGTGGGAACCATTCGAGACAATGTCGAACTCTATCCCACCGCCTGGATGTAATCATGAAGAAACTCCTTCACCTTATACTCCACAAACACGGAAGGATGTGTTTCCCTAAACACTAGTTTGATCCTTTTCTTGTCGTTGCCATCGCATCCTTTCCGACTACGATATTGAAAGCAGCCACTTAAGAAACATTTGCGAATATCCAAACATGTCTCGAAGGCGGAAGGAAGTGTGTTGACACCACACACATGTTCCTAGCAAGCATGCGAGAATGCCAGCGCATCCTCACCCTTTGCACAAAGAACACGCTCACATAGTGTCCGACTAAGCCAAACAAGTGGAGGCGTTACAATGAAGCTCTTAGCCAAAAGGATGAGCACACACAGAACAATGACGCGGGTGAACCACAGGCTGCCGGAGGTTATTGAAGGCATCTTTAAGGAGCCATTTCCACATGGTAAATGCAAGCCGAGATTGCGCTCTTGCAAGCTCTTAACAAAGAACTTCAACTTCTCGAATGACCGTTGCCCAACTTGTATTTCCGGGTGTTCTTGGCGAGCGAAGGTAGAACTCCGTCGCACATGTCACGAAGAACACACCAATAAGAAACCTCGGTAAAAGCAACACCAAACCCACAATGGAGGCCACATGGAGTCGCGGATCATATGTGAGCATAGGACATTGGGGTCAAACATGCAAGCTTGGGTCCCGGTGGCGTAAGCACAAACATGTAACACACTCGGTTCCATTTGTCTTTGTTGGCGCAGGTCACCACTTAGTTGCCCAAGGAAGACACCCTACGGTTGTATGAGGAAACACAAGCGGTTAGAAGGACCCAAGACCGTCCTTGGATCGGCAACAACCTAGACACAAATCTCGAAACCTAGCAAGCCAAACTTCACATTCGTCCTTGAGAAGAACGACCTACAATCAACACTTCAAACTCAAGTCGGACAATTCCACACATACGAGTCGTGATATGTTTGATGAACGTTTTGTGCTATTCGCAACCGCTTGGTATCTTTTGTGTTGGATGAAGGGGCGGGATTCCCAAAAGTGGACGATGGTGGCCTTAACATGTGGCGAAAGGATGTCGATCTTGATCTCCTTCCATCACCCAACCAGATCTCACGGAGGCATGCCCTCCCGCCTTGTGCTTAGGCTCGATGGATCGCCTCCTGCGACTCCAATGTGGTGGGAAAGCGTAGCAACAAGGTGATTGTCTTGGAGATCTTGAGATAAAATGACGTTGAACAGGTGTTCCTTGCTCGCAAATGGTCTCCAACTTGAACGCCTTCAAGTTTGTGCAAGCCTCACGCACATTCTTCAACAACAATGCTCCTAGTTGGATCTCTTTTGCATCCTTTGTAGGGCCTATACAACTTGAGAAGTGGTAGGTGACTAAACACCTCCAAGATGTCTCTCGACTTTCGCCGTGTATGCGAGGCATAAAAGCGATTGGCTAGTGTGAGCCACTTCTTGTTCGACGAGCATTCCCTAATACGAGTGGTGCAAGAGCCGCTCTATGCTACATGTTGATGTTTTGACGCCTCTCCTTCAACTCTCCCGGAGCATCCTCCTCTCCTTGGCGCTGCTGGAGGACGTGACTCCTCGTTTAACGCTCTGTCCACCTCCGGGATGTATCCCTGCCTTCTTCTTCCACACCACGGACACCACTTCACGTGAAGCACCTTGGTGTAGTGCTTCACGCCGTTGTGGCGACGTTTGGCTGCGCCCATCGACTCCGTTGTTGGGAAGGTGACCGAGCCATAGCCGTCCCAAAAACAGCCAAGGGTTTGGCACCACCTCAACGCCACGGCACTATCCACCGTGTTGAAGACACCGCCCCGCACTATCCACCAACCCAGTAGCGGACCTACTTGCAACTTGGCGCCGTCCGAACGATCCTCCTTCCACCACGTCCTCCACATGTAGCCAGAGCTTGTCACGATTACCGGCCTAGCCGAGTTCAAGTTTGAGCTCCGGAGCTTGTCACGATTACCGCCTAGCCTCTGAGTTCAAGTTGAGCTCTACACCTAGGTCATTTGCCGGCTAGCGGTATGCACGTACTCGATCCCTTTGCACCACATAATGATATTCTATGTTGATTATTAAACTCGGAGCATTTGAAGGCGTGCGTTGGCGGGCCCGTTCCTGGGCCACGAGTTCGTGAAATGAAGCGGCAAAAGGTCAGCTATGTGGGGACATTGTCCTTAAACAAGTTGAATTTTTTAAAGCATATTTTAATATACCATTCTTTATTAAATTTTAATCCTAGATAAAAATAGACATGACTATAACATGTAAAAAAAATCAGACAAGTTGGAAAAGAAATGAATTTTTCATAATTGTAAACATTGCGTGAGGACAAATTAAGAGCGTTTCAACCGTTTCTAACTAAAGTGAGCACCCAACCATGCTTATACCCCACATCATTTTGAGTTAAAGCGTCACTTACAACGGGTACTTTTTATGGAGTTTACAACACAAATGATGGGGCTTACAATGTGACCTACAACGGACATAATAACGGATTATAATATGAATTTTACCATAGTTAATCTAACCAAGATATTATTAACCATGGATAAGTAACCATAGTTTAATTATCCATGGTTACCTAACCAAGGTTAGGATAACCATAGTTAAATACTAGTTAAGTTAGTTACTTAACTAAATTGCATTGTAAAATACATTGTGGCCCATTGCTATAAGCTACGTCATAAAGTAAGCTTGTATTTCCTATTTTTTGGTTTTTAGGGTTTAGGGTTATTATAGGTAAATACTGATAATATTATAGATAAATACTGAAAATACACTGAAAAGCTGAATATTATGTATATTGGAAAAATGGAGGGCACAATATAGCAGACGTAGAGCTACGCCTATCTAAAGTGGAGATGTACGTTCACGTTTTACAGATGCTACTAACATGGAACTGTAAGCATTGAGGTATCCAATGAAATATAAGCCCCTAAGCCACAAAACAGGAAGGGCGGTGCATCTGTAGTTCAATGCTTGTTTCACTCCTGATACAACATTCAAATACTTGAGTGCCCCAAGCTCAAAACTAGGCCACAACCAGACCATCTGGCTGTGTATAGCCTGTATTTTTTCTGCACAAAACAGCAGCATGAGTGCTTGACAAACTTTGAAAAACAAGCAAACCAGAAGGTAGACGATCAGACCATCTAAGCTGAATCTCCTGCCCTGTCTACATTGTGCTGCTTACCTTTCCTATGGTGCTCTTTAAATTTCAGGCCAATGGCATACCACCACTCGTTCCTGAGTCATGCACATGAATTTATGAGCAACAATTCAAGCTATCCAAACCACGAGTGACAACGACAAAACGAGTATGCAAACATTGCATTGAAGCCAACAAAGAATAGATGCAAACCGGCGGGAGCTCCACTAAATTTTGTCGTGATGTCCATAATTAGTCCCTCCACTCGCTCCTGTATCATGACAAGAACTTGATTAGCAACCAAAAATGCTTCCCAAATATGTCAGTAGCATAACCAGGACTGACTTTAGACTCGAGATCATAAAGAATTCCACAGATGCCCACCAGCAGTGCAGGCTCCACTAACAATGTCATGCCGTACCCCTATTGCTCCTCCACTTGTCCCTGCATATCAAAAAAGTCAAGTCAGCATCAACACATAAACTTTACAACAATTGTTAACAAGCTAATTGTGAACTATAATCATCATAACAAGCTAACATCGAACTGGTAACAGCAAGTTTAGCTTAAGCTAGTAAAGAGACAGATGCCGGCGGTCACAGGCTCCACAATGTCATGTCATGTCCTATAAGCTCTTCCACTTGTCACGCATATCAAAGTCGGTCAGCATCGGCACATGATGCTTACAATAAATTGTTAACAACAACTTGTTCACATCTTGGCTAGATTTTTTGAAGCCAAGAACTATCTAGCACGTAGCGATGTTCACTTCAATGACGAACCACCTTAGTCATAACTTGATTAACTATTTTGCTCAGCTCCCAAGGCCCTCTAATTTCTGCCCTTACGGTCGACTCAACCAACCTCTTAGTAGATTCAGGCTCTTGCCAAAAATTCCTAATGAGTGGGTTTATAAATTTACACATGGCCCAGTGCAGCCTCTTCTTGAGCCTTTTGTGCGATAGGGTCCTCTCCAATACCCAACCTGTATGCAAAGATTACACTTATAAGAACCCATATGAAATGAAATCAGAGTAGGCCCTTCGAAAATTACGAGTGTTCTCGTCCGTCCAACCGGTACTTCATGGTAGTGACATGTCGGCCGAGTCTTCGTCCATCCTTGGCGAAGCAGCCACCCCATCCCCATCCAAGCCATGCAGGAAGCATCATCGCCACTTGTACACCGGTTTACTCTTATTGCCAGCCGGCTTTGAATCGAACTTCGATCACGGGCACTGTTGGGACTCTTCATGAAGGACATGGTCATCATCAATCAATAGCTCATCAGCCTCCAAGTTCTGACCAGCCTCCACAGCATGATTGTCATACTCGTTGACAGTGTCCTCTTCTAGGCGATGAGTGGCCGTATCCTCTGCAAAACTATCTACCACAAAAGATGGAGTTGGGCTATTGGGCACAATAATGGATGGGCTCGCACAAGTGGGTGGAACGGACCAAACCCTCCCACAGATTACAGGAGACTCCTGACTCCACCTCTCCAACGACATCTGATGATGAGTGGCAAGGCATGCTGTCAAGGCATCTCCTCTACACAAAGCGAAAGAGTGGCAACTTAGTTTGGCATGCTGTCAAGGCATCTCCTCTACACAAAGCGAAAGAGTGGCAACTTAGTTTGGCATGCTGTCAAGGCATCTCCTCTACACAAAGCGAAAGAGTGGCAACTTAGTTTGGCAAAGGATGGTAGTCCCCGATGCTCAGTTTGGACCTTCCCGTCCTTACAAGGGATCCCACCTGCAAAATCTGAAGAGGTGCCATGCTCTCCCATCGGGAGAACGCAAGGCTCCGCACTCGATTTAGGGACTCGCCATAGCTTGTTTAGCATGACGAGAAGCCTCCCATTGTTGTGCCGCCACTAACTTATAATAGTGCATTTACAACACACCGTTTGATGGTTTTATGGGGCGACATCGATTGCACAAGTTCCTCCACCCATGCCTTTGGAAAAGGTGAGGCTTGCAATAGCATCCACCTTTTCGGTGATTGTCTCCGCCAACGCCCCACAAGGTGATATTGGGATGTCCAAAGGGGAGGCATCCATTGAACCCGGCTTCTTCTCCTTGGGCAGCTTTCTGGGGAAGGAGGAGATCCAGCTGCCCCTTTTCCTTTCCGCTTCTTCTGCAATTCCCATTTCTCCACCAAGTCATCCGCTCCATCTCGCCACGGCTTGTACGCCACATACCTACTCCACAACCACCTCTTCTCCCGTGATGATTCCTTCGGACGGCATCAAGCATGCGAGTCCATATAGAATTCCTGCCGTTGCAAGCTTCGGGTGTCTTTGTCGGCTCGTACGCTTAGGATCTCACCACCGTGCCTTCTTCCCCTCCTTTGGCATCCGAGAGAATGTGGTCGCGGATGAGTTCCTAGTTTCCACTATAGGAAGCCGCAGTTGGTGGGAAAAAGATGGCTCATAAAGGCGCTGTGGCGAATCCTGTCTACATATTTGCGGTGCTATGCATGCGAAGTGTGAGAAGCCAACACCTCGTCTCGAGTTGCTCGGCTTTTATCCCAAGCTTGCTTTTTGTCTTTAAGCGCTCGAAATCGGATCTTCACGATTCATCAGACTCTCCTGGCTCCAAACACATGCCATAAGGACCAGCAGCAAGCTTTTTATGCGCGCTAAGGTTAGAGATGAGCGAGTCCCTTTGTATTCATATACAGTGCAGGTATGATGGCTTGATCAGCCACCATTGCCGCTTCGTCTTCACCTAAGACCACAGCTCATTGCCCCCTGGTCACCCCAGCGCGTATTCTCACGACTCTTATCGCCTGTTAAGGTATGCATTTTGAGGTAATCTTGTTCCATGTTGATTGCAATTTGGCCACTATGAGTTTGTAGGAGTGTCGATGCATCCCTTGACCACAACCACCGGTACCTATGCTTCCAGATGCCAAGGAATAAGCAGGCAATGCCTTCGAGAACCCTCTCATTTCATGCGAGCCAAACAAGAAGACCAAAAACTAGCTACCCACGGTATTCTATATGGGGAGGATGCCATCGATGCGCGATGGGGAGTGCATCACGCCGAGAAGCGGTGGATGTGGTCGATAGGCTCAAGGTCCAAGTACATGCGATTGGGTGAAGGGGTGAGAAGTCAAGCGAGTGGGAAGATGTCAAGATGAGTGATGAAGGAAGAAGACCGTCACCCGCTCCTTTACCTAGGAAGTCTACTTGATTGAATAGGAGTGCGGCCCACGAATGACACCAACCAAGTTTCGGTAGTTGATGACCTTGTAATTGGAAGTGATGTGGATGGACAATCGATCAGAGGCATCTCCTCTACACAAAGCGAAAGAGTGGCAACTTAGTTTGGCATCACAAGGCATCTCCTCTACACAAAGCGAAGAGTGGCAACTTAGTTTGGCATCTTTGTCAAGGCATCTCCTCTACAAAAGCGAAGAGTGGCAACTTAGTTTGGCAAAGGATGGTAGTCCCCGATGCTCAGTTTGGACCTTCCCGTCCTTACAAGGGATCCCACCTGCAAAATCTGAAGAGGTGCCATGCTCTCCCATCGGGAGAACGCAAGGCTCCGCCACTCCCGATTTAGGGGACTCTGCCATAGCTTGTTTAGCATGACGAGAAGCCTCCCGCTGTTGTGCCAGCCACTAACTTATAATAGTGCATTGCACAACACGCGCACCGTTTGATGGTTTTATGGGGGCAGCATCGGTGCACAAGTTCCTCCACCCATGCTGGAAAAGGGTGAGGCTGCACCAATTGCAATAGCATCCACCTTTTCGGCTGATTGTCTCCGGCCAACCCGCCCCACAAGGTGATATTGGGATGTCAAGGGAGGCATCCATTGAACCCGGCTTCTTCTCCTTGGGCGGCTTTGCGGGAAGGAGGAGATCCATTGCCCTTTCCTTTCCGCTTTTACGCAATTCCCATTTCTCCACCAAGTCATCCGCTCCATCTCGCTTATACCAGCCTACATACCTCTCCACAACCACCTCTTCTCCCGTATATGATTCCTTCGGACGGCAGATCATCAGCTGTAGCCCCATATAAATTTCGCAGCTTGCAAGCTTCGGGTGTCTTTGTATGCGGCTCAGTGAAGCAGGATCTCACCACCGGTGCCTTCTTCCCCTCCTTTGGCATCCAGAGAATGTGGTCGCGAGCGGGATGAGTTCTGAAGCTAGTTTCCACTATGAGGAAGCTGCAGTTGGTGGGAAAAAAGATGGCTCATAAGGCGCGAAATTTGGCTGGCAGATCCTGTCTACATATTTGCGGAGTGCTATGCATGCAGAGGTGTGGGAGAAGCCAACACCCTCGTCTCGAGTTGCTCTGGCTTTTATCCCGAAGCTTCGGCTTTTGTCTTTAAGCGCTCGAAATCGGATCTTCACGATTCATCAGACTCTCCTGGCTCCAAACACATGCCATAAGGACCAGCAGCAAGCTTTTTTATGCGCGCTAAGGTTAGAGATGAGCGAGTCCCTTTGTATTCATATACCTGGTGCAAGGTATGTTACTATGGCTTGATCAGCCACCATTGCCGCTTCGTCTTCACCTAAGACCCTGACTCATTGCCCCCGGTCACCCAGTAGTATTCTCACGACTCTTATCGGTAAGGTATGCATTTTGAGGTAATCTTGTTCCATGTTGATTGCAATTTGGCCACTATGAGTTTGTAGGAGTGTCGATGCATCCCTTGACCACAACCACCGGTACCTATGCTTCCAGATGCCAAGGAATAAGCAGGCAATGCCTTCGAGAACCCTCTCATTTCATGCAGAGCCAAACAAGAAGACCAAAAAACTAGCTACCCACGGTATTCTATATGGGGAGGATGCCATCGATGCCGCAGTGGGGAGTGCATCACGGCCGGGAGTAGCGGTGGATGTGGTCGATAGGCTCAAGGTCCAAGTACATGCAGTTCTGGGTGAAGGGGTGGAGAAGCTGCAAGGCAGGTGGGAAGATGTCAAGATGAGTAAACGAAGGAAGAAGAAGACCGTGTCACCCGCTCCTTTACCTAGGAAGTCTACTTGATTGAATAGGAGTGCGGGCCCACGAATGACACCAACCAAGTTTCGGTAGTTCGGTACTGACCTTGTAATTGGAAGTGATGTGGATGGACAATCGATCAATGTGGCTTCAGTGGCTGGTCTAGGTATGTGCGTGCCGAAGATAAATTCAAAACCAGTTCAAGTCTGCGAGGCAACGAGTATTTGAGCGTGGCTTGCACTGTGAGCAATGAGGCCGGAGGCGGTCTGACATGATGTGGTGTTGGGATGGTCGCAGAATGTGACATTGTTGTGCCCAATAGTCCGGCTCCGTCTTTCATTATATAGCAAATAGTCTGCCGCGCTCGCCTGCTCATGATGGGGAAGGGGCAGCATCGTAGATGATTTTGATTCTGTTCTTGCCCATGCTCCTAACCTCGAGACGCACGTTGTGGCATTGATGTCTCTGAGCTTGGCCCTGAGCAGGCACTCCATGGCACTTATCAAAACCTGGACCTGGGATCACTCACCCTCAAACAAATGCGCCTCGCGCCTAGCCTAGCCTCGCACCTCACGCCTAGCCTAGCCTCGCACCTCGCGCCTAGCCTAGCCTCGCGCCTCGCGCCTAGCGCCTAGCCTAGCCTCGCGCCTCGCGCCTAGCCTAGCCTCGCGCCTAGCTATAGCCCTATGGCGCCTCGCGCCCTAGCCTAGCCTCCAATACTAGGAAAGTATCCTTTTATAACGGTTTAGCAGTTTTTACAACACTTTACAGCGACATAAAATTATTGTTGTAAACAGCCCTTAGTAATATACATTGTAAAAACGTTAAACGTATATACTACATAAACATATACGTCCTTCCGTATAGTATACGAGCATGGTGTACACTGTTGTAAACTGGACCGTTGTAAATATTCTAAATCCTTGTAAATTCTACCATTATAAGTTACGTATGCCGTTGTAAATATGGACGGTCCTGTTATTGAACCATTGTAAATCGAACTGTTGTAAAAACTTTCTACCGTTATAAATATTTTCACAAATTCAAACTATTATAAATAACAATAAATTAACCCATTACAAACTCCAATATTTTCAATAACATATACCTATTAAAAAGTTTCCCACCCAAATTCAAATCCTTGTAAAAATGTATACCATTTATTTGTAAATATTTTCCCCCAAAATTCAAATCATTGTAGATAATTCAACCCGTTGTAAACTTTGCTGTTGTAAAGAGTTTCTGCCTTTGTAGGTTTCTCCCGCCAAAATTCATACCTATATTAATAGTAAATAGTAAATAGTAAATAGTAAATAGTAAATAGTAAATAGTAAATAGTATATAGTATATAGTAAATAGTAAATAGTAAATAGTAAATAGTAAATAGTAAATAGTAAATAGTAAATAGTAAATAGTAAATATTAATAGTAAATAGTAAATAATAAATAGTAAATATAAATAAATAGTTTGGGCTATTGTAAAGTATTTCAAAATTATCCTATAAAACAAAATTGCCAACATTGCTATATTTACTAGGCAAAAATCCTACAGACTCTACTACAACACTACCATAGTAGTCTCTGTAATTAATTTATAATTGCTAACTTTCAACCATCTCCAATTCATAAGAGGCACGAAAAATACTGACATCAAAGAGGTGTTCATCATTAGATTGAGCCCTACTTAATAGCTTTGTACAATCAAGGCGTTTAATAGACCATTACCTACAATCATGCGGAAGCATTATTCTTACGCATGAAGGAAGCATATGGTTTTAGCATAAAACCATCATCTTCAACAATGTTGTGATAGATAGCCTCCATCACCTTGGCATCGACTCTTCAATTCCATACTACTGCGGCAATCAAGTCGTTCCACATAGTTAAAGCCTTCATCTTCTTCCCATTTGAGTGCTTGTTGTTGAACCATCCGAGGAGGCGGTGTCCACTCTCCTTCCAATATGCATTCAACTCTTGACCATGAACCTAGTTTGGGCCATAGTAGCAATCTCTTTGTGGGGCTCTTACCAAACCTACCTTCATCACAAGCCACAAAGGCCTTTTGGCCTCCATTGCCAAAATGGCGATAAAGGTTTGATCATGTTTGTTGCGGCACCTTACCTTTGGGATGGGGCCACTACCCCATCCCTCTTGTCATTCCTCCTTCAAGAAAATGCGCTGCTCCTCCTTCACAGTTGGGCCTCACCTTCTTGACTCGTCAAAAGGTTCCTAGCTTCCCTCACATTGTTCCTCCAAAACTTAATATTCGAGAAAAGCGCATTACAATGGCATCCATAGTCCAAGGACCGGATATCAATATGCGAATGTTAGATTCACAAGGAGTCTACCCTGGTCTCATCCCAAAAGCTTTGTACCAATGGATTGCAAAAAATCTCATGCTCCGGCAACCTTTGGTCTCTCATGTGCACCCAGGAATTGGTGTCATGCTTGATGAATCCTACAGCCAGCGAAAAAGCAATACAACCATAGTTAGAATCTAACAATGAAACACTAACCACTCAAAGCTTGAAAATCAAGCTCACGAATATTCGAGGCTTGAACAACATGCCTAAATCTTCAAGCTTGAACATGCACGAATATTTGAAGCAGAACAACACATATTCAGCTTGAACACAGATATTGAGGCTTGAACATACGATCTAAACAACGAGCGATGACACACTCCTATGGTACACGGAACTACCCGTAGGAAAAGAAGACGGTGGCACTCAAATCTACTTGTGTAAAAGGAGAACAGAAATTAAATCAACTTACCTGACACAGGACATATATCCTCTTCGGGAATATCATACTCCACATCAAAATTTCTTCAACGCTTCACGGAAGGGCGAAGGACGATCTCGCCGACATCTTACGACGACATCGCCTCACCCATGTCGCACACGGCTTTAACCTCTTGCTCACCGGTCCTCTTCAATACTTGGGAATGGGGTCCTTTGACCTCTGGAAGGAGTGGAGCTTCCTAGGTCCTTCATGAATCTCACATCACAAGGGGAATCGCCGCCATCGACTTGACTATCACACACTTCAAATACCTCATCATAAGGCGAGACATTCGAATGGATGGACACAAGGGTTTTCGGGCATTGTACAGTTAGGCATAGACCCCGAGGCACAAAATCAACATGAGGCATGGTGGGACCAAAACGTGGAATTTGCTGCAGGATCTTGGGAGACACCCTGCATAATGTTTACCGTGGTATTGTGGCGTGACTTTTGCTGATGGCCTAGGCGCGCACAATCCGTGTCGTTGTAGGAAGAAGTCCGTTCCCAAAGGAATGATAGGCCCGTTTACCGCGTTTGGTGATTCTTTCCTTAGCGCTCGTTCGGTCTCGCACACACGCTCTAACTACTCTAGCGTTCACCGTCTCGGTATGGCCAAGCGTTTGAGACCCGTTCGCGTCCGTATCGTTCACGCCATCCCTCACGCATCGGTCCTTTCCTCTCTCCCTCACGCTCTCTTGATCTTAGAAAAAAGCGCGGTTCTGTGATCGGACCTCCTCAAATCGTTCGCGGGCCTCTCGTCCGGGCTCTACACGCCCTCCGGGTTCCTCCGGCTCACACGTTCCGGTCATTCGGTGTCGGACGCGGCTCTCGAACGACACGGATCACCCTTCCACACGCACACACCAGCGTTAAGTCTCACGGGACCTTGATCAATCTCCCGGGCGCCGTGCACCTTTCGGTGACTCGGGACTCACGTTAGCAGAAGACTCACAAGGTGCAGCAGCATCAACACCAAGAAAGATGCTTTACTAGGCTCGGCCCTCTTATCTGCGCCCAAGGTGGCGTCTTTACACCCCTATTACGGCGATAGCCACGGTATACCTAATCGGCCGCCTACCGGCCTATCCCCCTATCTCCTTCCATTGGGGTGGGAAGGTCACAGGCCCGCCTCGGAATGGGTGGTCAATCCCCGTCACAGCGGTTGTGGTGCACCCAATCGGATGATCCGTGGCGGGCCCCTCCTCTCCCGGAATCACAGTCGGGTTGGGCTGGCGGCGGTCGACAGCCGCCCGTTACCACGGCGTCATCCTCCCTGGCCTCCACAGGTCCTTGCGGTGGGGCCACCGCTATCGGCTCCCCTAAGCGTAAGTCGAAGGGGCTCCTCCTTCTTGCGTCGGTCCTCGAGGTCTGTCTCGACTCCACGAACTTGAGTCAAACTAGGTCCCGGCTAGGTCACCTTGTCTCAGGGTCCGGACCTCGGGGTCGGTTATTAGTCGGACTTGGTCGGACTTATTCTGGTCCGGACTTGAGTCGGACTTATTCAGTCCGGACTTGGTCCGGCCTCCCCTCAGGTCCGGACAAAGTCGGACTCACGCCACCGGGTTTCCTCCCTCACGGGACTCCTCAGTGGCTCTCCCTCGAAGTCCTCCCCGATCCTTGACTCGCCGTTGGCCCCTCCTTCCATGGTGAGGTCTCGGGGTGCTTACCTCGATCGCATCGCGCTCCCTCGTTACGCTCCTCGGTTGCTCCTCTCCGCGCTCCGTCATCTCAAGCAGGGGCCACTAGGGTCCCTGTCTTGTCCCCGTGGCCTTCATCTCCTTGAGCCTTCCGGTCCGTCCGTTTCTGACGTCGAGAGGCTTCTCGCCTTGGGGCTCGGCGTGGTAATAGGCAAAATGCAGATCGACTTGTTGGTGCCTCTTCCACGTGTGCGGGCACCGATACTCCCTCGCCATAAGTGTTTGGGCGTCTTTGCCCGGCTTGTTGGGCCACCTCTCCTGCCCGGTTGTGGTGGGCGCGTATCACGCGAGGCTACAAGGCGGCCTCGGTCACCTCCTGCAGTGCCATTGTTGCTCCCCTCGGCTCCGTCGTTTCCTCCATTGACTTACCGCCATAGGCGGCGTTCCCTTCCGCCTTTCTCGGTGGACCCGGCTTCTTTTACGCTTCCGATTGCGCTCCTCCGTTCATTACGGCCTTTAGCTCATGACTCCCTCTCCAGTGATCGGATACCTCCGTCAGCTCGGGACTTCCTCCGGCTCATACAGCAGCAGCGTCCAACTCCTTGGATAGTCGCGATTTTCCTCCGTCTTGAGGCCGGGGGCACTCTGTACATGCTTTCGAGTCGTGGATTCTCTCGTTGAGAATCACTGCTTTCAAGCGCATCTTGGGTTGTAGCTCCGGCGTGTCCTTCTTGTCCTCCATCTGCTGCGCCTCTCCTTCTACCTCCTGCGGTTGTACTCGGAGATCCTCTATCTCCCGTCTTGGCCTTACACTCCATAGCCCTTTGTCGGCCTTGAGTAACCTCATTTTGCTGGCTCTCTCCACGGTTCGATCACGTGCAGTGATCCGGTCGCTCTTCGGCTTGAGCTCCTTCGCCGCCTTTACAGGCCTCGCCCACTTGGCCTGCTCTGGCGGGCCGCCTCCGCGGTCCGAGCTCTCTCTGCTTGTGCCGGGGCCTCTTCCGCCTCTGCTGCGCTTCCCTCTTGCACCAAGGTCCTCCGCCCGCTTGGGCCTCTGAGCTTGCTTGTGTTCGCCTGTGAAGAACCTTAACCAGTCTGCTTGAACCGGGCCTCGCGCTCCGCCACCGGCGTTTCCCTTCCTCGATCCGGCGAGGGACTCCGCCTTTCCTTTGCCCCTCAGGCGCCTTCACTTGCTCTTGGGTTCCACCATCCTCCTCGGGTGGCCTCCACTTCACAGGTCTTCTCCTGTACCACGAGACCCCAAAGCATTCCGTCCATATGTGGCAGGACTGTGTTTCTTCCACGCGGTGAGGCCCCACAAAGTCCGTAGTGGGGCCGGCATTTCTCGATCCGAGGACCTCCATACCTTGATCCGGAGTAAGTCGGTTGGGTTCTCGGACCTAATCGGGACCCTCGGGTCACAGTGGTGGTCAGTCTCACCCTCTTTGGCCCTCTTGGCCTCTAACTCCTTTGTGCCCTCTTTCTCACAGGGCTCGGAGGAGGTGAGGGGTCAGGAGCAAGCTCTTTTGCCCCTTCACAGCCGGGGCAGGACCGGCTCGAGGTGTGCGCGTGACCTCCACTCCTTGGGCCACGTCCCTTTCTGCCCTCCTTAGCCTCTTGACCTCTTGCCACTCGTGGGCGGGGTAAGAATCGGCACCTCCCGAGGTCTTTGCGTTGGTAAGCGGCCGTCTTCCGCCTCTTGGCTCCCTGAGTTCGTCGGGGCTCGGTCGTGGTTGTTGGGCATTGTTACTGCGGTCGGGCCCGCCCTCGGCATCGGCTCCCTCTGTGCTCGGAGGGCACCAAAGGAGGAAGGGAATCGCCTCCCAAACTTCACAGGTGGTGAGGGGTTCGCTCGCGTATGGAGTCAGGAATCCTCGATCGTCCTCCTCCGAGTCAGCTTGGTCTTGAAGGGCGACCCCCACCTCAGGCGCCCTTGCGCTCTACGCGGGGCCTCCGGCCCCTTCCGGGCGCCCTCAAGCTCTCCCTCCTTGAGCTCGAAATGTCCCCATACATGAATCGGTATGGGGTCGGCGATAAGGCTTCTCGCTCCTTAGCTTCGTGCCTCTGGACAGGCGAAGATAATCCTTCCCAGTCCGCTCTCTTCCCATTGGGCGCGAGAATACCAGGTTATCACCAAGGTGATCCACCTTGGTGGCGAGTTCAATGGACAATGATCCGGGCTACCGCCCTTACTCGTATCCGGCGGATCGGATATCAACCATCCGTTGGTTGTCATGCGTTCGAGCCTCGGCCGCGTGGCGGCCCTATCTTCCCGCCTTAAGGGGCTCGCGCCCCTTCTTCCTCCTTGGGCGGTTGTAGGCCATCCTCGGGACCTCAAGGTCCGCCTCGGGTCCTCCGGAGGTTCTTGGATCGGACCTCCTTGTTGATCGCCTTGACATCTTCGGGCAAACTCCGGACTAGAGTAGCGTTGTCAAAGGTCCGGACCATTTGGAACACGTCCGGATACTCCTGCACCAATTCCTGCTTCCTCCGGCCGGGGCCGAAGTCCGGATAGCGCGGGTCACAATGTTGCGCTCCACGAGGTCCATGGCTCCCAGTTTCCGGCTTTTGGGTGCCATTGCTTCTCCTCCTCTTGTTCTTTGTAGGCTGCTGGCGAGGTCCGGCAGCGATGTTCCTCCTTCGCCCGCGTTGCTCCAACCTTGCGGTGCGCGCTCTAAGTGGCGCCCAATAGCGCGAGCGGATTGCGGGCGCAAGGGGATGAGGATTGCAGGCTGCGTGAGACCTCCCTCCTTGGCGCTTGTGGAAAGTAGCTGGCGGAAGGCGCCTCTTCGTTGTCTAGCGCGAGGTGCATGGCTTACTCGACCCTCGCTTCGCTTACTCGGCCACCGCCGCGCGGCCAGGCGTGAATACTATGCGGCCTGCAGCAGGTTACGGTCTGGCCTCTGCATGCCCGACCTCCACTCGGGGCCGTCCACGTGGCGCCGCCTCGTCATCCTCACGCCTCGCTCCTGGGTTACTTTCACTGGCGTACTTATCCTATTTTGACACTGGGTGGGTTCGGACTTATCCGTTACTCGGCGTGGGAGCTTGCCATAGTGTCGGGGTCCGTTGTTCACTCCAGTCGGAGTATACTCGAGCCTCGTCCGGCGCTACCCCAATTTATTCCTCCTTTTAGCCTTATTTATCCTTCAATCCTAAAAACAAACCCTACTTATTTTAACTCCTGCAGTGCATAGCCCACAGTATCCTGACTGCCTGCAGCATCCCATCTCCACCAGCTGAGGGCATCTGATTACATGCTTGTTTGGATATCTCGCCATGAAGAGGATACCTGGCCATCTCAATGACCCACTCTGGCATTTCCTTCAATTTCTCACCCCTAGATGCGTGTTCAGGCTTCAATTTTGATCGAGGCACCTCATGGTACGGCGATTGTGGCACCCTGGACACCTCTGAGTCTTGTCCAGATGTTGGCAGCAGCGATGCAAGGGGCTCACGTCTACATCTCACTTGCCTCATCACGGCCTGCATCTCGCCAGGGACAGCAGATGTCGTGAAAATCGACATGGGGGCACTTCCCCCGCAAACGCAGCCAGGAGTTCGTCCATCCCCATGCGCCGAAGTGACGGCTGATGCAATCCCATCCCACTGTCTTGCAGCCCTCCCAGAACACGGCGCACTGCGGCGGCGCCATCCCATCCCCACGCCACGGGTGCGGCCGACGCCCATCTCTTTGCTTGGCCCTTTGCCCCTACCACGTGACCTGCCACGAGAAGATTCCCTTGCCCCTTTCCCACGCGCCCCACGTCCAGGGTCCTCCTCCTCTACCACCCTGCACGGTCCTGAATGATTTCTTGCTAAAGATACATAGGGAGACTTCCCACACTTGCCTCATCCTCGCACAATACTGCTAGTGCATTCGACGGCATATTGGCTCTCGGAATCTGCATCAGATAGCTCTTTCTCGAGAACGTGAGTTGCCTCCATCCTTCTGGATTTGAGCTTGCTCCATTTCTCCCTCAAGCGGCGCACCCAACATTGCTTTTGCACCCAACAAGTTCACCGCTATTCACACCTTGTGAGTCCTCGAGCCCCATACCACCGCGTACGCAGCGCTGGCGTCTCCACATGTGAGCTGTTGTTGCCAAGCATAATGTCACATGTTGCCTCGCTTGAAATATCGGCTTCTGTGTTTGGGCATCCGAACATGAGCGAGTAGCAGATTGCGGCAAAGACACAAATCAAGATATGCAGCCATGCCTGAGAAGCAAGCAAAAAGCAACAGACAAAGGTGGAGTATTGTGTTGTAGTTCTGTCTCCTGTACCTTGACCTCACTGTACAATGTCGCGACTATCCGCGCTGTAAAACCCGGGTCAGATGCGCTATGAAGTGGCTGCTGTAAACCTAAAGGCAAAGACGTATCGATTAGGAAGACGGGGTAACGGCTACCTGGCCACGGGCGGGAATGCAACCGAGGTACTAGACCCCGCTCAAAGCTTTGGCGGGAAAGGACGGGCTCGGAACGCAGTTAAGTTTTAGCTGTCGGTTTTGTACAATGGTGGCAGCCGGAGAGCTCCCGTGAAAAAACGCGTTGCTAGCATATACAGTACAAAGTATGAGAAGCATTCAGTCTGTTGCTTGCAGGAATGCCAACACTGGCAACACAATTTTGTTTCCGTCTGACATCTTGAAAACACGGAAAGGCAAAAGGCTCGGAAAGGCAGAAAGGCTTAGGAAAACAGAATGGCTCGGAAAACCTGTAGAATGGCTCGGGAAAGGCATGAGGCAACCTTTAGTCACAGTTTAATGATGGCTTTATTGCAACAATGAGACTCGTAAGTTTCCGACTGGCAATTGCCAGTCGGAAACTTACGAGTCTTCCTAGCCAAGTTTGCTGCAGCCTGTTTGTTTCCATCTGAACCACAAGAGAAAAGTAAACACGTGCAAATTGTAACGGCTGAGTATCCTGACCAAGGTAGATTGCGAAATCCTAAAAAAGTATAGCACATCACCATCACTGGTGCGGTTTCGTTTGGTCTACTCGTGATTAATTTAATTTAGCCAGCGCTCCAAGAACACAAAGTCTGCAAGGCATAATTCTAGCAAATCAAGCCTCACGGCAGAACTTTGATAAGATTGCGGAAGAGCGGAGTGCAAGTCGTTCGATTAAGGTCCTCCACACTCCAGACAGAGGAATCACCACGCCTCCTCGCGAGAGCTCCAAGTTCAGTGGGAATCACCACGCCTCCTGGTGACAGCATTCCAAGGTTTTTAGAGGCGCGAGCTCGCGCCTCGCGCCTAGCCTAGCCTCGCGCCTCGCACCTAGCCTAGCCTCGCGCCTCGCGCCTCGCGCCTCGCGCCTAGATCTGAGGCCCTAGACCCCATATATCTAAGCCGACACATTTTCTAGTACAACCCAGAGAAACATGTCGACCCATGGCCCCAACAGTCCCCGAAGCTGTAAGGTCACTTGTCCTCATGACAATGCGGGACCTATCCCTTGGTGAGGCTACTACAGATAAGGTAGTTTCTCAGATTTGTAAAGGCTGAAATCAATTAAAACTTACAATAGACAGTGAATATTCCCCGAGTGCGCACTGTGACCTATCTCGTGAGGATGATATTGGGGCCGAGGTATGTTAACCCCAAAATGTTGAAGGGGGTTTTCCCTTGTTTTGAGGGAATTACTGTTTATAAGTAATAAGTAATTGAGGAAACACCCCTTCCATATGTTCTTGCACTGTAACTAGTTGGTGATCCTAGTCAGGAAGGGAGGGAGGGTGCTAGCTAAAGCCTATAGCTACGTGGCACCGAATTCGAAGCTGGGTATGGAGCTGGTCCGGAACAAGACGTTGGTGAAGATTTGGAGTCTACCACGTGGGGCGAGCTTTTCACCTCCTTCTCTATCCTCGATCGCAGACTGATGGCCATCCTATAGGAGCTGTACATGTGGAAGTGCATAAAAACAAGCTTGGCACATATGAGAAGATTATCATTCCTGACCTAGTGAAGGCGAGTGTCAGAAGATGAGGCCTGCAGATGGCGTAACATCCTCGTGGTGTCATGGAAGGCATTGAGGAGATACCAAATTAGAACCCTTTTTGCAGCAGGACCTAGATGACTCTTCCTCGAATGCCAATTTGGAGGCAGTGCAAGTGCTGAGAGCTGCCTTGCTAGCTTCAATTGAATCAGTGGTTGCTGCTGATAACTCAATTTGTGTAGGGTGTTGTGTGGATTCGGAAGGTGCCCGCAGATCTGAAGAATTGGTGAAAGCTCTGTTGGTTGCGGGCTCATCATAGGTACGTAGTCAAATGACAGACTTGCAACATACAAAAACTTGAAGATGAAAGAAGGAGAATCCATTGAAAAACACGACTACCTTCGGATCCCTAAGTCTCCAAGTTTGAAAGTCTGCCGAGGATAGTGTGAAGGACCAGCTCTCATTCATTTCATGATGTCACTCCACGAATCTTGGGCACATTTTGACCTCATTCAACACCTCTACAAAACTACGGAAGATTGCCCAGTGCGGTGTTGATCTCCCAAAACAACATTTGCGTGGTGGGAGCTCTTCTTCGTGAAGAAGTCACAAGAGGACAATTCAAACGTCGTCCGTAAACAGCAAGCTTTGTACACTAACAACAAAGGAAAGGGCAAGAAGCCCAACTTGAGGTAGACAAAATACCTCGGTGCTAGTAGCTCAAGGAGCCTCTACACCAAGAAGCCCAAGAAGGCTGGAAAGTGCCACGTGCCAAATTCCGAGGCCATTGGGAGTCCGAGTGTCGAAAAAAGCGGTCAGTACCTGAGGAGGGCAACTCCACTTCGAGACACATGTTGTGGTGACTAACAAGGCTGGCTGCACCCCTCACGTAGGGACCAGGAGTTTTCCTACCCTCTTGCTAACCCCATGCTCCAAATACTCAATTGGTTTGCACCATTTCCATATTTCGTAATGGTATCGAGCAATGCTAGGTGCGATTGCATTCACAAGAATGCACATTAAATTGTGCACATGTTGATGTGCATAAATGTTCTTTGTGTTTGTTTCTTGATTAGAAATTAGTTTCTAATAAGAAATCAAGAAAATGTTTGAGAAACCTTTTGTAGCTATTTTTTTGATTTGTTAATAGAAATTTTGCATTTCTAGGAGCCGTTCTAAGCGCATCTCGATTGTTGCAAAGCAATCATCATCGACACGCTAGAACGATGCAAATATCTTTATAAAATCATATAAAATTACAATATGTTTCTTGGAATTTTCCAAAACACAGAATTCGCCAAATGAATGGCCGATCCTCGGGCAGGCGGAGGCTGGATGGCGCCAAATACAACATGGTGCAAGAGAACGCGTGAGAAGAACTCTGCGATCTTCACCATCGCGCGCCCCTCGAGGACTCCACAATCTCCCAAATGTGCAACCGCCATTGTTGGTAGCGCAATCCTCGGGTTTCCTAACCACAAGCGTAGCACCACATACCATCACACATTTAAGTTCTAGACTAGAATCACAATGACATGTAGATGACGTTTTGAAACATAAGTCGAAAGCTTGTCTTTCGAGGACTTACAATCGTTCTTTGGATCAGTTGGTCACTTGGATTCAAATTGCTTGCTTTGTTGAGGCTGCTCTTCTTGCTAACCACGCAATCGGAGGGACACTTGTAAGCATGCTACAAAAACTAACAAGCATCACAAATTTGAGAATCCAAACTCGTGTCCATCCATGACCTATTCCTTTAATCGGAGATTAGGAAACACAACATAAGGGAAAAGGTAGATAGGAGTTGGTCAATTTGCAGGTGACCAACGATCGAACCCATCTTACCTCAGAAAGCTGCATTTGCAGCCCATCCTGATACGCGTGCATCATCACTCTTCTCGAATCCTCACACTGTTAGCTTGCACAGTCACAGTGCATTAGAAATTCATCCATAAAATCCTCCGTGAGGGGACTAACATCCTAAACATGGGTGACTCTAATTTAGCGGGAGGATTCAAAGAGAAGGATAGATTCATGAGATTATGACATCTGGGTACTTAGAATGCGTGGTGCCCTTCAAAACAAGCGAGTGGCCTTGGGTTCATGGGACGTCAAAGTCTCCCAGATGGCACCCCTCCGATCAGGCACTTGATGCTTGGACCACAAAGGATGAGGGCAGTTCCTCCTACGGAGTGGTCTCGGCCCGACATGTTGAGACAGACCTCAGTTCAAAACCTCATATTTGGACGGCTCCAAAGTCTATTTTTGGGCGATGACACAAGTCAAATGACAGACTTGCAACATACAAAAACTTGAAGATGAAAGAAGGAGAATCCATTGAAAACACGACTACCTTCGGATCCCTAAGTCTCCAAGTTTGAAAGTCTGCCGAGGATAGTGTGAAGGACCAGCTCTCATTCATTTCATGATGTCACTCCACGAATCTTGGGCACATTTTGACCTCATTCAACACCTCTACAAAAACTACGGAAGATTGCCCAGTGCGGTGTTGATCTCCCAAAACAACATTTGCGAATTAGTGGGAGCTCTTCTTCGTGAAGAAGTCACAAGAGGACAATTCAAACGTCGTCCGTAAACAGCAAGCTTTGTACACTAACAACAAAGGAAAGGCAAGAAGCCCAACTTGAGGTAGACAAAATACCTCGGTGCTAGTAGCTCAAGGAGCCTCTACACCAAGAAGCCAAGAAGGCTGGAAAGTGCCACCGTGCCAAATTCCAGGCCATTGGGAGTCTGAGTGTCGAAAGAAGCAGTCCGGAGTACCTCGCAAGGAGGGCAACTCCACTTCTCAGACACATGTTGTGGTGACTAACAAGGCTACCGCAGCCCTCACTGTAGGGACCAGGAGTTTTCCTACCCTCTTGCTAACCCCACATGCTTGTCTCGCAAATACTCAAGGCAAACCCATACAGAGTGGTTCCTTGATACAGTAACAAGACATCTGCTTTTAAGTTCATTCGTACATACAAAGTTAGTTCACAATGATTTGTTTACCTAGGTGATTTATAGTAGGCTTGCGTGCTCGGTGTTGGCACTGTTACCGTCCCTTCGTGCATCACACTCTTGCTTACGATGTGTATCATGTGCCCGAAATGACAAGAAACTTGATTGTTAGAAGGTTGAACATGGATAATCAAAGTCACATCCTCTTCACTCCGGCTGAATGTAGGATTATAGATGCTTTTGATCATCGCAAAATCCTAGCCTATGGATCATCCGACCATGATCTCTTTAGACTACACCACATGCCAAGGCTAGCCTAGCTTCAAGGTCGCTCGAGAGCAAAGCAAGAAGAACAAGCTAGGTTATGGCATGCACGCTTAGGTCACCCTCACAACAAAGTTGCAAAAACTAGCTAGTGACTGTGACTGATGGTAAAATTGGCGCTTGCCATCCTTACCTCTCCGTGAAGCCTGTGCTGTCCAAACGTCATCAAGCAGCCTTCAAGAACAAGACTCCTCACGAGCTTCCAAGTGCTTGAACTTGTGCACATCGACATATGTGGGCCACTCTCGCCCTCAAGGTGGTGGCCGATACTTCCTTACATTTGACAAGACGAGATTTGTCATGGCTTACATCTTGAAAGCTAAAAGTGAATGCTTCTCTCGCTCAAAGACTACATGAAACTTGCAGAGATGGACAGGAAAATCACCGAAAGTCCTACGCCCGCATAATGGTGGAGAATTCACATCTAACGAATTCCGCACTCACCGCAAGGACCGAAGGATAGGCGTACAACTTACGTTGTTGCCGCAGCACGTGGCGCCGAGCGCTTGAATGACACCCAGCAGAGATGGTCTCCTCTATGCTCACCAAGCCTCCCACCATCTCATCGGGTCAAGCCCTGAGTTTGTATGTAAGCTGAATAATCTCAGATTGGATGCATCGCCGCCATCCCTAAGGCGCTTTAACAACCGTTAGCTGCTAAGGCCAAGAAGTACCTCATGATAGGATACATCAAGGTATAAAAGCTTATGATGACGCACTTTAACAAGGTGGTCTATGCACGGAGTGTGACCTTTGATGAAGGTCGAACTTGGCGACAAGTGGGAGCTACTCCCCACAGAGGACTTGATCTTTCCGCCTTTGCCCCGACGCCACTGCTTTTCGATGATTCCGCTCTTGCGGAGATTGCTCCCGCAGGGGGAAGAATAACAAGAAAATGATGCTCATGAGCAAGGAGATGAACCCGAAAAATTTTGGTCGAACATTTGCAAAGTAAGAACCTCCTCCAGCCTGCGTAACCTCAACCAACGTGACCTTTTACCCGATCCACTGACTCGATCCACATTGAGGAGGATGAGGTCAAGATGCTCATCTTCGACATGAGAGGTTGAACTTTGAGATTCAATCTCAAGCCCACCACAACCCCGAGCCCGTTATCCCTGCAAGAGATAGACGGCACCAGACATTACCACCATGTGGACTTTAGAAACTAATACCAATGCAGCCACTGGATCCTATCGAACCTCAATCCTACGAAGAAGCTCTTGGCACAATCGATGTTGCAGAGTGGAAAGGCAATTCAATTAGAATATGATTCACTGATCAAAATGGAACATGGGAACTAGCTAAGTTACCTCGGACGTAAGGTGGTGTTGCAAGTAGGTCTTCAAATAGAAGGTAAAGGCGATGGAAGCTTTGATAGGTACAAAGCACGACTTGTAGCTCGTGGCTTTGCAAGTGCCCCAGTCTCGATTATCAAACATATGCTCTGTGATGAAGCCGGGCCACCTTTCGTTAACTGCTGGCAAAAGACATCAAGACTACGAGTTAGACATGTTTGATGTAAAGACCGCATTTTACATGGCAAGTTGGACACCAAATCATGCAGAACTGTGATACGTAAGTAAAAGGCAAGGAAGATCATGTCTTGCGCTAATAAAACCCTCTATGGCTCAAGCAATCAGCATTAGAGTGGAATTCCGGATGAAGAATCATGGCACTTGGATTCGTGAAATGTGTTTTGCAGTTAAAGAACCTCAATGTTTATGATCCGTGATTAGCTATCTCGCAGTTGTATGTTGATGATTTGATTCTATCCTCGCAATAGCCCCACATTCATCACCAAAGTTAACAAGTCGCTATCTACCAAGTTTGAAATGACTAACCTTGGAGCACTTCGTGAGCCTCGGAACTTATTCAGAGGGATAGAAAAATGATCTATATCTCTCACATACCGACACTGTTAGAATGTCTTTCTTGGCTTGAAGGATGCAAATCCAACAAGCGACTCCACCGCCATCCGACTGAAATTTAAAGTCCATGTGTCCTAAACCAAAAAGGACATAGAAGATCAGGGCTATGCACTCTGGGAGTTAAGAAACAAGTAGGGTTTGTTTTTTGGATTGAAGGATAAATAAGGCGAAAAGGAGGAATAAATTGGGGTAGCGCCGACGAGGCTCGAGTATACTCCGACTGAGTGAACAACGGACCCCAGACCACTATGGCAAGCTCCCGACTACGCCGAGTAACGGATAAGTCCGAACCCACCCAGTGTCAAAATAGGATAAGTACGCCAGGAAAGTAACCTAGGAGCGAGGCGTGAGGATGACGAGGCGGCGCCACGGACGGCCCCGAGTGGAGGTCGGGCATGCAGAGGTCAGACCGTAACTTGCCGAGGCAGAGTATTGTATTCACGCCCGCGGCCGCGGCGAAGGCCGCAGCGGGCGTAGGGTCGAGTGCATGCACTGGCGCATGGACAACGAAGAGGCGCCTTCCGCCAGAAGCTTTCCACAAGCGGCCAAGGAGGGAGGTCATGGCCGCAGCCTCCGCAATCCTCAGCCCCTTGCGCCCGCAATCTCCGGGCGCCATCTTTTGGGCGCCCTTTAGAGCGTGCCATGGTTGGAGCAACAACGCGCGAAGGAGGAACATCGTGCCGACTCGCCGCCAGCCTACAACAAGAGGAGGAGAAGCAATGGCACCCAAAAGCCGCGGAAGTCTGGGAGCCATGGACCGTGGAGCGCAACATTGTGACCCGCTATCCGGACTTCGGGCCCGGCCGGAGGAAGGGAATTGGTGCAGAGTGGCATCCGGACGTGTTCCAAATGGTCTCGACCTTTGACACTAGTCCGGAGTTTGCCCGAAGATGCCGGCGATCAACAAGGAGGTCCGATCCAAGAACCTCCGGAGGACTGAGGCGATGGACCTTGAGGTCCCGAGGATGGCCTACAACCGCCTCAAGGAGGAAGAAGGGCGGTGCCGAGCCCCTTAAGGCGAAGGGAAGATAGGGCCACGCGATGCCGAGGCTCGAACGCAGGGACAACCAACGGATGGTTGATATCCGATCCGCCGGATACCGAGTAAGGGCGGTAGCCCGATCATTGTCCATTGAACTCGCCACCAAGGTGGATCACCTTGGTGATAACCTGGTATTCTCGCATGCGCCCAATGGGAAGAGAGCGACTGGGAAGGATTATCTTCGCCCGCCTGTGAGGCACGCAAGCTAAGGAGCGAGAAGCCTCGCCATCGGGCCGACCCCATACCGATTCATGTATGGGGACATTTCGAGCTCTAAGGAGGGAGAGCTTGAGCGGGCGCCTAAGGGGCCGGAGGCCCCGCTGGCAGAGCGTGCAAGGGCGCCTGAGGTGGGGGTCGCCCTTCAAGACCAAGGACTGGAGGAGGACGATCGAGGATTCCGACTCCATACGCCGGAGCGAACCCCTCACCACCTGTGGAAGTTTGGGAGGCGATTCCCTTCCTCCTTTTGGTGCCCTCCGAGCAGCAAGACAGAGGGAGCTGGCGGAGGGCGCTCCCACGCAACAATGCCAACAACCACGACGGCCGAGCCCCGACGAACTCAACGGGAGCCAAGAGGCGGAAGACGGTGCCGCTTACCAACGCAAAGACCTCGAAGGTGCCGACTTACCCCCGCCCACGAGTGGCAAGAGGTCAAGAGGCGGTAAGGAGGGCAGAAGGGACGTGGCCCAAGGAGCAGGAGGTCACCGCGCAGCCCCACCTCGAGGCCCCTGCCCCGGCTGTGAAGGGGCAAAAGAGCTTGCTCCCGACCCCTCACCTCCTCCGAGCCCTGTGAGAAAGAGGGCACAAAGGAGTTAGAGGCCAAGAGGGCCAAGAGGGTGAGACTGACTCACCACTCAGACCCGAGGGTCCCGATTAGGTCCGAGAACCCACCGACTTCCCGGATCATATGGAGGTCCTTGGCGGACGAGAAATGCCGGCTCCCACTACGGACTTTGTGGGGCCTCACGCGGCCGTGGAAGAAACACGGCGAAGTCCTGCTACATGGACGGAATGCTTTGGGGTCTCGTGGTACAGAGAAGACCTGGAAGTGGAGGCCACCCGAGGAGGATGGTGGAACCCAAGAGCAAGTGAAGGCGCCAGGGGCAAAGGAAAGGCGGAGTCCTCGCCTGATCGAGGAAGGGAAACGCTGGCGAGCGCGAGGCCCGGCGGTTCACAGATCGGGTTAAGGTTTCACCGGCAAATCAAGCAAGCCTGGGAGGCCCAAGCGGGCGGAGGACCTTGCAGCGGAGGGAAGCGCAGGAGGCGGAAGAGGCCCGGCACAAGAGAGAGCTGGACCGGAGGCGGCCCAGAGAGCGCCAAGTGGGCGAGGCCTGTAAAGGCGGCGAAGAGGGGTCGCAAGAAGAGCGACCGGATCACTACAGACGGATCGGAACCGTGGAGAGAGTAGAAAATGAGGCTAAGGGCCGACAAAGGCCATGGAGGAGTAAGGGCCAGACTGGAGATAGGATCTCCGAGTACACCGCAGGAGGTAGAGGAGAGGCGCAGATGGAGGACAAGGACACGCCGAGCTACAACCCAAGATGCGTAAAGCAGTGATTCTCAACGAGAGAATCCACGACGAGCACGAAATAGAGTGCCCGGCTCAAGACGGAGGAAAATCGGCATCATCCAAGGAGTTGGACGCTGCTGCCATGTATGAGCCGGAGGAAGTCCGAGCCTGGACGGAGGTATCCGACCGCCTGAGAGGGAGCCGCGAGCTAAAGGCCGTAATGAACGGAGGAGCGCGAGCACGGAAGCGTAAAAGCCGCCGTCCAAAAAAGGCGGAAGGGAACGCCGCGCTATGGCGGTAAGGCAATGGAGAGGAAACGACGGAGGAAGTGGAGCAACAGGCAGCAGGAGGTGACCGAGGCCGCTAGCCTCGCGTGATACACCGGCCCACCACAACAGAGAGGTGGCCCAACAAGCCGGGCAAAGACGCCCTCCCTAACACTTATGGCGAGGGAGTATCGGTGCCCGCACACGTGGAAGAGGCAATTCAACAAGTCGATCGACTTTGCCTATTACCACCGAGCTCCCAAGAGAAGCCTCGACTCACGAAACGGACGGCCCCCGGAAGGCTCAAGGAGATGAAGGCCAGGGACAAAGACAGGACCCTAGTGGCCCCTGCTTGAGATGACGGAGCGGAGAGGAGCAGGAGGAGAACGAGGAGCGCGATGCGATCGAGGTAAGCACCCCGCACCTCACCATGGAAGGAGGCCAAGGAGTCACTGCGATCGAATGGAGGACTTGAGGGAGAGCCACTGAGGAGTCCCGTGAGGGAGGAAACCTGGGCGGAGTCCGGACTTTGTCCGGACTGAGGGAGGCCGGACCTCAAGTCCGGACTCGAATAAGTCCGACTCAAGTCCCAGAATAAGTCCGACTCAAGTCCGGACCGAATGTCCGACCCCGAGGTCCGGACCCCTGACAAGGTCGGACCTCGACCTGAAGCCGGACTCAAGTTCGAGTCGAGACAGACCTCGAGGACCGGATCACGAAGAAGGAGGAGCCCCTTCGACTTACGCTTAGGGGAGCCGAGAGGTGGCCCAACAAGCCGGGCAAAGACGCCCAACACACTTATGGCGAGGGAGTATCGGCGCACACGTGGAAGAGGCAATTCCAACAAGTCGATCACTTTGCCTATTACCACGCCGAGCCCTCAAGGCGAGAAGCCTCGACGCCGAAACTGACGGCCCCTCGGAAGGCTCAAGGAGATGAAGGCCACGGGATGACAGGACCCTAGTGGCCCCTGCTTGAGATGACGGAGCGCGGAGAGGAGCAAATGAGGAGGTAACGAGGAGCGGATGCGATCGAGGTAAGCACCCCGCACCTCACCATGGAAGGAGGGCCAACGGCGAGTACCGGGCGATCGGGAATGGAGGACTTCGAGGGAGAGCCACGAGGAGTCCCGTGAGGGAGGAAACCTGGTGTGAGTCCGGACTTTGTCCGGACCCTGAGGGGAGGGACCAAGTCCGGACCAATAAGTCCGACTCAAGTCCGGACCAATAAGTCCGACCAAGTCCGACCTGAATAACCGACCGAGGTCCGGACCCTGCAGACAAGGTCGGACCTAGCCACGGACCTGTGAATAAGCCGACAAGTTCGTGAGAGAGACCCCGAGGACCGCAAGAAGGAGGAGCCCCTTCGACTTACGCTTAGGGGAGCCGATAGGGGTGGCCCCACCGGGCGAAGGACCTGGGAGGCCGTGGAGGATGACGCCGTGGTAACGGCGGTCGATCACCCGCAGAGCCCAACCCGGCTGTGATTCCGGGAGAGGAGGGGCCCGCCACGGATCATCCGATTGCGCACCACAACCGCTGTGACGGGGATTGACCACCCATTCCGAGGGGGCCTGTGACCTTCCCACTACGGCAAGGAGATAGGGGGAAATAGGGGTAGGCGTCGATTAGGGTATACCGAGCTATCACCGTAATAGGGGTGTAATAAAGACGCCACCTTGGGCGCAGATAAGAGGGCCGAGGTCGCCTAGTAAAGCATCTTTCTCTTGGTGTTGATGCCGCTCTGCACCTTTGTGAGTCTTCTTGCTAACGTGAGTCCCGAGTCACCGAAAGGTGCAGCCCGGGAGATTGATCAAGGTCCCGTGACGACTTAACGCTGTGGTGTGTGCGTGGAAGGGTGATCCGACTGCTCCCGAGTCCGCACCGAACGACTGAACGTGGAGCCGGAGGAACTCCGGAGGGCGTGTAGAGCCCGGACGAGAGGCCCGCGAACGACGAGGAGGTCCGGATCGAATCGCGCCTTTTTCTAAGATCAAGAGTGTAGCGTGAGGAGAGAGGAAAGGACCGATGCGTGAGGATGGTGAACGATACGGACGAACGGGTCTAAACGCTTGGCCATACCGGCCCAGACGGTGAACGCGAGTGAGTAGGGAGTATGAGACCGAACGAGCGCTAAGGACGAAGAATCACCAAACGCTAAACGGGCCTATCATTCCCTTTGGGAACGGACTTCTTCCTACAACGGGATTGTGGCGCTACCGCCATCAAGAAAAGTCACGCCACATTTTTGGCGCTGCTGGGGAATGAAATCGGTCTGGTGCCGCAGCGCGCCCTTAGGAAGAGAAGGTAAGTGAATGCGTCGGTCGAGCGACTCACCAAGAGTGAACTGGGAGGATCGGACGTGGTCACCTCGCTCCTCCGAGCCGTGAGAGGGAGAGACGCCAAACCCAACGAGAGCACCGCCGATCGAGGAGGGAGAACGTGTCGAATTGACCAAGACGAGTACGGGTACAAGGGACGCCAACGGAAGAAGGTAGGACAGCCACGCCTAACCCATGGCGGCAGCATGGCCCCTACCGACCAAACAAGCATCTATATTCGGAGGAAGAAGGAGCGGATGCGAGACCTTTGTGGAGGACTTCATGTCCAAAGCCAACTTCAACGGAGAGGGAGTCGACGCAGCCATCCAAATTTTCCAAGGGGTTCTCCGAGGACACCGCTCAATGGTATCGGAGAAAGTACCGACCACGGAGAATGCCCCACCCGCCTCGCTTGAAGCTTTGAAAATGCCTTCTTAGAACGGTTTCGAGGGATCGACCAGAGGGGTATGTATTATCAAAGTTGGAAAATCAAGCGAGGAAGAAGGAGAAGCCGGGCTCAGACATCGAGCGGTTCTATGCCCGAGGGATCGATCCAACCCATACCACGATGCAAGCGACGGTGGTTCGCGCGGTCTAGCCAAACCCATGCACGCCGCCGAGAAGGACGTGGGCAAGAGCGGCCGAAAACTACGAGGAATCGCTACATCGAGGATAAAGAAATCCAAGGAGGCAAGAAGAAGAAGAAGAAACGGGTTCGACCGAGGAGGAAGAGTCTTGAGGAGGAGGAAGACCAATCGAGGTGTCTTCGGAGGAGGTCCGGAAGAACCGCGGCTTTTCTAAGATCAAGAGTGTAGCGTGAGAGAGAGAGGAAAGGACGATGCGTGAGGATGCGTGAACGATACGGACGCGAACGGGTCTCAAACGCTTGGCCATACCGGCCCAGACGAACGTTGTGAGTAGTTAGGAGTATGTGTGTTGAGACCGAACGAGCGCTAAGGACGGTAAGAATCACCAAACGCAGAACGGGCCTATCATTCCCTTTGGGAACGGACTTCTTCCTACAACGACACGGATTGTGCGCCTACCGCCATCAAGAAAAGTCACGCCACATTTTGGCGCTGCGGGAATGAAATCGGTCTGCAGGCCGCAGTGCGCCCTTAGGAAGAGAAGGTAAGTGAATGGCGAGCGACGGCCAAGAGTGAACCGTCGGAGGATCGGACGTCACCTCGGTCCGAGCCGTGAGAGGGAGAGACGCCAAACCCAACGAGAGCACCGCCGATCGAGGAGGGAGAACGTGGTCGTTTTGACCAAGACGAGTACGGGTAAGGGACGCCAACGGAAGAAGGTAGGACAGCCACGCCTAACCCAATCGATGGCGCACCCATGGCCCCTACCTCGACCAAACAAGCGCTCCATATTCGAGGAAGAAGGAGCGGATGCGAGACCTTTGTGGAGGACTTCGTGTCCAAAGCCAACTTCAACGGAGAGGGAGTCGACGCCACATCCATTTTCCAAGGGGTTCTCCGAGGACACCGCTCAATGGTATCGGAGAAAGTACCGACCACCGGAGAATGCCCCACCCGCCTGCTTGAAGCTTTGAAAATGCCTTCTTAGAACGGTTTCGAGGATCACCGTGAGGGGTATGTATTATCAAAGTTGGAAAATCAAGCGAGGGAAGGAGAAGCCGGGCTCAGACATCGAGCGGTTCTATGCCCGAGGGATCGGCATCCAACCCATACCACGATGCAAGCGCAGACGGGTTCGGCCGGTCTAGCCAAACCCATGGCTGTGCACGCCCCGCCGAGAAGGACGTGGCAAGGCGGTCGAGCGCCAAAACTACGAGGAATCGCTACATCGAGGATAAAGAAATCCAAGGAGGCAAGAAGAAGAAGAAGAAACGGGTTCGGGATCGAGGAGGAAGAGTCTTCGAGGAGGAGGAAGACCAATGAGGTGTCTTCGAGGAGGAGCAGTCCAAGAAGAGACGGAGGTCTCTAGCGAGGAAGAGTATCCCGCAAGAAGAAGAGCAAGAAGGCCCCGCTAAAAAGAAGTGGTAAGAAGGAGGTGGTGACACCAAGACCGTCCGAGAAGCTCCGCCGACCCGACTCCCTCAAAGGAGGTAGCAGTCCGCGGGAGGACCCGGAAAAGTGATAAAGAGAGTAGAGGACCGCGATAAACTGTTAAGGACCGAGCGCGGAAAACACCGACTACGCGAACGTGTGCCAAGAACACGGCCATTCAAGTCCAACCGCCTCAAGGCCGGCATCAAGTGGACTACGAATACGAGGAGGAGGCCGAGGAGCAATGGGAAGAGGCCTATCGTGCATGTGAAGCCCCTCCGGGCCGCGATATCCCAAAACCATGTATCCGCCAACCGGAGGTCCACAATACAACGGGCCCCACCGATGCAAAGACCGCATGGGAGCCCCTTCGTATCCTCCGACGGCCGTGGTCTGGAACGGGAATCTCGCCATTACTCCAACGCGTGTCCGCACTCAACGAGGTGGTAATGGGGACTTCGAGCGTGGTGGCGATCGCAAGGTGCATATGACAGCAAGACGCTATGTCCCAACCCCGCACAAGGACGACGATATGCCACACCAAGCGGAGAACTCGACCACCAACGCCACCTCCTAAGATCACACGGCAAGTCAAGATGCTGGTGAGGGAAGAGATTCCCAGGTACGCGAGATGGAAAAGAACAAGAAGGTACGTGGGGTGTCGAAAGGAAGGGAGTCGTGGAAATCTTGAGGTGTCTACTGTGAGTCAAGGAAGGAGCGACGAGAAAGGCGCCATGAAGAAGAACAAGATCGAGGAAGCGCCACGACGCCGAGGAAGGCAATCAAACCAAATGCAGAGGATCCGACCGATGAAGGAGGGCTGGACGGCAGCTCACGGGAGGGATTACCCAAGGAAGTTCTCCGCAGATGTGGAGAAGGAACGGTGCCTCCCGCGACGCATTTCCACCGGACGTAGTCCGGAGGTGACCGAGATGTTGCAGGAGGAAATGCGCAAGCATCCGGAGAATACCGTAATGGCGTGACCGGGAGAGGATGAGGACGCAGCAGGATCCTCGATTGGGGTAGAAGCCTCGCCTTTAATGTGGCGGACCGATGATGAATCGAAGACCTTGTGTCCTTTCGACAACCGAGGGATAACCCAAATACCGGCAAGAGGTCCGCTGGCCGTTAGGGAAACCCAGCCCCGAGCACCAAAGCCGTGAAGGGTAGCACAGTGAAGTGAGGGTGGTGTCCCATACGACCTGTGGGCGCCAGTGGTACAAGTGGAGATTGGATGTATCATCAAGGATGTACTGCTGGACACGGGTCCGAGTCAACCTCATCACCGCCACGACGAAAATTGGGCTTCACATCCTTCAACCTCAACGAAGACTC
Source organism: Anthoceros angustus (assembly GCA_010909165.1). Taxonomy (NCBI): domain Eukaryota; kingdom Viridiplantae; phylum Streptophyta; class Anthocerotopsida; order Anthocerotales; family Anthocerotaceae; genus Anthoceros; species Anthoceros angustus. The sequence continues at coordinate 922,840 of MU008178.1, forward strand.
GAGAATGGCGTATATGTCAAGAAGAGATCCGGGGAGTTAACCGAGTCTTGGCCACCATAGCGCACCCTACAAACCGGATTTTGTTGTGATCAAACCGCCGGACCATTAGGGTATGAGGTGTTGTCTGCGGCCGGGTTGGCCTGCAAAGCTACACTTTGGAAGGAAGGAGATTCACTTCAAGCCACTGGGACCCTAAGGTGCGAGAAGGGAGGGTTGCTATCACCGGAGCAAGGACACCTATTGTGGGGAAACCGTGAGCACAAGGGTATACCGGAGGACTCCACGGCGACGAACAAGATAGTTCCGAGGAGGCGACTTTCGCCAAGATCCGCCGGTCCGAGGAGGAGATGGACTACCGCGGATGCCTTTGGTGCGGAAGTGGTTGATTGTTTTGAGTAAACGCCACAACGGGCCGGAGGAAGTGAAGAGGAGGTCGGACAAAGACAAGGGGAGACAACAAGAGTCGGACCAAGGAAAAGACATCAAGGAGTAACACGATTCACCTCCGACGAGCTCTTCAGAATGGGGATGCGAGAGGACGATCCCGAGAGGAGGACGAGGGGTTTGGACGCAGCGAGGCAAAGACGAACGGAGACGGTGAACCCGGACGACGTGGAAGAAGTGGAGGTCCGCCAGCAAATTCTCAAGTTTAAGAAAGGCATGCCTCCTGACCAAGGAAGGACTAAAGCAACTGGGGAGTTTTATGAGGTGTTCGCCTTCAAGGTCACGACATGAAGGGCATTCAAGAAGTGGGAGAGCATAAGATCGATTTGAAGCCGTGAGCGTGCCACCGAATCCGACAATACAAGCTCAACCCCAAGTATTCGATCAAGGTGAAGGAGGTCCTTGATAAGTACCGGAGGCAGACATCATTTTCCCCATCGTCAGTGGGTCACCGATTGTGGTGGTTCCCAAGAAACCAGACAAATTCGGTATGCCAAGATTGAGGAAGCTCAAGAACGAGAAGGACCACTTCCGATGCCATTCAGAGACGACATTTTGGACAAGGTGGACGGACTACTTACTCCTTCCTCGGATGGCTACTCCGGATACAACCAATTGCACCTAAGGGAGTTTGACCGGGACAAGACGACCTTCACTACGAGTGGGGTACGCTTGCCTACAAGAGAAGTGCCTTTGGGATGACCGAGCGCCTGTGGTCGCTCATGCGATGGTGACCAACGCCTTCCGTGACTTCGAGGGACTTCATGGAGATATTCCCGGATGATTTTGTGTGCATGGGGAGCGGACAAACACCTTGGGCATCTAAGAAGGTGCTTGAGCGCCGGAGACTCCAATTGAGCCTACACCCGAGAAATGCTACTTTGGAATGACGGAGGGAATCTTGTCGACATCGTGTGGCTGGAATCGAGGTGGACCAGACAAGGTCCGGTCATCCGCCTCCACCGACGAACCTAAAGGAGCCGAGAGGTTTCGGAATGGTGGGATACTACCGTTTATTAAGGACTTTGCTAAGAGGGCGCTAAGTTGATGTAACCATCGCGAAGGAGGAGGTTTGGACCGTCAGTGGAGCGAGAGGAGGCCTTCGGATTTACGTAACACCTTGGTAAGCGCACCGTTCTAAGAGGACCGGATCGAGCAAGAAATTTCATGTGTATGTAGACGTGTCCGCTTTTGCTATCGGAGTAGTGCCGAGCCGTATGACGAAGGGATTATCCCGTATACTACCGGACGATCACCCACGCTGAACGAAAATACACAACTACAGAGCGGGTAATCGGGTATGGTATATGCCGTCAAGAAATTCGACACTACCGCTACCCAAAGTGAGTTTGTGTTCTATGTAGACCACTTTGCGTCAAGCATCCGTGAATAAGGCGGACCGTCCGGACGGATAGCAAGGTGGATATTGTTGCCGCAGGAGTTCACGTCAAGTGGAAACAAGACAAGGGAGGCAGACCAAAATGCGATTTCCCACGATTGAAAACAGGTGTTGAGAGATCGTGAAGATGCTCCTGGATGAGACATTGGTTGCCGCAAAAGTACAACCGGAGGAGCCCATGACAACCCCAAGCTACGAGAACGCAGCCTTAGCGGAGAAGGGAGGTCCGCCGCCGTCCGACCCACGAAGAAATAGAGCGACCTCAGGGAATGGAGCTTCCAAAATCACTCGTGGATGAGGGAGGCATTCGCACTATGCTCGACCCTTCGTAATGTACAACGGTGTGTGTTCAAATTAGGGCCTGACGGAGTAGAACGAAGGTACTTGCAACCGCAGACAGAGCCAGGGAATGCACGAAGGATTGGGGAGGACACTACGCAAAGACAGTCACCACCAAAAGATTTTGAAGCGGATACCGGCCAACAATGTATGGGGACACCCACCGCTTAGAAGAAGTTGTCACGGATCGGAAAGCCAACCCCGACGACGCTTACCGATTGGCACCGCACCTTCAAAAGTGGGTATTGACTTTGTTGGACCCATATCCCACGACAAGACACACACAAAGGAGATACATCCCGTGGCAACACCACTGTGTGGGTAGAGGCATGACAAGAACGGACTCGCAAATACCGTGGCCAAATTCTGACGAGAACATCATAACCCGACGGATGTCCGCCGCTGGTAAGTGATAGGGGAACCCATTTCCTTAATGATGTGGTGGCCGCCATGACGGAGTATTTCGCATCAATCATCGCAAGACGGCACCCTACAATCCTAAGGCCAATGGCCAGAGAAGACAAATGGGCTCATCCGCAGGATCAATAAACTCACAGGAACTACGCCCATGATCGATACTAAGCCGCCATCCGACTGTATGCCCGACAGAGAAGGTGACCACACAACGGACCCTTACTTGACCTACGACACCTCCCGTAATGCCGAGAGTTTGAAGTGCCCACTTTTCGAGTAATGATGGAAGGAGACCGACAAGAGGAAAGCCACCGAGCGACTCTTTTGCAAGACACGAGGATGTGGAAGAAGCTCACAAGATGCAATGCAAAACCAAATAAAGATTTGGCACGATCGCCGATCATGGAATCGAGTATGTAAAGGAAGGGACCGCCCTCCTTTATGATAGTCATACATGCATTTTCCGTGCAAACTTCACCGAGATGGATGGGTCCGCATCAAGTGGTGCAAGTATATGACAACGGGTCCGGTCCGCCCACGACCTAGATGGAGAGTCGCTGCCCACTGTGAACGGGTGGCGGTGAAGAAGTATCATGCTTAGTGTTGGCGAGACGCCAATGATGAGAAGGGAGTATGTGGGCTATGCACTCGGGAGTTAAGAAATAAGTAGGGTTTCGCTTTTTAGGATTGAAGGATAAATAAGGCGGAAAAGGAGGAATAAATTGGGGTAGCGCCGGACGAGGCTCGAGTATACTCCGACTGGAGTGAACAACGGACCCCTACTATGGCAAGCTCCGACTACGCCGAGTAACGGATAAGTCCGAACCCACCCAGTCAAAATAGGATAAGTACGCCAGGAAAGTAACCTAGGAGCGAGGCGTGAGGATGACGAGGCGGCGCCACGTGGACGGCCCCGAGTGGAGGTCGGCATGCAGAGGTCAGACCGAACCGCGAGGCCGCAGGCAGTATTCACGCCCGGCCGGCGGCGCGAAGGCAGTAAGCGCGAGGGTCGAGTAAGCCATGCACTCGCGCTGGACAACGAAGAGGCGCCTTCCGCCGAAGCATTTTCCACAAGCGCCAAGGAGGGAGGTCATGCGCAGCCTCCGCATAATCCTCACACCCTTGCGCCCGCAATCCGCTCGCGCTATCTTTTGGGCGCCCAGAGCGCGCACACAAGGTTGGAGCAAGAACGCGCGAAGGAGGAACATCGTGCCACGGACTCCGCCACAAAGAACAAGAGGAGGAGAAAGCAATGGCACCCAAAAGCCGGAGTCTGGGAGCCATGGACCGTGGAGCGCAACATTGTGACCCGCTATCCGGACCGCCCGGCCGGAGGAAGCAGTGGAATTGGTGCGGGAGTGGCATCCGGACGTGTTCCAAATGGTCTCGACCTTTGACAACCACTCTAGTCCGGAGTTTGCCCGAAGATGCCGGGCGGCGATCAACAAGGAGGTCCGATCCAAGAACCTCCGGAGGACCCGAGGCGATGGACCTTGAGGTCCCGAGGATGGCCTACAACCGCCAAGGAGGAAGAAGGGGCGTGGTGCCGAGCCCCTTAAGGCGGGAAGATAGGGCCGCCACACGGCCGAGGCTCGAACGCAATGGACAACCAACGGATGGTTGATATCCGATCCGCCGGATACCGAGTAAGGGCGGTAGCCCGGATCATTGTCCATTGAACTCGCCACCAAGGTGGATCACCTTGGTGATAACCCTGGTATTCTCGCATGCGCCCAATGGGAAGAGAGCGACCGGGAAGGATTATCTTCGCCTGCTCGCCAGAGGCACGCAAGCTAAGGAGCGAGAAGCCTCGCCATCGGGGCGACCCCATACCGATTCATGTATGGGGACATTTCGAGCTCCTCAAGGAGGGAGAGCTTGAGCGGGCGCCTAAGGGCCGGAGGCCCCGTAAGTAGAGCGTGCAAGGGCGCCTGAGGTGGGGGTCGCCCTTCAAGACCAAGCGACTGGAGGAGGACGATCGAGGATTCCTGACTCCATACGTCTGAGCGAACCCCTCACCACCTGTGGAAGTTTGGGAGGCGATTCCCTTCCTCCTTTTGGTGCCCTCCGAGCACCAAGACAGGAGGGAGCCGATGCCGGAGGGCGTTGGCGGCCCGCACCTAACAATACAACAACACGACCGGCCGAGCCCCGACGAACTCAACGGGAGTCAAGAGGCTAAGACGGTGCCGCTTACCAACGCAAAGACCTCGTAGGTGCCGCATTTACCCCGCCACCTGAGTGGCAAGAGGTCAAGAGGCGGTAAGGAGGGCGTAGGGGACGTGGCCCAAGGAGGGAGGTCACCGCGCAGCCCCACCTCGAGCCGGCCCCTGCCCGGGCAAAAGAGCTTGCTCCTGACCCCTCACCTCCTCCGAGCCCTGTGAGAAAGAGGGCACAAAGGAGTTAGAGGCCAAGAGGGCCAAGAGGGTGAGACTCTGACTCACCACTGTGACCCGAGGGTCCCGATTAGGTCCGAGAACCCACCGACTTACTCCGGATCATGGATGGAGGTCCTTGGCGATCGAGAAATGCCGGCCCCACTACGGACTTTGTGGGGCCTCACTCACCGGCCGTGGAAGAAACACGGCGAAGTCCTGCCACCGCCATGGACGGAATGCTTTGGGGTCTCGGTACATGAGAAGACCTGTGAAGTGGAGGCCACCCGAGGAGGATGGTGGAACCCAAGAGCAAGTGAAGGCCCAGGGGCAAAGGAAAGGCGGAGTCCTCGCCGGATCGAGGAAGGGAAACGCCGGGTGGCGGAGCGCGAGGCCCGGTTCACAGATCGGGTTAAGGTTCTTCACAGGCGAACAAACAAGCTCAGAGGCCCAAGCGCTGGGCGGAGGACCTTGCAAGAGGGAAGCGCAGCAGAGGCTAAGAGGCCCGGCACAAGCAGAGAGCTCGGACCGGAGGCGGCCCGGCCAGAGGGCCAAGTGGGCGAGGCCTGTAAAGGCGGCGAAGGAGCCTGTCACAAGAAGAGCGACCGGATCACTACAGACGTGATCGAACCGTGGAGAGAGTCACAGCCGAGAGGCTCAAGGCCGCACAAAGGCTATGGAGCAGGGCCAAGACTGGGAGATAGGGGATCTCCGAGTACACAGGAAGTAGAGGAGAGGCAGCAGATGGAGGATGCAAGGACACGCTGAGCTACAACCCAAGATGCGCTTGAGCAGCAGTGATTCTCAACGAGAGAATCCACGACTCGAGCACGAAGTAGAGCCTCTGGCTCAAGACGGAGGAAAATCGCGACTATCCAAGGAGTTGGACGCTGCTGCTGCGTATGAGCCGGAGGAAGTCCGAGCCTGGACGGAGGTATCCGACCGGAGAGGGAGTCATGAGCTAAAGGCCGTAATGAACGGAGGAGCGAGCACGGAAGCGTAAAAGAAGCCGGTCCACCGAGAAAGGCGGAAGGGAACGCCGCGCTATGGCGGTAAGCCGGGCAATGGAGAGGAAACGACGGAGCCGGAGCAGTGGAGCAACAGCCGGTACCGCAGGAGGTGACCGAGCCTCAGGATTGTACCCCGGCCCCACCACAACCGGGCAGAGAGGTGGCCCAACAAGCCGGGCAAAAGACGCACCCCAACACTTATGGCGAGGGAGTATCGGTGCCCGCACACGTGGAAGAGGCACCAACAAGTCGATCTGACTTTGCCTATTACCACGCCGAGCTCCCGGCGAGAAGCCTCTCGACTCACAGACGGACGGACCCCGGAAGGCTCAAGGAGATGAAGGCCACGGGACAAAGACAGGACCCTAGTGGCCCTGCTTGGAGATGACGGAGCGCGGAGAGGAGCAACCGGAGGAGCGTAACGAGGGAGCGGATGCGATCGAGGTAAGCACCCCGACCTCACCATGGAAGGAGGGCCAACGGGGAGTCACCGGGCGATCGGGAACAGCTGGAGGACTTCGAGGGAGAGCCACGAGGAGTCCCGTGAGGGAGGAAACCCGGTGGGCGTGAGTCCTGACTTTGTCCGGACTCAGGGAGGGACCAAGTCCGGACTAATAAGTCCGACTCAAGTCCGGAGCCCCGACTCAAGTCCGGACTGTGACAACTGACCGAGGCCGCCTTGTAGCCTCGTGATACGCCCGGCCCCACCACAACCGCAGGAGAGGTGGCCCAACAAGCCGGGCAAAAGACCTCCTAACACTTATGGCGGAGGGAGTATCGGTGCCCGCACACGTGGAAGAGGCAATTCAACAAGTCGATCTGACTTTGCCTATTACCACGCCGAGCTCCCGGCGAGAAGCCTCCTCGACGCAGAAACGGACGGACCTCGGAAGGCTCAAGGAGATGAAGGCCACGGGACAAAGACAGGACCCTAGTGGCCCTGCTTGGAGATGACGGAGAGGCGGAGAGGAGCAACCGGAGGAGCAGTAACGAGGGAGCGGATGCGATCGAGGTAAGCACCCCGACCTCACCATGGAAGGAGGGGCCAACGGGGAGTCACCGGGCGATCGGGAACAGCTGGAGGACTTCGAGGGAGAGCCACGAGGAGTCCCGTGAGGGAGGAAACCCGGTGGGCGTGAGTCCTGACTTTGTCCGGACTCAGGGAGGGACCAAGTCCGGACTAATAAGTCCGACTCAAGTCCGGAGCCCGACTCAAGTCCGGACTGTGACAACTGACCGAGGCCGCCTTGTAGCCTCGCGTGATCTGACCGGCTCCAGTATCCGTCTGGCGGGAGGTGGCCCAACAAGCCGGGCCCCTCGGAACACTTATGGCGGAGGGAGTATCGGTGCCCGCACACGTGGAAGAGGCAATTCAACAAGTCGATTCGGACTTTGCCTATTACCACGCCGAGCTCCGAAGGCGAGAAGCCTCTCGGCCCGCAGACGGACCTGGAAGGCTCGAGGAAGGAGATGAAGGCCACGGGACAAAGACAGGACCCTAGTGGCCCTGCTTGGAGATGACGGAGCGCGGAGAGGAGCAAGGAGGAGCGAGCGAGGCGGCGGATGCGGCGAGGTAAGCACCCGCACCTCACCATGGAAGGAGGGCCAGCGAGTCGAGGCGATCGGGAACAGCTGGAGGACTTGAGAGCCACGGAGGAGTCCCGTGAGGGAGGAAACCGGGTGGGCGTGAGTCCGGACTTTGTCCGGACCCCGGAGGCCGGACCACAAGTCCGGACCTCGGTAAGTCCGGACCACAAGTCCGGACCCCGTAATAAGTCCGGACCACAGTCCGGACCCGTGTCGTCGGACCGAGGTCCGGACCTGAGACAAGGTCGGACCTAGCCGACCGAATAAGCCGGACTCAAGTTCTGTGAGTCGAGACAGACCTCGAGGACCGGATCGCAAGAAGGAGGAGCCCCTTCGACTTACGCTTAGGGGAGCCGATAGCGGCCCCACCGCCAAGGACCTGTGGAGGCCAGGGAGGATGACGCCGTGGTAACGGGCGGTTGTCGACCGTCACGAGCCCAACCCGATGTGATTCCGGAGAGGAGGGGCCCTCACGGATCATCCGATTGGGTGCACCACAACCGCTGACGGGGATTGACCACCCATTCCGAGGCGGGCCTGTGACCTTCCCCCACAATGGCAAGGAGATAGGGGGGAGATGGTAGGCGGCCGATTAGGTATACCGAAATGGGCTATCACCGTAATAGGGGTGTAATAAAGACGCCACCTTGGGCGCAGATAAGAGGGCCGAGGTCGCCTAGTAAAGCATCTTTCTCTTGGTGTTGATGCTGCTGCGCACTTTGTGAGTCTTCTTGCTAACGTGAGTCCCGAGTCACCGAAAGGTGCACGATGCCCGGGAGATTGATCAAGGTCCCGTGACGACTTAACGCTTGTGGTGTGTGCAGGAAGGGTGATCGTGACCGCGTCGCCCCGAGCCGCGTCCGCACCTGACCGAACGGTGAGCCGGAGGAACTCCGGAGGGCGTGTAGAGCCCGGACGAGAGGCCCGCGAACGACGAGGAGGTCCGGATCACAGAATCGCAAGGCCTTTTCTAAGATCAAGAGTGTAGCGTGAGGGAGAGAGGAAAGGATCGATGCGTGAGGGATGTATGAACGATACGGACGCGAACGGGTCCTTAAACGCTTGGCCATACCGGCCCGTTTGAACGGTGAGAAGTTAGAGTATGTGTGTGAGACCGAACGAGCGCTAAGGACGGTAAGAATCACCAAACGCGTAAACGCCTATCATTCCCTTGGGAACGGACTTCTTCCTACAACGACACGGATTGTGCGCGCTACCGCCGCCATCAAGAAAAGTCACGCCACAAAGACATGAGGTCGGTCCCCATGTAAAGGAGTTGGCAAACTTATCTATGCCGCCAACACTACACTTATGATGTAGCTTACACCATAAGTGTGCTCGCAATACCGAGAACCCCGTCAAACGACCGGATCAGTGTTAAGAGGGTGGTTAGGTATCTCAAGGAACATCCAACATTGGGATTCGATTCGACACATACCGCACACCACTTGAGCCGGACGTATATCGACTCCGATTATGCCGGTGACATAGATACACGGAGGTCGTTGTCCGCACGTTGTCATGGTGGCAGGAGGGCCCATATGCTGGTCAAGCAAGAAGCAACCAATGCTGTAACTTCCAAAGACCGTCAATATCGGGTCCTCACATCTCCGCTAAAGAAATAGCTTGGCAAGCTAATGTTTAAGGAGCTGATTGCCACCCTACTTGCACCACTATTAGAACCGACAACCAAGGATCCATGAACTCGCTAAGAACCCTGCTTTTCACTCCCAAGACAGCATGTGGAAGTGGAATACCACTTCATTAGGGATCTTATCAAATCGTCCGATTACACCGAGTATGTACCAACAGCATAATCCAAAGCAGATTTGTTCACAAAAGCCCCGAGTAGGGACGCACAACAGCACATGAAGAGTTTAGGCATGGGCAGCCACGAGGGCTACCCAGAGGCCAAGCAAAACCAATCCTAACCTAGCCTATGAGCTAGAATGCCCCAATCACACTGTCACATCGGATCATCATAGCTTGGGAGAGATCAGAAGGACCTCCCACTCAGAGTAGAGGAGTCTCAAATCTTCTCCCAAGATGCATAGCTGTCCGATGAAGTAGAGAATGTCTCACCACCTTAACGAGGGAGTTTCTTCTCTTTCTCTCCTCGTAGGAGATCCTCTCCTTGGTGCCCGGCTCTCCTCCTCGCCTGCTGCCTCGATCCCGTGAGGGGCGAGTGGAGTCATAGGAAAAGGTAGTGAATTCATGCCGGCTGCACTGCAGGGGTTTAGGAAAAATTGGCAAACTAAATGTGGCAGAAAGGATTCTGCCCAAACAGGAAGAGTAATACTTACTATAGAAGCTTATGATGTGGTTATCAAAGCCTAGACAGTTCTGGACACGGACTCTCACCATCTTCAGGCCTGTGACCAAGCACCTGTACCAAATAGGGCTGCCTGGGAACCGAGCACAACCGAGGGTAACAATTTTCGTCTCCGACGACTCGTTCTTAGGCTCGGGGAACTTGGGTGGTGCAGGAGGATGTGGCTCGCCAGATGAATACTTGAACTCACCCTTCTCGCACTGCGCATCAAAGCTCGAGAAAATAAGCGGCTTACAGTGCTGGGGTGCGAGGCGGCGAGGTGGAGCTCCCATCTCGGGTCTTCCCGCAGGGGCTCTTGCTCCACTTGCAGTGCGGTGCCGGCGCCGCCTCAAGCACGGCGTTCGTTGTTCCGGCTGCCCTAGGGCCCGCCAAGACCCAGTGGCCGCTGAGTGGTTACTCCCTTTGCCTCGGCTCGGGAGATGGAGGCGTCGTTCTAGCTGCAAACCTACCTAGAGCATCCTCCGGTAGACACGGCGCGGTGAGGACAGTCCACAGACTCAAGATGAAGACATCTTGCCTAGGAGCTTGGTCGCTCTAGAAGGCGAAAGAATGAAGACCGGAACGTAAAGGCAAGCTATTATGCTTATGGCACACCTGCAGGCCGCCTTCTGCAGGCATTCCATTACGCTCGGTTGGGGCTGATCGCTGGGCATCAAACGAAGCTCGAGAAAATAATCGCTTACAGGGTGCAGGGCGACGAGGTGGAGCTCCCATCTCGGGTCTTCCCGCAGGGGCTCTTGCTCCACTTGCCGCACTGCCGCCCCGCCTCAAGCACGGCGTTGTCCTTTCCTCGCCCCTGGGCTGGGCCCGCCAAGACTGGCTCACCGAGTGGTTACTCCCTTTGCCTCACCGGGAGATGGAGGCTGCTCTAGCCGCAGCGCAAACCTACCTAGAGCATCCTCCGTAGACACGGCCAAGGTGAGGACAGTCCACAGACAAGATGAAGACATCTTGCCTAGGAGCTCACCACGCCTAGAAGTCGTGGAAAGAATGAAGACCGAACGAAAGGCAAGCTATTATGCTTATGGCACACCTGCAGGCCGCCACAGTAGCTGCTCCATTACGCCTGGGCTGGTCGCCTGCACAACTGTACACACACGCACTCAAGCTCAACGCTGATGCCGCAAGGTGCTCGCGGAGAAGAAGACACTATGCAATAATCAACAAGTGGGAGTATTGAAGATAGAGTGTTGAGTTATTACTATAGTTATTATATCTAGTGTATGTGTGTATATAGCTTTAATTTATTTAGCTTACCCTTTCATTAGGTTACGTCCCTAGGCCAAAGGTCATGTCTCTTGGCTACTAGAATAAGTCTAGTTGCTACAATCAATTTACTAATGCTTTCTTGTATATCTACAATAATGTAATTGATAAATACTCAATTGGTTTGCACCATTTCCATATGTAATTTCACCTTAATCTGAACAGAAGAGTAATACTTACTATAGAAGCTTATGATGTGGTCATCAAAGCCCGGACGGGATGACCTGACTCACCATCTCAGTCGTGACCAAGCACTGCACTAAATAGGGTCACGGGAACCGAGCACAACCGAGGGTAATAATTTCGCCTCCGACGACTGCTCTAGGCTCGGGAACTTGGGTGGTGCAGAGGATGTGGCTCGCCAGATGAATACTTGAACTCACCCTTCGCACCCGCGGCATCAAACGAAGCTCGAGAAAATAATCGGCTTACAGTGCCGGGTGCGACGAGGTGGAGCTCCCATCTCGGGTCTTCCCGCAGGGGCTCTTGCTCCACTTGCCGCACTGCCGCACTGCCGCACGCCGGCGCCGCCTCAAGCACGGCGTTTGTCTTTTCTACCGCCTAGGGGCGCTGGGCCCGCCAAAGACCACGGGCCACCGAGTGGTTACTCCTTTGCCTCACCGGAGATGGAGGCATGTTTCAGCGCAAACCTACCTAGAGCATCCTCCGTAGACACGGCGCTAAGTGTGAGGACAGTCCATGCATCAAGATGAAGACATCTTGCCTAGGAGCTTAAATACGCCTAGCTTGAAAGAATGAAGACCGGAACGAAAGGCAAGCTATTATGCTTATGGCACCTGCAGGCCGCTTTCACATGTAGTGCTCCATTACGCCGGGGCCGGCCGTCACTGGGTCAAAACCTGCACACACGCACTCAAGCTCAATCACATACCTCGCACAAGGTGCTCATGGAGAAGAAGATCGAATTATGCAATAATCAACAAGTGGGAGTATTGAAGATAGAGTGTTGAGTTATTACTCATAGTTATTATATCTAGTGTATGTGTGTATATAGCTTTAATTTATTTAGCTTACCCTTTCATTAGGGTTACGTCCCTAGGCCAAAGGTCATGTCTCTTGGCTACTAGAACAAGTCTAGTTGCTACAATCAATGTACTAATGCTTTCTTGTATATCTACAATAATGTAATTGATAAATACTCAATTGGTTTGCACCATTTCCATATTTCGTAATTCTCACTGTGAATCTTAGCTGTAAGAAAAGGAACTCACCTCGGAGTTGATGAGCGTGGAAAGTTCTTTTTGTCACTACCGTATCCTGAGGGGTGATTCGGCATTAATTAATTAAAATTAGTAAAATTGAAAAATCTAAAATTATTATACTTGAAATGCTGAATATGTAAAAAATTACGAGTCTAAGATGCTGAAAACAAGGAAACTAGGGTTTGTGTGGAAAATTAGGGCTTGTTTAGGGTAGGTCTATACATATCCATTAGTTCTATATAGATACCTATGTATTTTAATAAAATTTGAAATTTAATAAATTTATTTTTCATAAATATTGAAATTTTAAAAAATATAAATATTTATGTTGGACCTTATTTCTTTCAAAAAATAATTATTTCGGCATTATCCAGTTGAACAACCCCTCGGGGTACGATATGAACCTTAGCTGTGACATCTAAAAGTACACACATGTATCCATTCTACTTTATGTACTCCGGGGGTAGCGTATCAGTATGGTGGGAACCCTTAATGGGACAGTGTAGTTCCAGGTTTTGGGGCCGAGACTTATTGTTGTTTTAGAGGAAGAGAACCGATTCTTATCCCATTTCCATTTCCAACTCACTTACCTAGTCACGAGGAGAACGTGTGATGACACTTTTAATTTACTTTTAATTTTTAATTTTTATAATTAAATAAAAATTATGACTAAGACAACTCATTTCAGTAGTGATTCACTCCAAAGAAGTTCGATTACGAAATTAAAAAACTTTATTGTCTAAAGAACTTCAATAATGTTCTTAACTTTGTATATTTGGTATGTCCAAACTGTCCTTTTATACAAGATTCACTGCCCAGTATTCAGGCGTTCTGCTTCGCACCAACAACTTTTTCTACTGCGATGCGTTTTTGCCTAGGCTTGGTCCATCCTCTGGCTTGCTCTCTTTCAACTTGTAGCAGCAGGGCTCCTCTCGATGACTCCAGGACGTACTTGGCTCGCTGTCCTGCGGGTTGGCAGCGTATCGCCATGCATGACGCCTTCCGGAACGTCATGTTCTCTATTGCTAGGGAAGGTGGGTTCCTTCTATTGAGGGAGCGTCCTTACACCCTGCTCACCGGGGTTTCGCTTAGGGCTGATCTATTTTTGACCCGGCGGGATCAAGTTCCGGTTGCTAATGTGGTTGTACCAGACCCCACCCGGGAGATTGTCTGCGAACATGCTATCCTTAACCCTCCAAGTTGGGCGGCGGAGGGATGCGCGATAGCTAAGGTCCACAAGTACTCTCCTAGGCAGGACGACCACGCCTTCGTCCCTCTTACCATTGAGACTCACGGAGCCATGGGCAAGGATTTCTCCAGGTTCGTCAAGGCCTTCTCCAAGGCTTATCACAGCCGCAAGAATGGGGTTGGCCTCCCCCTTTCTTGTATTGTTGCTTTCTTCCGGCAGAGGGTTTCCGTCGCTTTGTAGAGGGCATTGGTCAACGCAGTGTACAGAACGACAATGAGTGCGGGAGATGCAGCTTCTTCGACACCGATGGTAAGTAGGTCTTTTTCACATCCCAGACCACAAAGTTCTTCGGGCGGTTGGTAGTTTTGAAATGCGTGATCATGGGGGCTAATCCCCCTGGCATGGTGCTCTTCATTGGGTTTTTCCCCCTTTGTTGGGGTGGATGGTTTTTCCCATCTCTTTTTTGTAGTAAAGTCTCCTTTTCTTCTTTAAGACAAGAAAAAAACAGGTTTTTATTGAGGTGAAAAACCGATGGGAAAAGCCCATCCAGAAGGGGACAACCAAAGGGGACCAGGGGGTCGAGGTGGAGAGGAGCAACTAAACTCCCTACCTAAAGTCACCTACTGCACCGACAATGTCATATGCAGGAAGAATAAACGGCCTGCAAACCGCGGAGGTAGAGGAAGATGCGTCACCTACTGTCGCCGCCTTGTGGAGGATCGCTGTTGAGAGCGCCCGTTGCAGGGCAATTGAAACCGCTGTCAAGTATGCCGAAGTACGAGAGGACAAGCACTGCAGGTTCATACAAGAGCATGGTTTTGCACAGGACTTGACAAATTTGTCAAAGTCCTCAGCCCAATGTTGCCCCATACATTTCTAGTGCAAGCAGAATAAAGAGGTGGCCCGCTTGCATCCCGCTATATTTATGACCTTGAGAGTGCCGGCGGCAGCCCCAACCTCGGACGGTTAGTGATGACCGAGCGAGATGGTGTCTCATGTAGGATCAAGAACCACCACATCTCGCCACGAAACCGTCGCCACGGACAAGGCTGGGCCACCGATTGAACGACCAGTACGGAGAGTATGCACCCGTTCCCTCTAGGCCATGTAGCTGCTTTCACGAGCGATGGCGAACATGACATCGCTGGATGGCATCGTGAGTGGCAATGCGATGACTGTGGACGAGCAAGGTGTACCCTGTAATCATCGAGGCGAGCCGCACTCGCAAGTAAGGAACGAAGCCACAGTCGAGGCCAAGACGGAATCGCATTGCAGTAGTGAAGGTGGTTGGTGCGATGTGAAAACCCCATATGCATGGGCGGGCCAGTAGCCAAGCATCGCCATTGCTCACTATAGGGCGATACACAGGTGGCCTTTGGAATTCTTTCCTCCTGTTTTGCTAGGCGCCCTCGTTACCTCATCCGTACGCTACCTCCGTCCCCAACCCTTTTGTCCCGGCTGCGGCGGTTTGATAGGAAGATTATGGATACTCTTGGGGACATCCTGGGCTCAGGGGCTTTTGAGTGCCCTATGGGCGATCCGCCCGGCAGCGCCCCTACTGCAATTTGGAGGCACAGTCTACTCGTTGGAGGTCTCTTCCGGCGGCTTTCGGGCAATTGGGCCTCTTTGCCCTCGCTGGCTCGATTCATCCTCCATGTGCCCTTTCGGAGGATCTCGACTGTGTGGAGGAGGGAACCTTCTCCTCCAAACGTCCTGAGGCAAGCTTAGGACATGTTATGGATGCTCGGCGACTTCCCTCCTTTCTCGACATTTATTACTAATGGTTTCAGGGGTTGTGCATCCTCGCCGAGAAGCAACTGGCTTTCAGCCTCCAAGACCCCTCCATCCCCAGGTCCACAAGAGCGCGGCTCCCCTCTTGTTCTAGGAAGGGCGCACTCCTAGAGATGGTATTGAAGGCATTCTCGACATCTACCTGTAAGACCACCCACTCCGGGTGGGTATAAAGGCATGCCTTCACTCCAAGCACCACAGACTCACAGCCCCCCGGAGTGGCACTGCCAAATTGAAGGGGGTTGAGGTGCTGCTGGAGAAGGGAGGGGCACTGAAGGGCAATAGTGCGGCTGAGTAGCCGCATGAAGGCTTCCCCGACCGCGAGTGGGCGCACGCTCGAGCTTGGGGCAAGCTTGTCCATAGCGACAAGCCTGTTAGCTGCAAGAACATGGGAAATCCGGTGAGGCATCTCACCCCGAGCCACCGCAGCGGCCAGAGAAAAGAGCTTTGGGAAGCCACTAGATGAATCTTCGGGGAGAAAAAGGTCCCTAAGGTGTTCAAACACCATTCGTGACAACCCAGCAGATGAAAGACGTGGGGTCGTAGAGAGTGCCAGAGCAAAAGCTACCCGATCCATGGAGAAGGGATCCTCCAGGGCATAGTCGGATATGTCCGGGGGGATGCCATCCTTGGGTGCTAGATGGAGGGCACGGAGGGCAACAATGGTCTCTTCAGAAGCGGGGCCGTGGGAGGGTCAAGAGCCTCGGCAACATGAGCATATTCACTGCTGCCAAGCAACTTGCAACGAGGCAAGTTTGTTGCATTACCGGGACTGTTCCAACCGCCAGGCGGATTCCGCCCAGCCTTACAAAGACGCAAAGCCTCCTCCTGGAGGGATGCCCAGTCACCAGCCCAAAAGCGCCGAAGACGGCTAACAACTTCCCAATGCCCAGAAGCCCCACCCCTAGTACACTGAAGGCGCCACCGGGGGAGAAGCAGGAGGAGGCACCAAGCTGAAGAGGCTAAACCAATTCTCTCGAATGTTTCACGAACATCGGGTCTTCGACGTTCCGTGAACATATGGCATTTATATGACTCGTGAAATGTTTAGGAATATGTGTGTTTGAGTGTTATTGTTCATGATATCTTTAGTTTTATTTTCAAAACTTTTAAAAAATTGGTATGGATATGGACAAGTTTGTTCATGATTAATGATATTAAAAATAAAAAACTTAATTCGCTTGATGAAATACATGATGAAAGACTCAACATGAGGGGATGCGTGGTTCGGAAGTTAAACATTTTGCTAGCTGAGGTGAGCTCTTTATTTATCTCAATTTTATGAGCTCTTTATTTACACTGAGTCGGAGGCCTAGATGCTGCTTTAACATTCCCATGGCCAGAGAGAGAGAGCGAGAACCATACAACATCGTTGGTGCATAAAAACTAGCCAGCATTGTAACAGTTCCCTTCTAAATTCTATTAATTTTTGGAACCTTTTAGCACGAGATTGTTCTCCGTTTTTCAGCAGATCATTTTTCAGCAATTGCAGAATATCTTCAACACTTGCCTTGGCTGAGGCAAAGCTTCATTGAACAATGATTTCCTCCAAGACGGAGAACAACCTCGTGCTAAGAGGTTTCAGAAATATAGAATTCAGAAGGTAACTACTACAATGCTGGCTAGCTTTCACGCACACGATGACGTGTACATCTGTGTCTTAGTGTCGAGAGCAGATTGCTCAAGCTGCAAGGAACAGTAGTATGGAGCAGTGTGCGACCTTTCAAACTCTCCCAATCCTCCACAGAGGCGAGGTCATTGCCTGAGTACCTACTGTGCTCGCAGCAGCCTGGGAAAATCCTACTCAGGTGATGGAAGTCTCACTTCGCTCACCGCTTTTGGAAGTTGAGGTACTTGATGCTGTAGGCGAAGACAAATGCGAACAACACAACAAGCCCAACATGCACCAGGGCGACCCACCCGAGGAAGTCATGATGGAAGCCAAAGTGCTCCACAAGGTAATCTTTGACACTTGTGTTATTATCTTCTAATATCACAAGAACGTCACCCAGCTGGGAAGTGATCACTCCATACAGAGACCAGGCAATTGGGTTGGCCCAGTAGTACCACCTCCACCATATAGGCAGTTGCTGCACAAGAATCAGAGCATCCATGTTAGCAGATAAAACAGTACAGCTCAGCCTCATGTCCTGATCATTGCACACCTCGGGGCATTCGGCTCTCAAATTCAAACCTCTGGCAGCAGACAGAGCTCAAGCCTCTCAATGATTGGAAGCTTACAGGACGGGTGATGATGAAGCCTGAGAAAAGGTTCCAAAGCATATAGAACGCTGAAGATGATATAGCAGCAAGTTGATGGTTGGGAGTAAAAGACACTGTCATCATCCCGTACATTGTCATGTACAGCAGAGTGCAGTACATGAAGAACGTGAACCAGAGAAACTTGACTGCAGTCCATTCGAAGTTGATCATCGAGTACACTATTAGAGTGTAGAAAAGAGTTTGCACTAACACATACGGGAGTTCAATTACCACCTGCAAGCATGATTGCCGTTCACAAATGACCATCAGTAACATCTTCCAAAATTCCGACAGCTCAATATCAAACGTTGCAGATACATCTAGCACAAGTGGTGGTGCTAAAGGAACCGATCATCAGTCATGTGGTGAACCTCTTACCTGACCAAAAGCGTAGGGCAGTGCGGAGTACATTCCAGCTGCTCGTTCTCGGTAAAACACAGTTCTCTCAACTCCCACAATCGGCTGTACCGTGTTGGCGTTGTTAACCCCAATGAAGAAAACAGCAGCATACATGGCGCCCATGATATTGAAGATGTCTTGAAAATTCTTACTGAAACCAAGATGCCACCACCAATGACGAACGATCAGAAACAAACTATCACTTGGGTAAAACCTGAAGCTTGAAGAGGTAAGACATTCACCGTTTCTGGCCAAGATCCCAGAAAATGCTGCCAAACAGTAGCGCACACACAATCGTAAAGAACATCCGGATGACATTGTAATGTGGGTTCCGCCAGTACGACTTGTGCTGCTTCCACAAGCAAGCTTGACATTGGGTGAGGAATGTCTGTGAGTATTTTGTCGGGAAATGCAGGTCCTTCGAATCGGGTGGTGGTGAGCTCAGCTGCTTGATTAGCGCCTCATTACGTCTGCAAACGAGAGAAAGGTTAGCACGTCCAACAATCCATTTCTTTCTCGTACTTGGAGGTACGCTCATTGGTCAGGTAGTACAACGTCGCGGAAACTTACTGATACACTTGAGATTCCCTGAAGACCTGTGCAAAATCAACTCCAAGGCGAATTTCCTGAGATGTTGACGTGACGTCCAACATCCAAGTAGCTGGATTGTAGCCAGGCTTGATATTCGGAACTCCTTCAACACTCTGCAATTAAGAGGATGGAAGTGTAAGAAAAGACAGGCCAAGCCCATTCGACATCCAGCAAGCAAATTAGGGATTAAGATTCACTGAAGTGTTGGCCAAACCTGAAGATACTCCACGAGCTTGTGAGAGTGTTTCCCCAATGGACCAGCATACACCACTTGCCCTCCTCTTTTCATCAGCAGAAGCTGCATGGAGTATAAATACCAGCATTAGTGTACGATGAAATAGATGGAAACAACAGCTTGGTACAACTTGTGTGGAAACAAAACACATCTACAAGGAAGACTCAGTACCTCATCAAAAGCTTCGAAGATGTCAATGCTGGGTTGATGGATGGTGCACACAACCGTACGACCTGTGTCAACAGTGTTACGAACTGTCCTCATAACAATAGCTGCAGCACGTGCATCCAGCCCAGAAGTTGGCTCGTCCATGAATATAATGGAAGGATTTGCAACAAGCTCTACAGCAATTGTCAGCCGCTTTCTTTGCTCGGTTGAGAGACCCGTAACCCCAGGAAGACCCACAAGTGCATCTCTCAATGGACCAAGTTCAACCAGTTCCATCACTTCCTCTACAAACGACTGCAACAAGACGCCATTGTTAGTAACGCAAGCCATAGACAATGGATCATAGGAACTGACACCCTTAGATGTAATGTCCAGCTAACTCACCAACCGAGTCTTCCGATCAACGTCCTTCGAAAGTCGGAGCCAGGCTGAATAAACGAGTGACTCATAGACAGTGACAAAGGGTGAATGAATGTCATTCTGTTCACAGTATCCTGCAATACGGGCAAAGGTTTCCTGGTTTTTCGGGTAGCCAGAAATACTTATATCCCCCTCAATATAACCTCCAGTTTTCCGTCCTGCCAGAACGTCCATCAAAGTAGTTTTTCCAGCACCACTGACACCAACCAGTGCAGTAAGCACACCGGGCCTGAAGGCACCACTGACTTCATGAAGAAGCTGAAGCCTGTCTTCAGTGACACCTTGTTGTTTCATTTCCTGCAGTCCAATCATGTTCAGCATGTTCCAAAGCGTAAGCATTTGAGATCATGAAATCCTGCACACAAAGCTCAGCGGCAAAGCCAAATGACTTACCAGGGGCATGTCCACAAAATAGCTCAACTTATGGAAAGCTATTGCAAGCGGCTGGAAAGGCAAAACCATTCCTCTCTTTGGAGCCAAGCCTGTTGCCTCAGCAATTGCATCAAGGCGGTCTGATGCTGCAGTTGACACACTAGAACGCCTGATGGCGGCATCATTTCCTGTGTCATGGAAGTTGAGGCTGAGTAACACAGCACCACGATCTAGCAACGACATCACCACCTCAAAGACAGTTCACTTACCATTCACATGCTCAGACAGCGATATTCTGTGCTCAGGTATTTCAATATTGGGCAATTCTCCGCCAGTCAGGTTTGCTCGTTTCTCCTCAAGCACCTCTTCGGAAATGATTGCTTGAGGCTTCCCCAGGGCTGTATATCAACCACAAATGGATCGAAGTTAAGTACATGGCAACAAAGTAGCGCACATTTTTAACCTGTAACCAAATGTGTTGTCAAACGCACACATATGAATACTTACGGTTCAAGTAAGTGAGTGCCCAAATGAACAAGACGTTGAAGAAGACCATAAAACCAATGAGAGCACAAACTCCCGTCCAATACCAACTACTTTCTGCAAAGATCCCACGGCTCTTGAGGACGTGTATGCCAACTGTGGACCCATTGTATGGCTGCAATTTACAAGAGCAGCTTAGGTGAGTCCATGGGTCCAAGGAACTCCCAGAGAGGGGAAGCGAAGTTGAGACACAAGAGTTCATGCCTTACCGTCTGCCAGCGTGGTGCAAAAAACTCGTTCACAGCCACAGCATTTTGGCCATAAGTTAGAGGAGAGATCCAATATCCCCAGATCCACCATGGATGGATGTTTTCTGTGAGCATAATACACGTCAGGTCACTGCATGAACTCTACAAATCATCTCAAGGAGAACAGAATCAAAATAAGACACCCAACCCACTCTGTACCTCTGGATACGATGAAACCACCCAGGACAAAGACGACCAGGAGCGCAAATGAGCCCCATGTGTTTGCAATGATCATGGTGCGACCCATGGAAGCAATAAATCGGAAAAGCCCTAGCGACATTTGATGAACCCAGAAAAATAGGAACCATTGGCGGAAGAACCTGCGGATGCACCACAGCACATGCAAGAGATGAAAGTAGTCAGAGAGCAGCGTCTGGAGGGACGTGTAGGGAAACTTGCGAAAGTTGGGCGCAACATACCTTGTTGCTTCAGGTGCATATCCGATGGTGTAGTAGGTTAGAATGATCCAAATGGTCGACTCGAAAGCCGAAAGGGGAACCTTCAGAAGGAAGGCAGGCAGCCCAAAAGCCCAAGCGGGATAAAGGTACAAGTCTCTTTGCTTGAAAAAGACAGGGAGCCTGACAATGGTCATCGATAGTTCCGCAAAGCCATTGAACATGACGTTAATCAAGCCAAAAAACAGAGCCCCCATGTAAAGGTTTCCATCATCCACATTCCTGTGATGCATCTCTGTCCGAAGGAAAACCGTGACAGTAATGGTGGCCACAATAGATATCTGCCACAACCGAGTGCCAGCAGTGAGGTCAGGGATGCAAAATGGATAGAACCCTTCGTCAAATGCTACTCGACTGATGAGAAGGACTTGCCTACCTGGACTGTCTTGAAGACATATATAAAGGAGTTGCGCTTCACCAGAAGCGCCTCCCTGTCCAAGCAGGCCTTGAACAGTTCCCAATTGTTCAGGGCATATTTCTGCTTGACCAAAGCAGCAGGGTGGCTTCTGGTTTTGTCATAGGAAACCTCCATTTCCTCTTGCAACCTCTGTCCGACATGGAACTTCCTGAAAGCAGCTGCAAACTCTTTCACGGACACGTAGACATAGGGTTTGCTTTTGTCAGCCCAGTACTGCTGTTGATCCTTCCTGGAGGTGACCTGTATGCAAAGGAAAGATTGTAGGTGCAAAGCAGGATTGTGAAGGAAGAGAACGGAGCGGGGTCCATGACCCGGGCTGCATTTCTAGGCATTCGCGAAGTGGACGGAAAGAATGGACAGGATTTACCTCCTGCAGGAAGTCTGCCACTCCCTTCCTGTCCGGACACTTGAAACCCGTTGCCTCGAAGAAGTCGAGGACCAAATCACAGGGTCCGTGGTAGACGACATATCCCTCAGACAGAAGTATGAGATCATCGAACAATTCAAAGGTCTCTGGAGCAGGCTGAAGCAGAGACACCACCATGGTCCCATTGTAAAAGTGCACGAATTGGCGCAGGCACTTGACGATCTGGAAAGTGGTGGAACTATCCAGCCCAGTTGAGATCTCGTCCATAAACATGGCCCTGGCAGGGCCCACTGTCATTTCCCCTGTAATAAAAACATGGAAGCTTTGAGCAGGAGGCCACAGTAGGAGCTGAAAGAATGTCAAGAACTGGAAAGTAGCAAGAGGAGCCAACCAGTAGTGACACGTTTCCGCTGGCCTCCCGAGATTCCCCTTCTCATCTCATCTCCGACTAGGGTATCCGCACAGATGTCGAGCCCCAGAATCTGTGGCCCGATGCATGTAAGTGTGAGGCCATTGCCAATTCACACAGGAAGAGGGAGGCGCAAGAGGCGAGGCGGTGTGGTGCTGTACCTTGAGAATGTAGTCCGTGACAACACTGGTTTCCTGACCTTGTACGGCCGCGGCCTGGTTGGGCAAGGCAAAAAGAAGAGAAGGATTAGAGGGTCCAGACAGGAGGAACCCGCAACGAGCTGGGAAAATGGCAAGCAGCACACCTTCATAAAGGCGTCCACGGTCGCATCCGGCTTGATGCCTTGCTCCTTCTCTCGTCTCGAAAGCTCCACGAGCAAGTCTGCAAGAAAGGCGGCAGCAGGCATTTGTACGAAGTTGAGAGAAGGAGAAGCTTGACGAATGTCCAAAAGAAATTGGAGAGAGGGAGAGAGGGACGTGATGTCGGGTACCGTATCTGGAGCCGACACCCTGACATCGGCCGTAGAAATCTAGAGTCTCTCTGACAGTCATCTCCCCGATCTGCAAATCATGCTGACTGATGTACGCAGAGGTTCTCTGCGGGACAAATTCGTTCAACTGGTGGCCGTTGTATGTCACTACCCCGTCCGTCTGCATTGAACCATTGGACGGGAGGGAGTTAAGACCAAGGGAAGGGAGCGGAGTGTGACAGTTGTACCGATGCAGTTCCTGTGACTGTTGAATACCTTAAGGTCGTCATCCAGCTTCCCGGAGAGAGCCTTGAGGAAGGTGGTTTTCCCGGCGTTAGGTGGCCCCAGAAGCAACGTCATCCTGCAGGCAGTGCAGATTTAGCGGATGGATGGAGCAGCGGCAGACGAGAGCAGAGCCGACGGAAGGACTAGATACCTGGCTGGCTTGATAACCCCGGAAACTTCCTGCAAAATGTGCAGAGTCCGCTTCTTGGCAGGCGACAAGCCCACCATCCCCAGAACATCCTGCAGCAATGGGAATTCATTCCGTCACGCCGGCGCTGTTGCAGCTACGCTGGTGGAGAGAGGTTGGCAGGAAGTGGAGCAGGAATTTGGTACCTCGAGGACGTTGACGACGTAGTTGAGGAGGGTGGGCAGCGCCCGCTGCCCCACGTACACGTTGGCCTCCACATTCAAGTTCTCGTAGCGCACCTCGATGGTGGGCAGCTCGATGCCGACTCTGGAGGAGGGAGCGAAGGAGCAGGTGCATGAACTGCTGTTAGGAAGCGGAGGAGGAGGAGAAGGAAGGGAAGGGGAGAGAAGAGAAGAGAAGAGAAGAGGAAAGGAGAGGAAAACAAAAAAAGAAAAAAAAGGAGGGAATTGGGAAGGGGAACTAACAAGTCCAGCCTCTCCCGCACGTTCTTGAGGAAGCGCTCATTGTCCTCCTCCGTGACCTGCAGCAGCTTGTCGATGAGGGCCTGGCGGTCCTGCGTCCCGAGCTTGGTGACATCAATCTCCTCGTGCAGGACGTTGCCGTCATGCACGTTCTTGATGATGGCGGTGCGAATGCGGTCGTAGGTGGGCAGCTTCTCGAGCGCGGCCCAGCGCAGCGCCTCCTCATCGTCCGCCTCCTGGCGGCCGGTGGAGGAGCGGGAGAAGACGGTGTCCCCAGCCCAGCCGCCGGAGTAGCGCCCGCTGATCCTGCCGGAGCGGAACACCTCGCCGTCCAGCGGCACGGAGGCGGCCATCCCGCCTGCGCCCTATCTCAGCAGCAGCACCCGGCGGCCTTGGTTGCGCAATGCCGGGCCGGTACCGAGACAGAGACCGAGACCGAGAGCGGGCGTGGTGGAAGACGCAGCGGGCCGCGCAGCGACCAGCATCAATCCGCCCTTCCTGCCTTCTCCAAATCACAACCCACGAATAACTCCGGGGCTTGCTCGCAAGCCACCAGCAATTGTTCCCCTTGCTCCCGCTGCAGCTGTAGCTGCAGCTGCGGGTGCGAGGTGGGCAGTGGGTGACGATGAATTGCGCCGGCCCGGCGTCACGTGAGCGCCAAGGCCCCCCTGCCTCCCCTCTCCTCTGCCGAGAGCTCCCGGCGGTCCCTCCGAGCAGCGGGAGTGGCAATGGAGGGGAGAGCGTTGCGTTGCCTTCGTGGGGCTCTTGTTCCGTCCCCGTGGCTGGGTGCTGGGTGGGTTCCCTACAGGATGCGGGACCTGCTTCATATATAACGGGTCTGTACTTACTCCGGGCTACCCGGAAGGAAGGCGCCCGGATGGGATCCACGTTCCCGGAGGGTACCTGGTGAAGGTGGGGGACCCCTTCAGGGCTGTGGCCTATGGCAGGCCCAGCTGTGGTTCTAGAAGGGCAGGCATCGCCCGACACGTGGCCTAACTCGTCCACCCTACGATTGACCCATAAGGCTGGGGCTGCGGCTGGGGCTGCGGCTGGCTGCGGATTGGAATTTGGAACTCCCCGTTTGGAAGCTCATGGAAGCGCTGCATGCTGTACTGCTGTACGGGCCTCCCAACTCCAACCCAACGGCAACCGCAACGGCCAGAGGTGGGAGCGTGTGGGAAACGACTTCGACTTCGACTTCCACTTCCACTTCCACTTCGTGCCCTTTCCCTCCTTCCCTCTGCTGTTTGGAAAACGGGTGCAAACAAACAGACGAGAGACAAGACGGAGACCAGCAGCAGACGGGCACCGGCACCGGCAGTGCCGGTCGTCACCACCCGCGACTTGACTTGTGTCGGTATGGAGACGCCAATCTCGCTGCCGGTCACCCATCCTTTGACCCATCCGCTCCCGGCTCCCGGCTCCCGGCTCCCGGCGTGGCAGCCCAACAGCCTTCTTCCCTTCCTCGCCATCCGGATTTTCGTCAGTTTTCCAACTCCTGTGCCCGTCGCGCTCGCCACGCAGGAGCCACGAAGCCATCCCCAGGTTGCGCGAGCCATTCCGGAGCCCTTCCTCCGCAAACCCCTTCCCCTTCCGCCCATTCTTGCTTGTTGCTTACGCTCCACGAGACTCACTGCACTGCACGTTTTTAGTGCACACTTTTAGCGCACATTTCTAGTGCACACGCATCTCTGGTGGACACTTTTACTGCACATTTGAAAGAGATTGACAAAACTGCCGGGGAACCATTGTGTCGGACCACTCGCACCATATTTGTAAGTGATGAACCCTTCGACGAGTCGCCATGTTGTTCTTTCTCCGGTGTTCTTGAGAAAAGGCTATGTGTACCTCTTACTCTCCTTATCTTGTTCTTTCCGTGGTGTCTTGAAAAAGACTATGTTTACTTCTGGTACTATACCAAAGATATAAAAATAATATTTTATAATTATGCTTGAATAAATACATAAGTTGTGAGGTTCGGAGTGAGTCCATATCCTCCATGACCAAAGGAATCGGGAAGGATTGGAATTTTATCCAAGGCAAGGCAAAGTGGGATATGATATGCTCTAGGTATGTTGTACACATGTACAATGTATTTACATGTGGATATATATATACAAAATATGGACCTGGAGAAAATGGCATGTAACTTTGGTGCTATGTTCGTATGTATGGATGTCCTGCCACGGCGGGGAGACAGCCCTGCGAAGATGCGGCAGTTTGCGCAGGTCAGGGCCCGGCAACATAGGCATCAGATTCCAGCTCCGCATGGCTGGGGCCAGAGTCTGGGAGGTTGCGCACAGGCCGTGCAAGTGAAGCCGGTCAGATATGACTAAGAAATTGCGAGTTGGGAGCCGCCTCAAAGCTTGCCCTCCACACAAGTATGTACGATCGACCTTCCACAAGCTTCCAATAACTTGTGATTCTGGGCTGAATTTGGGTTTCGTCAATTCAATGACAGCCGACAGGCAAGTGCAAGCATGTACCCGCCCTGCCCCACCGAGTTCCACCTCGCATGACAGTATCAACAACCAGGCAGGCCGGCACCGGACTAGACTAATAATGACGTGCGCCACCAACAACCTTCGTGACGCACATCGCAGCCAAGGGTTAAGCGTCCAGCCTGCCTAACACCGTCACTGCACGTTCGTGCCAACCAAGTACAGAAACAAGAACAAGTGTATCATAGTCCACTTGGATGGAATTTCTCCTATCATGGGACTGGGTACTTGGCTACTAAGGGCATCCACTCCCTCTAGGCACCTCATCTCAGTACCGATCGAAACGCAGGAAGTACATAAATATTCCGCCTGTTGCTTCGCCATGACCATCAAAAGCATCCTGTGACGGCCCTGATGCATTGGAGTAAGCACCGCGCTTGTACAACTCCACTAGATTTTGCCTGATCTCAAGTACACCTCGTTACCGCCTAGACTGTGAAACCCAGACATGAGATTATCCACGTTCTCGTTCCCGGGTCTCATTCCAATCAGCAGCCTGCATTCACCGCAGTAAAAGTAAAGCGCTCAGCATGACGAACAAGAGAGCTGAGATGCAGTGACGGGGGAGGTGACAAGCATGCACCTCCACCAGGCCATTCCTGTCGCTGTCAAACATGCGGAATAACAGGTCCAGCTCCCTCTGCGCACCAAACACACCCAGCCAGACATGTTTCAGCCAATCACCGGGCAGTGCAGTGGCTCTCATCACCTTTCTCAGGGGCCGGAGAGAACATGTCTTACTTTGCGCATGAACCGGGAAGCCGGATGATCACGAATTATGCGACGGAACTCCTCTGGGGACACCGGTCTACCAGCGACTGACAACCCACAAGCCCAGCTCAAGCTACCACCGTCTCATTGCCATAATTCACGCAATACCCACGACGCACAAACACACACCTCCACGAGCTATCGACTGGAAGATCTCATCGATGTCGTCCAAGTTCTTGAGGAGGTCACGCAAAGCCGACAGTTCCTGAACGCGGAACATGTCTCGTTGTCAACCCAGCTTATGCGAAATAGCCCAAACACTGCTTACTACCGTACCTGTTTGCGCTTGATGTCAGCAAACTTGGGCAAAAAACGGTAGATGAAAACCAGGCCCACGCAAACTGTCAACGATGCCGTCGCAGCAATTCCCAACACCGCGTAGAAGACATCTGGATGGGCTTCCAACCCACTGACGGCAACCACAATGTCCACATCAATACCTTCACACAAATTTGTGAGATAAATAAGACAGGCAAAGGCTGCCAGTTTCATAGCCACACACCATTACCTTATAAGATTCATGCCGAAGAAGTTGGCGGGAACCGTTGCACTGCACACATCACTCCTTCAAATGCCAAATTCCTGAAAGAACATGCATGCATACTAGTCCAACAAAACTACTATGCTTCCAACAAACAAACATGCACAACAGCCAATAGGGAATCGCCACATACACAGCCAATGACACAGTTGCAATGCTTATCATCAAATTCATCCTCATGATGCGGTTGCGGGTTGCATCCAATCCCAGCTCCCAAACCTGTGATCAAAAGATATTATCCGCATGCCACTATACAAACCGTTGTATACAGTGCTGTAAAACAGTTGTCTGAAAACCTATTGAGCAACATACCTCTACAGCGGCATCCATATCCTTCTTTAGCTCTTCCAGAACACCCCCAGCATCATCAATCTGTTGTCAGAACGGACTTAATGGACAAAGCCCGGGAGACTGTTTTCCCCCAATCTACCAAACCAAACACTGTAACTTTTGTGAATTACCTCTCGCAAGTAGGTAATAAGCATATCGGCAGCTGCCTGTCGTATCTTTCTCTCGTGGCCCTCACGCTCCTCTAAAGTCGCCATGTTGGCCATCTCTGCAACATTTTGCACCCGCGTCTTTTCAGTAAACGTTTCTCAACACAACTGGTTATGTCTTCACAATTACGTTTCTCTTGCAGTTCCAGCCATCCAGGACAAGCTGAGAATGGTACCTGGCCCTGGAACGGAACACAAGGCCTCCAGAATGTCATCGCTGCTTAGGACCTGGTACATGACACACAGGGTACCTCAGGGTCAGCAACACAGTAAACAGGTGTCAACGCCACAACGCTGACAGGGTTTGAATATCCAGGATGAGAGCTAACGCCTCTTCATGAACTAGGAACCACAAGTCTCAACTACTAGGTTGACCTGGTCCATGGCATCGTGGATGTCTCGCACATCATGCTCCACCTCCGTAATCGCACGCTTCAGTGGAAGCAACCTCTGCAGCCTGCAATCAGGTCCGGGAACTCATCATTGGTTAACAGGAATTACGACATTCAGAACAAATAATGGTCTACCTTCCTGACTTGGGAGTTTGCAGGCATGCAGTCCAATTGACATTACCCGCCCATGTTGACATCATTCGTGAGCTCCTCAAGCATTTTCTCCCCGACAACCTTCAGTCTTTCAACATACAAGACATCAACACAAACACACACAAAATGACACAGATGAGTGGAGGGATCAAGCAGTTTTCCAGGCTTACCTTTCCACCTTTTGGTGAAAGTATTTGCTGGTCTCTTCTAGTAGGCATTCAATGATCCTGAGGTGGAACGGCATTGGCTCCAATGGTGCAGGAGGCATAACGTTGGCCTGCTCTGCAATGACTGAGGCAAAGGCTTGTTTTGCTCTGCACAAACATCCCACCAAGATTATGTACAAGCACTGGGGCATTTCTCCAGGTCTGTAATGTCCAATGTCCATAACCATCCACCACCTCAAGCAGTTGATCGCACCTTTCCAGTGTTTCAGGATTCCGTAGCTGTGTCTCGAGGTCTGCACCGTCCGACAAAATGGGATTCAATCCTCGAAACTTTGAGGTACTGCTAACACGAACATTTTGTGTCACCTTTTCCACTAAAAAACCCTAAAGACTTGCAAGCTATGCTACTGTCTAGCCTTGAGATCACAGTTGATGCCACCTACATGTGTTACTCAGTATCGATAGAAGATGACAACGAAAGAAAGAAAGAAAGAACGAAAGACCTCTGCAACAAGCTACCAACCACACTGATTTTATGTCAAGAAGTACCGGGGTCGAGATGCATCGAACAGCAAGGCATGGTCCCGACTAACTAGAGCCCTGACGTTCTCCAGCCTCATAATCACCTGGGTTTCACGGCACCACCATCAGTGCAAGCGCGGTCACATCACAAACAATTAACCTCTGCAACAGATCAACAAACAGGCCACCTTGAAGTTCTGTACTGCAATGGTAGCACGCTTCGGGATGAACGAACTGCTGACCAGCAAATCCAAGTCTCGGGGATGAATGCCCTGCACAAGGCGTGGGTCAGCTATGCCGAGAGAGAAGGGAAAACGAACCAGTCCTTTGTCATCTTATGTGATGAATTACCAGATCTACAGAGCTGACAAGTCGTGGATTGCAACTGCCGTTGCTGTCGATGTCTATCACGGAATATTTGGTGCCCACGTCCAATAGAGTGTGCTCGAAGTCGTTGAGCTTTTTCTTGCGTTCCCCATTTTGTTCGTCATCATCCTCTCCGCCCGATCTGTCGTTGCTCATCCAGCGTCTCGGGATGGACACAGGCGTTTGTCCATGTGCCTTCTCCGCAATTCGCAAGACATAGTGCACTGTTCCAAAAACACTTCGTCCAGCTCCTGGAAAAGCTGGAGCAGCATCCTTCAGCAGAGTGTAGTCAGCTGAGATACAACCTGAACTCTGACTAGGCCAGAACGACGCCCTCTCGTGCGCCCAGCGGTCCTGAGTGTAACATGTAAGGCATCTCGACGCTGAGCCAGGTTGCTGTCTTCTGCCAACGGAGAAGAGTTCCTCGGGATTGCACCATGACAGGAGCCTCAACGCACGCAAACTTCTGCCACTACGAGCCTTCTCACGCAACACGGATCTCATCGTCGCAGAAACTGTCTGCCAAAAACTCGTGCCTCATGACAAGCTTGCACCCACAAACAGCGCATCCGAGAACTTGAGGATTTCGCACACCGGCCCGAAACGACCTCCAACTGCCGAGGGCATCTCGCTGATGCGATCCGACCAGGACGGAAGACTCACCCGTCCCGGCGAACTCTGCTCCAAGGTCTCGCTAATCGAAGACGGACTGGCGCACCAATGGATGGTTGCTACTGGCCTAAGCGTATTCCCCGGAGCCAGCTAATTGATTGACCGTCCGATAGACACGGAACCCTCGAAGCTCGTCCAGTAGAAGGGTGTGCGTAGTACGCCAAGCACGACAAGCGTTATGGAGGCCTGGAAAGTGGAAGAAGACGACCAACTGGACACAGTTGTACCACAGAAATCTCTGCACCCCGCTTTCATGAGCCCATTGAAAGGGCCTGAACAGGAACATGTAAAAGGTGGCAACATTCAGAACCATGAAAGCTGCTCCCATGAGGAAGTACGCCAAGCCTCCCCACCTCTTTCCTGCATGGGTGTGCAGGAAAGCTATGTAGAAAGGGACAGTAAAGTATCTGAACTCTACCAGAGGGGCAGGAATCAGGGCCGCTGCCACTCCTAGAACGAAGACCAGAACCCATAGTCTGCTCTTCGTCTTCCCTGCAGCACAAGAGAGAATATAAGGAACCGCATCTCAGAAAAAGCTCCTTTCAGCTGATTCGATTTGCGCCAGCTTACCAAGGTGATGGGTGATGGCACTCCACGACAAGACGTAGGCAGGAATCAACAGATACTTGACACTCCAGTGTGCGCCAAACAACTTCTTCCATATGTAAAAGGTGTAGTGCCGATTGTCAGCCAATAGATATGGATGTGCATAGCTGCAGAGAAAAAGTGACACCCAGTATTAACTAGAGCAGCTGAGCCCTACCATTCTACCTGCCCCAACTGCAAAAACGTGATGCAGGAAGGTGATCAAAGGTTACGTGAAGAAGTGAACCGAACACAAGGCTGCAACACATGCCAAAGTGCAACAAAAATAGGACTTGCTGCTCCATCCATGCTTCAGTCCTCCCGGAAAGAGAATGTATACAGGTGTAAGAACCGTTGCTGTCATCAGGCCAAAATACAGGAGCTGTGGGAAGTGCGGTGATACTTTGTGAGCTTCTTTTGCACCTGCAAAATGACAGAAGATCGGTTACTGTGCTGCAAGAGTAAAGCAAGACCCCGAAGGTGTCCAGGGTTTAACAATCTAGCCAAGAGTACAGACAGCCCCCACCAGGACACTTACCAACAACAATGCCTCCATTATAGATGACATATACTATGAAGGATGCTATGACGGCCACCAGTGGAAAGAAGTTCAGAAAGACTTCGTTCCTCTTCAGCCATGTTAGCCGTGCCATACACCATGCCTCCAAGACTAACTCTGCAAGAAAATGAGTGTTCAAGGGACTTGCAAAGATCCAGTTTTTGAGTTGACCAATACGAGTGTTACCCACCTTCAACTTCTCTGGCCAAGCTCTTTTCAGAAATTGCGTGCACCACAAACTGGCCTGATGAGGACAATGAAACCTTTGACTCAAGTGATTCTGCTCTTCTTCTTCTCAATCTGGCAGAGGCTACGGGGACATTCAACACGCTGGGCAGGGGCTCAATGCTGGGAACCACCTCGCCTTCCGCCTTTGCAGTTGGTGAGATATCAAGCATGTCTAGCAGACCCGTACAAGTTGCAAATACTACCCAGACAACATTTGTTTGTCTAAATATAATGGCAATGGCTCCAAGCTGCACAAGCCACTGGACTCTTTAGTCACTGCAGAGCAAAGGAGACACCACACGATTACAGCTGCACAAGTCATGCCACTCTTCTCTCCTCTAGCACAGAACTAACCTCCATGGAAATCATGGTGGAGGGGATAGCAACTCCAGACCACCCACCAGCGCACTGACCCAAAACGATCTTCGAAGAGAAGCCAAGTACATGGCCATAACAGCGGTGGTCGAGCCAACATCAGTGTAGTACAGGAACATGAAGAACCACTGGAGAGGATATAACGCCATCACCACAGCTTTCGCAGATGCTCTCCAACTACATATTCCAGGTTCAATCTGCTTTACAATCTTCTGGAATAGAATACAGCAAACCAAACCTAGAAGAACATTCACTGAGCGAAGCACAGCTGAAGAACACAGTGCCGGCAAATTCACAGCCATATTCGTCCACCAAGCCAGAGGCAGAACAGTTGCTGCGAATCCCAAGGAGAAAATGTACCTGCTAGAGGACACCCTCATTAACAAGCAATCCTGGAGACTCCGAGCAGAACAATTACTAAGATAATCACATAATTTTACAAGAGAGTGGTAGAGGGGAATACAAGCCAGGGAAGGTGGTGATCATGGGATCCCAGCTCCAAATTTCCCCCCTACAATACCGCTGCGCTTGCGGAATATGGAAAATTTCGTCCTGTGAAGCACCAACCACTTGTCAGAGTGATCCTAAACCACTAGGGAAGCTCCTCCAAGTTGCAAAGAGCTCGTAAGTCGTAACTAACAGATGGCAGCAAAATCAAAAGATGGCGGCGAAATCGTTGTTCGAAACTGTTTCACGAACCATGTACGGCTCTGGGACGACAAGGTTGACAAGCACGGCGGGTACCAAACAGACAACAACAGGCACCAGGATCAGCGCGAAGGCTGCAATCCATGAACGATGCGATGGACCAATCCTGCACGCATCCCTCATCATTTTCATCGGATCGGAAGCTGGTGCTCACTGCTCCATAGTCTGCTTCTCGCGCTGCCTTCTTACACGGGTTAAGGGTTTGAGTGAACAAGTAAAAACATCTTCTTTCTCTTATCTGCTTTACGTTTTCCAAAGCCCTTGACAAGCAAATAAGGATGGAGGTCTTAGCGTCAGCAAGCCGATCAAGGCTGCAGTGAGAAAGGCTTGACGAATGAAGGCAAAGACGTAAAAGCATAGTTGGCAAAAACAACTATAAGCCCTTTCTTCTCGTCGCCCCATTCTCTTGGATTTATAGCGAAAAGAAAGCGCGTCATCAATGGCCGGTGTGCCATGTGGGTCAAGAGCTTTGGTTTCTGGTTGACGTCATGAATACTCGTAGATGGAGAAACAAGTAGCGCATCCTTATCTCCTTGTCAAGGGCTTTGGACAACGTAAAGCAGATCAGAGAAAGTGATGCAGTCAAGCTACCCGCACTAGTCTCGTCTCATATTTTAGCAGCTCTTTGTGATAAATAAGGATGCAAATAAGGGACATCACCAGGGAACCACCCTCTGGCGGGCGGCATAATAATGACATCTGCCTATATGCCACTGATTGCTTTCTCAGATCATCATAGAATAGAGTGAAGAGTTCAGACCTTCGCGAAGTGTTCTGTTCATCGATAGAAGAAGAAGAAGAATTTTATTTAAGTCCATGAAGAAGAATTTTATTTAAGTCCACTGAGGACGGAGTTCCGTCATGGGATTGAAATATGATAACTACATAGATTATAGTAAAATAGTCTGGACTAATGTAAAGGTAAAATTTAAACAAGACAAATAATCTTCAATCAATCAACAATCTCAATGAAATTGCATGAACGAGGGCCAAACACCACCAATTCATCCCCACAACAGAAAGCCACTTGACCTGCAGCATGAGTTACTCTGAAAGCGGGTAACTTCTCCTTCTTAGTCTTCCATTGCAATGGTGTAAGATCCTTATTGATATATAACTGAGTTGTCCGTAACATAGACCTAGCCTTCATAACCTGGAGGCTTCTTGATTGTTATGCCGCCAGGAGGTGATGTGGTAAATCAAGATCTATCACTTACCATATCGTATGTGACAAAAAAATTCTCACTCTCATCGTACACCTCTCCGCATCATCCGCTCCATAATGTGGAGCGTGGGCGACCACCACGCTTGAATCACTTACCAGGTGGCAGCAAATCAAAAGATGGCAGCCAAATCGTTGCTCGAAACTATTG